>CM077175.1:3586115-4096115 GCA_039654105.1 Coreius guichenoti | reverse complement strand
ATTTAGCTGCTGCATATTACGATAATAGAGCTTACGCTCTGATTTTCAATTAGCAAAATTAACCTAAAGATGTACTCATGAACACGTGCTCGGACACACGCACGTGCACATACATACACACACACACACAGCACTCTTCAGGAGTTCTTCTGGCCCAGTAAATCAAGGCTGTAGTGGCATGGCAGGGGAGCTGTCCAGCACATGTGGTGCTGAAACACTCCGCAGAGGCTCTGTGACTGTGCATTCAAATGGATCCTTCCACAAACACACTCACACGTCTTTTAACCCTCTCCAGCGGTGAAATATTGATGAGAGGCTCATAATGGGGAGTGGAGAGGCTGTATGAGAAACTCGCACATGAATTCTAAGCACAAGATCATGCCCCGTCTGTGTGCTCAAAGTGAAGACATCAATATTATATGGCAGAAATTAGGCAGCCTTTCTAGTTTCACACACACATACACACACCTCAGTGTTCACCTATGGATTGTATTCACAAATGCACAACACTGAGGGTGCATTCAAGATGAATTACTAGCATACTACTTACTGCACACTGTTTATCATTAAAGGGATAGTTCACCCAAAAATGAAAATTAATTAATTACTCGCCCTCATGTCGTTCCAAACCTGTAAGACTTTCGTTCATCTTCAAAACACAAATAAAGATATTTTAATGAAATCTGAAAGATTACTGTCCCTCCATTGACAGCTACACACTTTGACTCTTCAAAACCTTTATAAAGGGATCGTAAAACTAATCCATATGAATTGAGTGGTTTAGTCCAAATGTTTTGAAGAGACTCGATCCCTTTATATATTGAACAGATTGAATTTAGGCTTTTATTTGGGATTGGAAAGACATGAGGGTAGGTTTGGGTATCGTTTGAATTTTAACGATTATGATTCTGCTTATTGATTCTGATTCTTATCGAATCCTAATTTCATTCCAATAAGGTAAAAAAAAGTCTTATTGCAAAACATTTCATTGTAGCTGAATACCATGAACAAAAATCAACAAGCTAAATAACACTTACACAAGGAACTTTTGCCTGTAGAATACCATAGCAAAAGCTACTAGCCTAACTAATATACATTTCAAGCATTATTAAAGACAAGTAAACACTCAGCAATTAAAAAAGAACAAATTAGCAATTGCACTAATAAATACAACTGACCAAAGATATGATTGAAATAAACAGTGTTTTAAGATTTCGGTACAGAAACTGTAATCAAATGTAAAATAATACTGCACTTTATTAATAAAATATACATTACAAATATAGTTACAAAAGTTATTCAGTCAAGAATAGTGAGTGAATTTTCTTTGTGTCTTTTGTTGTTTGATTAGTGTTTAGTGGGCGGCAGTAGGAACATTAGGCTGCTGTCACTTTAAGAACCGCACGGATCCAATACACTGTTACACGTGCGTTTTCTTTGTCAGCTGTTTAGATTCACCTAAGGCATAACCGACTGTGTTTATGAGGATATTTTGACATATTTTTGTGTTTATTTGTCCGTTCAAGTGCAAAACGACACGGAAGAGAACTCGGTTCAGCATCACGCACTATACAGTATGAGAGCCGGCTTTCTGTGCGCACGTTTTAAATGTGTGTGCAGCACAGAAAACAGCGAGTGAGTCTTTTTGCGCTTGAATGGTTTAAAATCACATTAAAATGTGCGCACAGGAACTGATAAGTAGAATTGAAATGCACGTTTCTTACCGAATCACCGGTTCTTGGAAATTTTGAACCGGTTCTAAAATGGAACTGGTTCTTGATACCCATCCCTACATGAGGGTGAGTAATTGATGACAAATTGATGTTAAATCTCTTTAACCGAATAACAGAATCGTAAGCTGACAGTTTTGTAAGTGGATAATGAACTTTTGCTGTTTTCCAGTACTTAAATTTGAGTAAATATTGCATAAAATGAACATTGGATTTCATCAAGAAGCTCATATGCTATGGCTATGCTATATTATAGCTTACACTACTGTTCAAAAGTTTGGGCTCAGTACGATTTTATGATTATTTTAGGGCTGTCAAATGATTAATCACAATTAATCGCATCCATAATAAAAGTTTGTGTTTACATAATATGTGTGTGTACTGTGTATAATTATTATGTATATATAAATACACACACATGCATGTATATATTTAAGAAATATTGTATACATGTATACACTGTATATTTATACAATTTATATTATATATAAATATTTTATATATAAATATAATACATTTTTCTTAAAAATATACATGTATGCATGTGTATTTATATATACATAATAATTACAGTGGGGAGAACAAGTATTTGATACACTGCCGATTTTGCAGGTTTTCCTACTTACAAAGCATGTAGAGGTCTGTAATTTATATCATAGGTACACTTCAACTCTGAGAGACGGAATCTAAAACAAAAATCCAGAAAATCACATTGTATGATTTTTAAATAATTAATTTGCATTTTATTGCATGACATAAGCATTTGATCACCTACCAACCAGTAAGAATTCCGGCTCTCACAGAGCTGTTAGTTTTTCTTTAAGAAGCCCTCCTGTTCTCCACTCATTACCTGTATTAACTGCACCTGTTTGAACTCGTTACCTGTATAAAAGACACCTGTCCACACACTCAATCAAACAGACTCCAACCTCTCCACAATGGCCAAGACCAGAGAGCTGTGTAAGGACATCAGGGATAAAACTGTAGACCTGCACAAAGCTGGGATGGGCTACAGGACAATAGGCAAGCAGCTTGGTGAGCTTGGCAGCTTGGCAACAACTGTTGGCACAATTATTAGAAAATGGAAGAAGTTCAAGATGACGGTCTGGGGCACCATGCAAGATCTCACCTCGTGGGGCATCAATGATCATGAGGAAGGTGAGGGATCAGCCCAGAACTACACGGCAGGACCTGGTCAATGACCTGAAGAGAGCTGGGACCACAGTCTCAAAGAAAACCATTAGTAACACACTACGCCGTCATGGATTAAAATCCTGCAGCGCACGCAAGGTCCCCCTGCTCAAGCCAGCGCATGTCCAGGCCCGTCTGAAGTTTGCCAATGACCATCTGGATGATCCAGAGGAGGAATGGGAGAAGGTCATGTGGTCTGATGAGACAAAAATTTAGCTTTTTGGTCTAAACTCCACTCGCCGTGTTTGGAGGAAGAAGAAGGATGAGTACAACCCCAAGAACACCATCCCAACCGTGAAGCATGGAGGTGGAAACATCATTGTTTGGGGATGCTTTTCTGCAAAGAGGACAGGACGACTGCACCGTATTGAGGGGAGGATGGATGGGGCCATGTATCGCGAGATCTTGGCCAACAACCTCCTTCCCTCAGTAAAAGCATTGAAGATGGGTCGTGGCTGGGTCTTCCAGCATGACAACGACCCGAAACACACAGCCAGGGCAACTAAGGAGTGGCTCCGTAAGAAGCATCTCAAGGTCCTGGAGTGGCCTAGCCAGTCTCCAGACCTGAACCCAATAGAAAATCTTTGGAGGGAGCTGAAAGTCCGTATTGCCCAGCGACAGCCCCGAAACCTGAAGGATCTGGAGAAGGTCTGTATGGAGGAGTGGGCCAAAATCCCTGCTGCAGTGTGTGCAAACCTGGTCAAGAACTACAGGAAACGTATGATCTCTGTAATTGCAAACAAAGGCTTCTGTTCCAAATATTAAGTTCTGCTTTTCTGATGTATCAAACACTTATGTCATGCAATAAAATGCAAATTAATTACTTAAAAATCATACAATGTGATTTTCTGGATTTTTGTTTTAGATTCCGTCACTCACAGTTGAAGAGTACCTATGATAAAAATTACAGACTTCTACATGCTTTGTAAGTGGGCAAACCTGCAAAATCGGCAGTGTATCAAATACTTGTTCTCCCCACTGTATACACAGTACACACACATATATTATGTAGACACAAACTTTTAACTTTTTTTGTTGTTGATGTGATTAATTGCAATTAATCGTTTGACAGCACTATTATTATTATACTTTTATGTAGCAAGGACACATTAAATTGATCAAAAGTGACATTTATAAAATACCCATTTCAAATCAGTGCTGTTCTTTTGAACTTTCTATTAATCAAAGGAACCTGAAAAAATGTTTTCAACATTGATTATAATCAGAAAATCATCTGATATTAGATATGTTAGATATTAGAATGATTTCTGAAGGATCATGCGACACTGAAGACTGGAGTAATGATGCTGAAAATTCAGCTTTGCATCACTGAAATAAATTACATTTTTTAATATATAATCAAAAATAGAAAGCAGTTATTTTAAATTGTAATAATATTTCACAATATTACTGTTTTTACTGTATTTTTCACATTCTGTGTGCAGTCAATGTACAGCAAACTGTTCAAATGGTACAGCAGTAGTATGGTAGTAAGTTCATTCTGTACACCCCAAGTCGTTCCTATAGAACACAGGCATCCTGATTACATTCAAATAAATTCTGCTCACATGCTCGACTGTACACTGAAGTGAAAGCTGAGTTCTTGCTGCTGGAGAAAAGCCAACATGCAGCCAGCTTTAAATTATAACATTACCCATGATTCCTCAGGCGGTCAGCACGCTCATCATACAGCCCATGTACAGTATATACAGCACCATATGATGTAGAAATCCCGGTAACACTTAACCTAAAGTCTTTACATATATAATGCATTATAAAAGTGTTTTTAATGCATTAATTATGCCTTGTAATGCCCCTTCTAATGCATCGTGTGGTCTCATAAATAATTGTAACCACAGTTATTATACATTATAATACTTATCTATTCATTGTTACACCTTTAGAAAGTATAATGCATTAAAACACATGACAAACAACCAAATTCAGATGTAACAAGGAATCTGCAAATAATATAAAGCATTTTAACTTTGGTGACAATTTATGAAAAGATATAATGCATTATAATGTATGAATACCTTTATAATGCATTATACATAAAGGCTTTAAGTAAAGTGTTAACGAAATCCTTTGAGAACACAACTATCTGATTTGTGTGTGTTTGTTTGTTTGTTTTAGCTCACTGATTAAATTATATTTCATTTTTATTTATTAGAAGCTTAAGTAAACATAGTCTAGATGTGCCATTTAAGCAAAGTGATGATGTGAAACAGGATGAGGAACAGATGTGTGTACTGTCTTCCAGTAATCATGTTTAATCTTATTGTTTACATGCATATTTATGGAGGTATTATTAGCTCTGTTCCAAAACATAGTGAGCGTCCTACTATCTACATAGGCAGCAGACTTCTAAGACAGCATTTAAGCTGAAATGGAACCTCATAAGTGAGTGATTTGGAACGCTCTATAGGCAGAAAATCCACGTGGTGCACAAATAGTGCAGAGTTTTACGTTGCCAAGTTAACCATATGATACTTGATAGTATAATGAGCATAAATATGCACAACATATTGGTTGAACTATTTGTACTGTTTCTTTTTGGTATTGAATGAATTATATTTATTATCAGCTTATTTTACTGTATTTTTAAGATCAGCGTAATGCATTCTAGGATTTAATTTTCTGCAAAGGGAATATGTGATGCTGCCATGCTTATGTTTTTGGCCTTAAAATGCTGTCTAGGTGGGCAGCTCACTAGGTTTTGGAGCAGAGCTGTTATTATTGAAGTGTCTGTATGTATGTGTATGTGTGCCTGTCTATTAATAACTGGCATTATGCATGTGGTCTATAGGGAGCTGCTATTGTTAAGATGAACTACTGTGAGGTCCAGCACAATGCTGTCGCATTTCTACAACTGTCTCATTACACACACACACACACACACACACACACACACACACACACACACACACACACAAACAAACAATGTGTGGTTACTCACTTAGTGTCTTGTTTATTACCCACACTACAATTCCCCATGGGTCACTTCACTGACCCGCACATACACACACCATCTCATCCATTTTAATGCTCAGTTCACAGACAAATATGAGAGTCTGAATATTGTCTCTCTTTTCTGATTTATAGGGACTCCCTGAGGTTTCATCTTTCACTCAGTTAAGGGTAATAATAATAATAACAATAATTTCAGGTAAATGTTTCAAATATATATATATATATATATATATATATATATATATATGTTCTGCTTATGTAATCATTTATTTTAATTCATTTATAATACAATTATATTACAAAATAATAAATAGTTTTTTGTTTGTTGTAAATTAACATTTATATGTACAATTAAAATATTAAATATACAGAACAAGGGTAATAATAATAATAACAATAATTTATATATTTATAAAATATATTATAAATATAAATTAACATATGTATAATTAAAATATTAAAATTAAAATATGAAATATTTGTTCTGTATAGAAATGCTTATGTAATAATTTGTCTACATTTATTGTCAATTTGCATTTGTCTACAAATCTAATTTCAAGCATGTAAGCAGAAAACTTTAGATGTAGTTGTTGAAATATCATGAGAAACATAAATTTAGTCAAGTGTGTCCAAACATTTTACTGGTTGTTTATATTAATTCCAGATTTCCCAAAAAAAAAAAAAAAAAAAAAAGCCTTAAGGATTGTTCACACTGACAGCAATTTGAAGCATAAAAGCCACTAGAAGTCATTAATTTTCATTGACAGCTGGAGATTTTGTGGTGACATGAGCGACAAGGGCTGCAGAACTTTATTCATATTCAAGGTGATGTGATGCAACGGCTGCCAATGGGAGTGCAGATAGTGGAGGGATACTGCAATTGAGTCTTGCCAACGTCCTTTAATTGCAGTCAGTATGAACGCATTGTGAGTATTGTACGTGCCAGCATGCTTTAAATGGTCTTTTGAGCTCCATGGAATAGCGATGGAGCAATAACCCAGGTACCTGCAGCCTATCAAATGTGCTGTAGGCTCTTAAAGGAGCAAGTAACCATTCAAGGTTGCATAAAGAGAGTGTTTCGGTCACTTTCCTTGGAGGGAATAGACTCTGACGTATCTAGATCAAACTGTGACAGATGTGGAACCTAGGCAGAGTTATCGGGCCAAGGTAGCAGCCCAGCAGTGCAAGCGCATTGATTCACACAGCTAAAGCTGCCTCGTATTGATCCTGGAAGAGTGCAAAAACAGATTAGAGATAAAACCCTTCTCAAACCATGCTTTATTATAGTCGCCCTGGAATTATTAAACACAAAATAGGTGAATGACCAATCAGCTCATGCTAGAAATGACCACACGGACAGGGTCATTTCGGTCTGTTGTAGAAGAGTCATTTTGAGTATCAAATAGCCACATTTCTGGACACATTCTCATGGTTGAGTTCACTCATATGCTTTAAAATGAGAATACAAGTGCATTAGAGTCTTCATTGAGGTTTTGAATGCTGCCGTTGGGGTTATTGATCTTGCGTTTGAATCAAACATCGATTGTTTAGGATCGTGTCGTATATTTTTAGAGATCATGAAAGGTCAGCTGACACTGATAGAGTGGCCGTGTTTGCCCAGGGTTACTGTGTTATTGTCTCACTATTTCACCTCAGGGTATTTTAGCATTGTCCACCTGTCTTCTGCCCTGTACGATTTATTGACCTGTACGGATGTGTCCCAGTGCACTGTGCCTCCTGTATTATATGCCAGATTTGTGCATCTCAAGCCAAGATAGTATTAAAAAAATCCTAAAATTGGAAAACATTGAAGATAATAAAGATATGCAGGGAATAAAAGTATATTTATGTATTTATTTTAAATTTAAAATAAGGAAAAGGACAAAAAAGGATAAAACAGGTAGAACATTGTTGTTGTAAGCATGAACATTACAAAGAAACATTCCCTGAATGCATATTATTTTTTAGATGACATTTAAATTATTCATGAGTCTATGTTTTTGGGCTAATATTTTATTTTATTATATTTTACTTTACTTTATTTATTTTATTGTATTTATTGTATTTATTTGATTTTATTTATTATTTTGTTTTATTCATTTTTTAAATTAAATTAAATTAATTGTATTGTTTTATTTTATTTTATATATTATTTTATTCTTTTATTTGCATTGCATTGCACATTTTATTACCTACAATCCATTGCACTACAGAAGAGGAGGTGTCTGTGGTGGTTCTTTTTGCCACTTTAATTTAATTATAGAAAATTCTACATTTAAATAAATGCATTTATGTTTTATTCATGTTATTGCACTAAAAAGCTTCCTGTTTTTATTAGAAAGAAAGAAAAATGACATTTAATATGAAAACACATGCATTTTTCCAAAAATCCAATGTCATTTGAACTCACACTAAGCATGTTCTTTCTCTTCACTGGCAAAATACATATTTAGAGTAGAAGATGTATATGATTGGGATGCAACCATTTGAAATAGGCTTCCATTATAAAATATATGTGTGAAAGAGATCCATCCAGAAACACTTGCTAATAGGATCCAGTCAGCAGTAGAGGCTTCCAACAAAACTTGCAAAACTACATTTGCAAACTGAATTAAAAGTTAACCAGGCTGCTGCTGTACATGTAACTAGATGAGCCCCTGAATGCTGCTTAACACGAGTACATACTCAGACGTATCCCTGCAGAAGACCAGACGCGTCCCAAGCAGCAGATTTCTAGAATCTCATTATATTGAGTTAGCATATGCCACTACGCCAGATCTTCCTCTCCTGTAGTTCCTCGTAATTTGACGTCTAGACGGATGGGGGGTTCATGCACACCTACCTTTTCAGTGGATTATATGTTATATAAGGTTGCAACTCTATTAAAGCAGGATAGCTGCATGCTTCAATATCATTTCAGCATCCTTTCCTCTCGTACCTTCTGATGAATATGCACTCAAGTCATATGAAACAAATGCTATTTCTCGTTTGGAAAAGTTTTTGTTTGTTTGTTTGTAGTAGTACATTTCTGTATTCGTGAAATTGGCCACCCTGTGTGTGTGTGTGTGTGCGAGTGACCTCTGAATGACGGTGCATTAGACCATGAACTTTTTTACAGAGAACAAATATTAAAGTATTCAACCATGCTGATGGTGTAGTATTTTTATCATTTTATCAAGTTTTCTTGTATGTATTATTTATTCTCCAACCTTTTTTATTTAGTCAAGTTAGTCACTGAGTTACTGAGACGATGATGTTGAGACCAGAATCAGGTCATTCAGTGTTTGAATTTCTGAAAGATATTGTGTGTGTGCATACACTATATTACCAAAAGTTCTTCCTCCACACCAAACTCGCTCATCCATGTCTTTATGGACCTTGCTTTGTGCACTGGTGCGCTGTCATGTTGGAACAGGAAGGGGCCATCCCCAAACTGTTCCCACAAAGTTGGAAGCATGAAATTGTCCAAAATGTATTGGTTTGCTGAAGCATTAAGAGTTCCTTTCACTGGAACTAAGGGGCCAAGCCCAACCCCTGAAAAACAACCCCACACCATAATCCCCCTCCACCAAACTTTACACTTGGCACAATGCAGTCGGGCAAGCACCGTTCTCCTGGCAACCGCCAAACCCAGACTCGTCCATCGGATTGCCAGACAGAGAATCGTGATTGGATCGTGATTGACTTAATAAATAATGATAAAAAAAATACAAAATTATGCCTTAATAAATAAATTATACTGACTTATAATGCTGAATAATTTAAACATCGAAACTATTAAAGATATGCAGTTAATGACATAAATTGTATTTATTTGTTTATTTAAATAAAATATGGAAAATTAGGACAAAAGGACAAAAAGGTAGAACGTTGTTCTAAACACTTATTTATTTCTTTATTTAAACATGAGAAAAAAGACACAAATTTATTTTTATGTTTTGCTTATTTATTGAAATAAATTGTAAATAAATTAAATGTATTTATTTATTTATGTATATTTGTTTATTTATTAATTCCTGGCAGGAATATTGGAGTGGGGTTCAATAAGATGATAAAAAAATTAAAACATTGTTATTTGTTTATTTATTTATTTAGATTCTTGGCAGGAATGTTGGAGTAGGGTAAGAAAGAAAGGATAAAAAAAGATTGTAAACATTGCCATTTGCCATTGCATGTTCAAAAAAGGTGAACGAAAGAAAGAAAGAAAGCAAAAGGCCGTGTGTGTTTTGTAAACTCCTTACTGGGACAAATCAGCAGTGCATCGATTGTTCTCTTTCCCTCCCAAACGAACATGCTGGCGGAGCGCTAACAGGCTAGCGCGCGGACACATTGTTGTCTGTGGCTCTGTAATGAGATGAGTGGCTGTGTTGTGCTCAGACTTCCTGCTCCTGAGGGAGACTGCAGGAAAAACGCTGCTCGTTAATTTCTTTTCTGAAGCCCAGAGTTCTCAAGGATTAATCAATGTTAACCTGTTTTATCAAAGACACTTATTTTGCAGATACAGGAACGTCCTGACAGCAGGGTCAATATCAGGAAATATCTCACAGTGCCTGTACTGTGCCGCTTCGGCTCGTTGCTGCTTCACGCTGATGGAAAATCAACCTCCACCAAACCTCTAGCCCAACAAAGAAAGCAGACACTGACAACAAAACTGATGCTAGTCAAGCTAGAGGGCATTTCATATGATGGGAATGACAACGAGGCTGTGAGGGATTCAGTCTGTCTTCATGGTCATGTCTGATTTTCACAGCTAGTTTCGTAATGTTTCGTTCACACATTTCCCTCTCACTTTCATTCTCTTCATATAAAACCATGTTTGTTGAAAATCTAAAATGATACAAATATGGAAGGTTTGTACCGCCACAAGCCGCTAGATGATCAACGATTCTCTGTCAGTTTCTGTGATCCGGGTTATGAGAGCTGTCAGTCAGCCTGGATTCTCAATCTATAGATACGCCATCCATCAAACGCTCCCGTCATTGGCCACCTCAGGCTAAGTGCTGATAAACAGCGCAGGGGTTTGACGCTCTGATTGGCTAAAGCACCTGAGGGGAGGAGACTGCTCCTCTGAACGATGCTTTCGTTTAAC
Source organism: Coreius guichenoti (assembly GCA_039654105.1). Taxonomy (NCBI): domain Eukaryota; kingdom Metazoa; phylum Chordata; class Actinopteri; order Cypriniformes; family Gobionidae; genus Coreius; species Coreius guichenoti. The sequence goes on along the minus strand of CM077175.1, from coordinate 4,085,132 downwards.
ACCTGCTTTGATCTCACCTTCATCTGAGTGACGGAGGAAAGATGAACAGGATGAGGAGGAGCGATGTTTACCCCAAACCCTACATCTGTCTCTCTCTCTCTCTCTCTCTGTGTCTGTCCATCTTGAAGGTGTCAGATGTGAAATGTGGTTATCTGACATGGCAGCTCTGTCTGTGTGTGTGTGTGTGTGTGTGGTCAGACGGATTGAAGTATTTCTGAAGAACAGAACTGCAGGCCTCATCATCAGGGAGCTGTTGCCCTTCCGCCTGTCTCTCTTCATCTGTCCTCTCACTCTCTTCCTCTACTATAGTTCATATACTGTACACCAAACATCTGTGACCTCTATCAATAGTTCTTTTTTAAGGAATGTTCCAGATTCAATACAAGTTTAAAAAGCTGGAAGTTGCACTAGTATTTTCTTCCCTGTTGTGAACTGCTTCTTGAACAAGAAAAATGCAGGGCGGGGCTTTTTTGTCTGGAATTGTTTGGATGATTGGAAGGTTGTGATTTGCTATTGGTCGATTGGTCAAAATGTAAGTTTTTTGGCTTTGTATGTATGAATATGTTAGTCTTACTGTTATCTATAAGCTAGTGTGCTCCAAAACAATGACAACATTCACATATAGAAAATATAAGCATTCAAAACTTAGGGCCCTATTTTAATGATCTGAGCGTATGGTCTGAAGTACATGGCGCAGGTGCACTTAGGGCGTGTCCGAATCCACTTTTGCTAGTTTAATAACGGAAAAAACGGTCCGTGCACCAGGCGCATGGTCCAAATTGACTTTTTTTTTTTTTTTTTTTGTGGCTTATTGTGCTGAAACTGTCAAATACATACAAAATTTTGTCAAAATGCCCATCTTGGTGAATATTCAGGTCAATACAGTCAGTTTGGGAATGTAAATAGTTGAGAAAACGCATGTTGTGTAACAGTATATTGGATTCGTGCATTCGCTCTTAAAGGGACAGCAGCCTAGTATTCCTGCTGATGTCCGTCATTAATCAAAGATCAAAAGACAAAGAAAATCACTCTCTGCTCTTGACTGAATAACTTTTGTAACTTTAATTCTAAGCATTAACATTTATATGATTTTTACAATGAAAACTATCCAGTGTTATTTTACATTTGATTACTTTCATTTCTGTAGTATTTCTACTTGAATATACTGTATACCCACCTGAAAAAACTTAAAGCTATGTTTATCTAATTTGTCTCTTTTGTCACTTAGGGCGTGTCCGGATCCACTTTTCCTAGTTTAACGACGGAAAAAACGGTCGGAGCACCCGGCGCATGGTCCAAAAGAGTTGTAGCTAGTCTCTTAATGAGTCATGGGTGTGTGTTGGGCATAACGTGCAATAAACCAATCAGAGTCTCATCTCCCATTCCTTTTAAAAGCCAGTTGCGCTCGCACCATGGCGGATTCGCTATTTACATGGCGGGATATGTGAGCGGAAAGACTGAACGCTTCTCCAGAGAGGAATCCTTTTATTTTTTATATTTAAAAATGTCTGTGTGCTGCTGTGCGTCCCTGTGTGTGTAATAAGCAGAGTGTACGTGCATTGTGCAGCCGCTTATAGACGCATATTACTAACGCCCCCTTTAAATAACACAAAAAATACCTCAGTTTCCTCAAAATAGCAATGCGCCAACAATGCGCCTGAACACACCTCGTTTTCAGACCAGCACGCCCATGGGCGAACAGATGGGTGCGAGTGCATTTGCTATTTAAACAACATTGCGCTGGACGTGAAAATGATAACTGCGTCGGGCTGAAACTAGCAAAAAACACTTGCGTCGCGACTGCCGGGTGTATGATAGGGCCACCCCTATCATTTCCACCAATAAGGATCAATGATTTCGATGACATCACTCTGCACTTCAGCTTCTCATCAGATTTTCTGTCCAATCAAATGCCCTCTAGAATCTGAAGCCCCGCCCCCTACATTATAAATAGATGGCTGAAATCGGTCACTTGTTTACACGTTTACTATTTTCTACATGGTGAATGGCACATAGTGCACTATATAGGGGATAGGGAACGATTCAGACAGTGTAAATGAGAAACGGTTAGAGATTAGGAGGAAACTGTGGCTTTATCGAGCTCAACGGCTCTGGCTGAGCTGTGATATAAAATAAACGCTATTGGCTATTTTAAAAAAGGGGGAGGAGCTATTCAAATATGTCCCGTGAATAATGCTGTGCGTTTCAAGGCACTTCAGTGGGAATTTAATGCATCATTATGCCGTTTCAATAAGCAGTAAAATTATTCCTATTTTGGGCAAAATATAAGGTAACATACTGAGGTTGAAGGTATATTATAGACCATAAATATAGTTATAGGTACTATAATTTCTAGAGGTAGAGTACGTATTCACTATCATTTAAAATTTGATGTCAGTAAGGTTTGTTTTAAGAAATGAATACTTTTCTTCAGCAAGGATGCATTAAAAAGAGTTTGAGCATTTGAGCAGACTTTGGAAATTTGAGCAGCAAATCATCATATTAGAATGATTTCTGAAGGATCATGTGACACTGAAGACCGGAGTAATGATGCTGAAAATTCACAGGAATAAATTTCATTTTAAAATATATTACAATAGAAAGCAGTTATTTTAAATTGTAATAATATTTCACAATATTACTGTATTTTTGATCAAATGGTTTTCTTAGCGTAGACAGATCAGTAGGGTTGAAAACAGAGCTTAAGTGCAAGTCTTCCTCCTGATGGCTCACGTCTCTCTTTGTCTCTCTGTCTTTCACACCGTCAGGTCTCCGGTAGCTGTAGTTTTATCTGAGCAGCAGAGGGTCCATTAAAGCCCCTGGTTCAGGTGATTACGGGGTTTAAATGCACACAGGCGGCGTTGGGTTTCTGCCCTCGGGGACGGAAGATAAGCAGAACCCTCCGGAGATCCACCCTCCCTCTCCTCATTAACGCCACACTTCTAGATGCTTCCCCTGGTTTTGTGCTGTATCAATAGGCGGCTGGCGCTTTCTCCTGAACATAATTACAGAGCTCATGGAGTCAGCAGGGCAAGATATAGTCCTGGGAGTTTATTTACCCTCAATTTTAGGGAATCATAAAGAAAATAAGCTCCTTATTAAAAAGCCGGCTATTGTTTGGCTGAAACGGTGTAATTATGGGTTAGAGAGGTTAGACGCGCTGCCATGTCGTGTTGAAAACAACTCTAATGATGCTGATGAAGATCATGATGATGAGCTTTAGTTGCAGACCAATGACACCAATCTTCAGTGCATTATAATAATCACAATCAGCTATTCTTTTATCAAACAGAATAGTTCATTAGCCTAAAGGCCCATTCACACCAAAGACGATAACTATAATCTCAAAGAGATAGTTCACCCAAAAATGAAAATTCTGTCATTAATTACTTACCCGCATGTCGTTCCAAAACCATAAGACTTTCATTCATCTTCAGAACACAAATGAAGATCTTTTTAATGAAATCTGAAAGCTTTCTGTCCCTCCATTGACAGCTACGCAACTACCACTTTGACGCTTTAAAAGGTTCATAAAGAAATCATAACAATACATGTATTGTATAAAGCGCTATAAATAAATCTGACTTGACACTGTGCTGACTGACAGATCGGTTGATTCCCTCAGAAGCTGTGTGTTTGTTGACCTGACGGTCCACTGGGGACAATTATATGTCACTGTCCTTTAGGGGTGAGCTGTTTCCATGTTTGCTTCCTCATTCCTTTGCCTCCTTTTCCTTCATCACCTGCTCATGTTTTTTCCATGAGAATTCAATACAGCTTTTACACGCAGAAGTGATTTCTGTGCAAAGCTTCACACATTTATGTCACTGTATTGATGTTAAAGGGGATGTTTAATGCTATGTCATGCATTCTGACTTATTTACACTGTTATAGAGTTGATTCTCATGCTAAACATGGCCAAAATATAAAAAAATTAGTTGGACGTATGATGGAGTATTTCTGTGCCAAATACACTACTTCAGGATCGTATAAATTTCGGAAAGTTTTTTTTGAGTATGGCCCTGTATGATGTCATAAAGGGCGGAATTGTGTCTGTGTTTTGTTGGCATATAATGTAAACAACAGGAACGTATAGTGAATCAAAAGTTATCCAGGGATAATGCCATGATGTATTGTGTGTGTGTGTGTGTGTGTGTGTGTGCTCGACTCTTTAGCTCCGCCCACTGCACGCCTCCACGAGCTCGGCTGTTTTCGGAATCGGTACAGCGTATCTGTCTTTTTATAAATATGATAAAACTAAAGACTCTTCGGAGATATGAAGGATGCAATACTACTCTATAGGTACTCAAGATTAACATGAGATTGTCAGAAACTGTGTGTTATGTAAGACATGTGCTCATTAACATATGACCACCCACATTTACAGATCTTATTCATTATTCAACAACTTGACCTGTCCTGATGAACGAGAGCATGAAGTACACCATAGAAAAGGTCATTTACAAATGGACTTTTTAAAGCTACGGTAGTAAAAACCTCTACTTGATTGCACCGCATTATTTTAATTTATGTTTGTTTTTTTATATTCACTATTCATTCTTTTTAATTCCAGTCAGGTTAATTTAAAGATGTTTTTTTTATTTATAGATTTAGATTTTTATGTTTATTATTATGTTTGTAACAGGTTTTAATTCTGCTTGAATATTAATCAATATGTTAATATGTTTTCATATTATTTTTTCTTTTCAAATCCATTTTTAATCCATTTGAGTTATTTATATATTTTAGTACATTACATTTTATATGATGATATAAAAATGTTTGTGATGTATATGATTTAGATTTTTATGTTTGACTATATTTGTCTTTTTCCTTAGTATGTCCATTATGTCAATTTTCATATGAAAATATTATAAAATTACTTAATAAATTATGTATTATTAAAAGCTTCAATATGAATTCTACTATTATTATATGTCTAATCTAATTTTTTCCATATTCTTTATTCATTCTTTTTATTCTTTTTTAAATATTAACTTGACTTTTTTTATGATTTACATTCAGAATTCTTAGTTACAGTTACAGTTTTTTTCAATTTTTGCATCCTTCATTTATACATATTTTTTCTTTTTTTTCATATTCATTTGTTATTTTTTTCTTTTTTAATCCATTTTACAATTAACTCTTAAATTACTTTAAATATATATATATATATATAAAAAAAAAAAAAATTATTGGATCTTTTATTATTTATATGATTTAGATTTTTTATGTTAATGACTTTATATTTGTTTTATTCTATATTATGTCTATGTAAAGCACTTTCTATTACAAATGGCATGTGCTAAATAACCTTGGCTTGCCTTAAAGATTGTAGAGGGTTGAAAGTGGTCATGTAAATCTGTATCACGAGTGTTTTTGGCACAAGGAACCTTGACTAATGTTATAAATGGACTTCAGGGAAGCACATAATATGGCCTTTTAACGTTTACCTGCTTTACTTTACTGCAGCACTAATGCTTGAAGTCATTATTGCCTGCAATAGACTTCGTTCCAGTCACATGAAACCATATGCATATTTTACATTCTCGGGTCCGTGTCATAATTCTCAGTAAGAGAATCCATCTCTCTCTTTCAACAAACGATTTCCCCGCAGTGGAGAGAGGTCCAGTAGTGGTGTGGACTTGAAGATCATAGCGCATTCATTATTTACCGATCTTAAATCTTCAGCATTAAGAGCCCAAAGCATTTTAAAGTATCCATGGATGTGTTTACTGGATTCTGGGCCTGAATAAATAGACTGTTAAGATGTAGCAGTACTGTATATCCGTCTCTGATTAAACAGACTTCTGATGTGTCCAGGGAATATCAAGCAATCTTTCCCTGTTAGACAGATAGTTCACATCCCTCATGAGTTCATCTGAGAGGCTTTCTTCACACATTTTCTTATTTCTTTGTGGTTAAAGTGGGTGAGTGTTTGTTTTGCTGTACTCTGAACTTAGGGAGCTGTCTATATAGGCATCAAGGTTTTTAAAGGGGACCTATTAAGCCCCTTTATACCCAGAATGTGCCTGTTACGTTTCAGCTCAAAATATCATTTATTATACCATGCCCAAACCTCTTTTTGGGTGGAAGCAAAAACAGACCGTTTCCGTGTGTATCTTTAAATGCAAATGAGCTGCTGATCCCCGCCCCCCTTTCCAGAAGAGGGCGGAGCCTTTACAGCTCATGACTCGGATACTCCAGCAACAACAAAACAGGAGAAACAGTATTGGGCCGTTTTCACAGAACGTTTTTTTACTTTAAATAAATATGGTGGACTGTGTACGCCTCACTCAGGGGAGGAGCTAAGCTAATAGGTTGTGGGCGGGCCCTATTACATTGTGACGTCATTGAAAATACGAACAACAAATTTTGAGACACTGTTTATGATTTATGGGGAATATAAAAAAAGGAGTGGATGGAATTTTACCATTATAGGGTGCATCTTCATATATATATATATATAGGGTTTGAAATGAACACCCGCCAAATGCGGGTAAAAATCAGCTGCGGCGGGTAACGCTGTCAAATCACTAGTTACTTATTTTATTCACTCTGCTGGGGAAGTTCGTGTAAGCTAAATCTGCGCAGATTTAGCGCAAATACTCAACTCTTGAGTCATCATGATATATTAAATACAGCGTATTGCACAGAATCTGTGCATATCTGGCTTGCTTGAACATACGCGTCACTATGCAACAAATAACGGCGCGCATATCATTTGCATTGAAGCAATAGTGATGATTAAAAAAACATAATAATGTGGCGATACTTGCCTGGGGTAACTAACACCAATGAAAAAAGGAAAGACCCGCCAAGCAACGAAGGAAACCAAGAAAAGAAGTGACAGACCACAGGTTAGTTTTGTTCCGCGTGGTGTTTAATGTTCTTTGTACTGTATTGATCTGTCCACCTAAAATACATTTTTTTGTGAAAAGGATGAGGATAAAAGAGATGGCAGGATGACAGGATTTTGTTTGAGCAAGAAATTAATGTATGAAATCCAAATTTTATAATAAATAAATATATTTATAAATGGCAAACCCAATTTTATTTTTGATATCAAAATCTAAAAATAGTTATATATATATATATATATATATTATAATTAATTTATTTTTATTTTACTTTTAGTTTGTTATTTTAGTACTTCAACTATTTCAGTTATTTACCAAGACAGTTAGTTAAAATTTTTCATCTGACATTTATATTTTATTTTGTTTCAGCTTTATTTTAATTAACAAAATACAATTTTTTAAAATAGTTTTTATCAGCAATAACAGCAGTGGTTTGGGGTCCATTCCCACAGGAATTTTTTGTATTTTTGTTTTATTTAAATATGCACTAGACAGACATCTTTGACCACTGGGGTGCGTTCTTGCTGGAAACTTAATCTTGTGCCACCACCTGTTTTAACCGTTTCAAGAAGATCAACATTTAAAGGCTCCTGAACCCTGGTTCTAATCTGATCCACTGCGTCTAGCACCCTTAGTAGGCAGCTGTCTTTGTAGACTATGTAGTGAGACAGCTCACTAGGGTTTGTGGCTTTTGTGTGTGTGTGTGTGTGTGTGTGTGTTTGTGTGTGCGTGCGTGCGTGCGTGCGTGTGTGGCTCAAGTAAACCCTACATTAGGGGGACAAAATGTCCCCACAAAGATGGCAAAATCAGAAATCCTTGTCCGTGTGGGACAAGCTCATAAATCAGACTAAGTAATGTTTTTTGTGATATGTATGGGATATGTTTAGGATTAGGGGATAGAATATACAGTATGTACAGTATAAAATTCATTATGTCCATGGAAAGTCCCCATAAAACATGAAAACACAACGTGTGTGTGTGTGTGTGTGTCTGTGTATTCCTGCCAAAACGAGTAAGCGGGTGTTGAAGTGTGTGTGGAGGTAGAGCTAGCATCATTTACATATAAATGAGACTTTGCTGATCACATGTGCTATGACCCCATTCATTCTGATGGTCAGACACTCTGAGTGCGGCAGGTGCCACTGGCGCTGAAATTATACCCATGCACTCGCCCTCCAGCACCCAGCACTCATTTGTGATGCGTTTCCTGCCTGACAGGAAGTCAGGGGTGCAAAGAGCAGGTCACTGGCATTTGGCGTCTGCAGCATTATAGCTTGGCACCAATCAGTGTAACATTTAAGTGGGGAGTGTGTGTGTTTTCGTACTTGCGTGTGTAATGTGTGCCTGTGTTTTCGTCAGAAGCACTGGTGCGTGGAAAGTTTGTCACTAGAGGAAGCTCTGATGTCAATACCAGTTTTTCAGATACTGGAGTGATACACACTTCACACACAGAATGTGCAGCATTCAAAATGTATATTAAATGTCATCATTGTAATATTTGCATACGGATATTGTTCTTTTTCACATTTGTTTGCATACTGAATAGTGATTGGTCTTGTTCATCTTTCAGGAAATGCAGATCTGGTTATTAATAAACAATCGTTTTTTATTATCAGCAGATACGTGTCAGAGAAGGCTCTCCTCAGAGGCGTTCTGCTCTAGTTCTCGTCACGGGTGTAAACGGGAGTGAGTGTGAATGAGTGTAATCTTGTCCTTCCTCTCACAGACTCACCACGTCACTCTCCCCGTCGGCTGTCGACTTCACCCTCTCTCTCTCTCTCTCTCTCTCTCTCTCTCTCTCGATTCGACTTGTCCTCTCATCACAGCTGTCATATCTCGGGCCGAGCGACATGAGGGGATGTAATTCTCAGTGACAGCTGCACTGTTTAAATGCAAACACATATGCATAAGCCTGAAGCCAAAGCATGCGATCTGTCACAGGGGCTGAAGGGAAATGCGTCCATCCATCCATCCATCCATCCATCCATCCGATCTATCTATCTATCTATCTATCTATCTATCTATCTATCTATCTATCTGTCTGTCTATCTGTCCGTCAATCAGTAGTCATTCTTTCCATCCATCCATCCATCCATCCATCCATCCATCCATCCATCCATCCATCCACCCGCCCATCATTCCATCCATCTGTCATTCTATCTATCATCCATCCGTCCATCTGTCTGTCCATCGTCATTCTTTCCATCCATCCATCCATCCATCCATCCTCTATCTATCTATCTATCTATCTATCTATCTATCTATCTATCTATCTATCTATCTATCTATCTATCTATCTGTCTGTCTGTCTGTCTGTCCATCAGTCGTCATTCTTTCGATCATCCATCCATCATCCATCCATCCATCTGTCATTCTATCTATCATCCATCCGTCCGTCTGTCTGCCCATCGTCATTCTTTCCATCATCCATCCATCTGTCATTCTATCTATCATCCATCCGTCCGTCTGTCTGCCCATCGTCATTCTTTCCATCCATCCATCCATCCATCCATCCATCCATCCATCCATCCATCCATCCATTCGCCCATCATTCTATCCATCCATCCATCTGTCATTCTATTTATCCATCCATCTGTCTGTCAGTCCATCCATCCGCCCATCTATCTATCTATCTATCTATCTATCTATCTATCTATCTATCTATCTATCTATCTATCTATCTATCTATCTGTCTGTCTGTCTGTCTGTCCATCAGTCGTCCTTCTTTCCATCCACCCATCCATCATCCATCCATCCATCTGTCATTCTATCTATCATCCATCCGTCCGTCTGTCTGCCCATCGTCATTCTTTCCATCCATCCATTCGCCCATCATTCTATCATCCATCCATCTGTCATTCTATTTATCCATCCATCTGTCTGTCAGTCCATCCATCCGCCCATCTATCTATCTATCTATCTATCTATCTATCTATCTATCTATCTGTCTATCTGTCTGTCTGTCTGTCTGTCTGTCTGTCTGTCCATCAGTCATCCTTCTTTCCATCCATCCATCCATCCATCATCCATCCATCCATCCATCTGTCATTCTATCTATCATCCATCCGTCCGTCTGTCTGCCCATCGTCATTCTTTCCATCCATCCATTCGCCCATCATTCTATCCATCCATCCATCCATCCATCCATCCAGCATTATATTTATCCATCCGTCTGTCTGTCAGTCCATCCATCCATCCATCCATCCATCCGCCTAACTATCTATCTATCTATCTATCTATCTATCTGTCTGTCTGTCTGTCTGTCTGTCTGTCCATCAGTCGTCATTCTTTCCATCCATCCATCCATCCATCCATGTGTCCTTCTATCTATCATCCATCTGTCCGTCTGTCTGCCCACCGTCATTCTTTCCATCCATCCATCCATCCGCCCATCATTCTATCCATCCATCCATCCATCCATCCGTCTGTCATTCTATTTATCCATCCGTCTATCTGTCTGTCTGTCTGCCTGCCTGTCTGTCTGTCCATCAGTCGTCATTCTTTCCATCCATCCATCCATCCATCCATCCATCCAAACAAATCACATGAGGTTCGATCAACATGAGGGTGAGTAAATGAAGACAGAATAGTCATTTTAGGGTGAACTATCCCTCCAGTGTTACCGTCTCATCTCTATCTTCCACAGTTTAAACACACACTCATAATATCACATGCATTCATGGCCCTGTTTGACTTGCACACGAGCCGAGGAGGAAGCTGTGCGCAGAGAAAAGGCGAATTAACACGGTGAGAGTACAAACAAGCAGATCTGCAGCGCAGCAGAAGCTCTTCCCCGGGCTATTCTCCATTCTGCTATGTAGACATTTCTCTGTGCTGAGTCTTACAGAAGTGTGAATATGAAATCTGGTGTAAAACACTTTTCATTGTGTAGGAGCTGTTTCCCTTAAACTATCTAGTCTCTCATCCCTTCTCGTTTCCTCTTCCCTCCTTCAATCCCATCAGTTGTCCTTGATTTCGCTCTACCTCAGTCTTGTCATGTGTGTCTTTGGCGGTCTTTCTTCTGTTCTGCCTCTCTTGCACACTTGCAGAGAAGAATTTTATTGCTCAGTTGTTGCTCTTTCATAACTTCAGTTATTTTTCCTTTGAAGTAGCATCTTTACCTCAGATGTTTCTCTTAAAATTCCTTAAAGGAACTAAAATGAGTTCATATTGAGATCTTTGACTTTGATTGCAGACTATAGTATTTTGGCAAATCTGAAACTCTTTTAGGTGATTAATAGGATTCCTGAGGATCTCCGAAAACTGTTCATCATTATCATTTTCTAGGAGAAACAATCGAGATATAAAAGAGATCTCATTGTTTTATATGTGTTTCTCCTATGGGCTGTCTTTCTCTTCATTAACTCTCTCATATGGAGTGTGTGACCTGGATTAGAGGAGTATGTTGTTGTTGCCTGCAGTCACATGCAGTCATCTTCTGTGTGTCTGTATACAGCCGTGTGTGTGTGCGTTTCTGTTGTATTGATTTTATTTTGGAGCAGAGCAGGATGTGTTTTAGCTGAGCCTTGAGGGAGAAACACAGAGACAGAGAATGAGAGAAGAAGAAATCTAGAGAGCGACTCACTCGCCCACAGCTAGTGTTGGTGTTGATGTCAGCAGATCACATGAACATGAAAATCCACACACCTGTCTATTACTGTGATTCCAGTGCTGTCACTAACACCCATAATGAGCTCCTGAAGAGAAAGTGCTTATATGTGTGCACTACCATTCAAAAGTTTGGGGTCAGAAAAATAAATTAATACTTTTTTTCAGCAAGAATCCATTAAATTGATCAAAAGTGACAGTAAAGACATTTATAATATTACAAAAGACTGTATTTCATATAAATGCTGTTATATAGAACTTTGTTCATCAATGAATCCTGAAAAAAAATGTATTGCGGTTTCCACAAAAATACAAAGCAGCACAACTGTTTTCAACATTGATAATCATAAATGTTTCTTGAGCATCAAATCATCATATCAGAATGATTTCTGAAGGATCATGTGACACTGAAGACTGCAGTAATGATGCTGAACATTCAGCTTTGATCTCAGGAATAAATTACATTTGAACATATATTCACATAGAATTTTTAATAATATTTCAAAATGTAATTGTTTTTACTGTATTTTTTGATAAAATAAATAGGCAAATAAATTCAACCAAAAGTGAAAGAGATTCAGAGCAAAAGAGACTTTTTGGAAAAACATTTCAAAAATATTGCCGACCCCAAAATTACTTACTTACTCACACCCAAAAAGTAAAAAAATTTTTTTTTTTTTTTTTAAGATTTACGAATTTCAATTGTATAGTAAAATTCCATCAAATTGAATTAAATAATAATTATATTTTATTCATATTATGGATGAATCATTTTTATTCAGCACAAAAAAAACGAGCTTAATAAAACATTTTGTATAAATCTTAATGGAACAAGGGAATGGGCCATTTCAGTTTATGTGATTCGTATTCACAAATTAAAAAAATGAAAATATTTTTAAATTTATGAATATGTTGAATCACATTCAATGAAATAGACCATTCCCTTGCCCCATTTGTACTAAATGGATTTAAGATTTATACAAAATGTTTAATCTATTTTTTTTTTTTTTTTTTTTTTTTTTTTACTCATTTAAAAATTACTAATTCTTAATATTAATAATATGAAAGGATTATTCCATTTTACTATATAATTGAAATTTGTAAATCTTAAATAAATAAATAAATAAATAAGGAAATAAGTAAGTAAGTACATGTTTATTAATATTTATTTATATTTATGTATATTTATAAAGATTCAATTATTTTTCAATTCCATCTCCATTGACGGAAAGAACTTTTGGTGGTATATTTTGTACAGTGCCACTATTACACAAATATACTCTGGTTGTACAGTACCATTGTGCAATGCTGCTGTCAGAATACCATGGTAATGAATGATCATCATATTCAAATACCATGGTATTTAAATGGTACTTTATGGCATTACCATGGTGCATTTTCTGGATTATAAATCCTATTTACCTTCTTTATCTATGTCCTAAAATCAAAACATGATAATTACATTTCGTTGTTATATATCACAACAAAAGGCAAACTTCCACACAAATGAGCACACTTTACCACTAAAACTCCTTCTTATTCTGATATATTGTCCAATTAAACATTTTCTGTGTGTTCGGTTAATTTACAGTTAGCATGCTGAATGTGGTTTTAGAGCGACAGGATAATCAGGACACAAAGCAGCTTTCGCCAGATAAATAAAGGAATAGAGATGGAATATTGATTTGAGTGTAAATGATTTTATTATGTGTGAAGAACGAGAGTGTGAAGTGATAAGAGAGACTTGAAACAAGCATGATAGCTATAAAGGAAGTCAGTTACAGTGCCTGCCCGCTTTTTCAACAGTGCTGGTTCTGGAAGTATTTTTTCCATTCATTTTTCCAATAGAGATTTTTAAAAAGTCTTTGTTAAAGAGTTATAAGACATGAACCAAGCCAATCTGCTACGAGGTGAATCACAACATGACAAACTTTGATTTGAAGCCAAAACGTTTTTGAAAATTGGACAAAAAGACAAGACTGTGTACTTAGCTTTAGTGAGGGAAAGAACTACAATCACATGAAACATTGCAAACAGCATAATCGAATTAAAAATGATGAAGAAACATAAAGCTACTTATTTACAAATGTTGACTATATATAAAAACAATATATTTTAAGTTTATTGCAAAATATGCATATATATACACCGATCAGGCATAACATTATGACCACTGAGAGGTGAAGTGAATAACACTGATTATCTCTTCATCACGGCACCTGTTAGTGGGTGGGATATATTAGGCAGCAAGTGAACATTTTGTCCTCAAAGTTGATGTGTTAGAAGCAGGAAAAATGAGCAAGCGTAAGGATTTGAGTGAGTTTGACAAGGGCCAAATTGTGATGGCTAGACGACTGGGTCAGAGCATCTCCAAAACTGCAGCTCTTGTGGGGTGTTCCCGGTCTGCAGTGGTCAGTATCTATCAAAAGTGCTCCAAGGAAGGAACAGTGGTGAACCGGCCACAGGGTCATGAGCGCCCAAGGCTCATTGATGCACATGGGGAGCGAAGGCTGGTCCGTGTGGTCCGATCAAACAGGCGAGTTACTGTAGCTCAAATTGCTCAAGAAGTTAATGCTGGTTCTGATAGAAAGGTGTCAGAATACACAGTGCATCACAGTTTGTTGCGTATGGCGTATGACAGTTTGTTGTGTATGCATAGCCGCAGACCAGTCAGGGTGCCCATGATGGTCATAATGTTATGCCTGATCGGTATATGTGTATGTATATGTATATATATGTATATATATATATATATATATATACACACATACATTTCAATATTTTGAGAATGTAGTGAGATCAACTCGATTACGTCATTTGAGGTGCTTCATGGGAGTGGCCGGAGCTAAAAAGCTATTTTGGCACATGTTGCTTTTTTCAACTCTGTGATTGGTGGAATTTTCTGTACAGCATCATGGGTAATGTAGTTTTTCACCAATGTAGTAATGTAGGTAATGTAGTTTTTTTTTTTTTTTAATAAGCTGAAATAATGTGGGCTGACGGCTTCAACAGAAGCAAATACTATCGATTAACAACTTTGTAGTTCACAGTATTTCTGTCTTTAAAGAAGTTATCGTAAAAAATCAATTTCCCTATGGAGAAAATGAATGTAGTTTTTACTTCCAGAACCCAACTGTTGTTGCACTCTATGATCATTATTAAAAAAAAATTGACCAATCAGAATCCAGTATTCCAAGTTATATTATACTACATTATCACCTCTGAAATACTGTTAAAGCTTTTTGATGATCAGCTTCTTCGAGAAGTCCGAGGGAGGTAATTTTACAGGATTTGACTCAACAACTTGCTTCATATGATCAATAATGAACAAAAGTCCCTGATAAAAGCTGATCGAGCACAGTTTGATAGTGAGTGCTCCATTCTTTAAGACTTTCAGACCCTCATGATTTCAGATTAGCTCTTTTTTTTTGTTGCGTCAAATCCTTCACTAACCCACACAACAGCCTCACCTTTGCTTCCAACCATCTGCTTTAATCAATCGTGCTGCGGTGTTATCTAAATAAAGTCTTTTCACTGAGTGAGTTTGAGGTCTTGGACGTCTTTCAGTGGCCGCCGGCTCACCGAGAGCTCCTCTCACCCCGTTCAATCTGAGTTGTGGGGCGTGCAATCAATACATCCATTAATTCTACTTAGCGGCGCTGTGCGCTACAACCAGGGGCTGGAGGCCACACAAAGGCAGGTGCGACTGAATGGCTGACCTTTTGAAGCCGAGACCCTCGCATTGATCCGCTGTATTCATGACAGCTGAGTGAGGGGGACGCAGCACTTTACAATGGATGGCTTAAAGCGATAGTTCACCAAAAAATGTGGTCATTATTTATACATTTTGACTCGTTCTTCAGTTGGTAAAATGAATGGAAAACTTTATATGATCATCATAGTATCCATGCAGAAGAAAGATTTCAACAGTTTTTTCTTCCCTATTGTGACACATATCTTAGGGTGTGTTCACACTTGGCATGTTTGGTTGGATTAAAACGACCCCTGGTGCGATTGCTCTGTTAGTGCAGTTCATTTGAATAAGTGTAAACGCTGCAGTCTAAACCCTGGTGCGCACCAAACAAGCGGAAAAGATGGGTCTGGCTCCGCTTCCAAACAAACTCTGGTGCGGTTTGACTGAAATATGAACACAACACGGACCAAAGACATGTAAATGAACCAAAAACAGGACATGATGTCACAAGACGTGACCCTAAAAAGGACAGAATGCTCAAGCACACCTGTTTTTTCTCATCATAGTCGTGATGTTGCCCATCACAGTTCGGTACAGGCGTCAGAACCGCGTCTCCTCGCAACACATTTTATAATCTCTTCACGAGTTCTGAGCTGGTCAAAATACCATCATATGTAGCTACGCACACACAACGAGCGCATTTAGCCACACACAGCATTGTTTTGGATGTTCGGTAAGTTCCGTCGTGAAATATACGTAATAAAAGCCGGCCAATCAGGTTGTGAACATATACCTTTAGGTTCAGTATTTTTAGGTTCAGTGTTAAAATGCCAATGTGAACGCTAAACGAACCGAACTGCAAGTGTGAACACACCTTTAGTGAAACAGCTTCTGGAACAAGAAAAGATGTGGGGCGGGGATTGATTTTGTGCTTAGGGAATTGATTGGATGGTTGTGGTTTGCTATTGGTGGATCTCATGTGAGTGACAGGTTGTCCCGCCCTCGTCATCAGAGAAGAGATGTCGCTGCAAGTGGGAGGGGAAGATATTTAGATTAAAGATTATGAGGCAAATGAATTTAAAAATTATAATAATGGTGTGCATGGATAAATCATTTAGAATAAATACAGCAATATTCCATAAAGAAACAAGTATTGTCCATTTTGAGTTCACTTTACAGCTCAAATAACAAACAGTTTAAAGAATTCATTAACAGAAATACAAGCTTCACATTTCTGCTTCGTCTAATTGCCAGCTTGATTTGCACTGTAAATGCACTTCTCTTTATTGTCTGTGGTCAACCATAGGCCGCAGATGCCGTCTGTCGGCTTTAAGGTGACCCTGATTATTCCTTTAGGGATCAGTGGCGGATGCTGGAATTCAGAGGTTTACTGACAGACATCATATTTTTCAGACAAAGTAAGAGTTGGAGAAACAATTATATATTAGTGCATTTTTTATTAGTGCATTTTAAGTCATGTGTGTCTTGAGGTGATATAGTGTGTGTGTGTGTGTGTGTGTGTGTGTGTGTTATATTCAGGTTACGTGTACGTGTGACAGATGGCGAGTTGTTTCTTCCTCACAGCGTTCTTCATTTCACTCTCTAAATAACAAGATAATGAATCTCACCACTGAACATACACTTGAGTCTGTTGTACACTATGCTGTACTTCAAACATGGGGTTGGTAAGAATTTTGAAATGTTTATCATTGCATACCGCATACTGTTCAACACAAAAACAGTTGCCTGTATTTCCTGTATATACACACACGGACTGAATCCGAAATCGCCACCTATACCCTCAAATAGGGCATCATTTGAAGGGACAGCCATTTGTAGTGGTGTCCAAAATCATAGTGGACGCTATCGATGCAGTTCGACTCATTCAGTCCCACATTGCACCGCATTGACGAGTGTACAACTGATGTACGCTCAATGGCTGTCCGAATTCGCTGACTCGTTTTCATTCACTCCTTCAAGTGAACTGTATTAGTGGACTAACATAGAGAATAGTGCTTGAGGGTTTAGGGGGCGATTTCAGATTCACGAGTGTCTGTAAGATTTTTTAATGAAAGAAGTCTCTTATACTCACTGCATTTGTTTGATTAAAAAATACAGTAAACACTGTAATATTGTGAATTATTATTACAATTTAAAATAAATGTTTTGTATTTGGATATATTTAAACATTTATTGAAATTGAAATCTTTTGCAACATTATAAATGTCTTTACTGCCACTTTTGATTTAATGCATCCTTGATGAATAAAAGTATTAATTTCTTTAGGCCCTAAACTTTTGAATAAGTCCGTATTATGTTGTTTAAAAAACAAATACACTGTACTGTTATCTTTCCAACATAAACTTCACTTACAGTTTGGGAGCTGAAAACCTGCTGCCCAGTCACAGTAATGCTTACCTTTTTTTCCCAGTTGAAATTATTGATGGAAAGCAAGCAACCATTTTTAGTTACATGTCCACTTGCAACAATAATAAAATGGTTAATCTAACCATATTCTGTCTATTTGATCACTTTTTGAGAGATTAATTGCATTGAGGAAATTCATTTATTTAAATTATTTGATTATATTCAACTTATAAGGGTTTACTTAAGTCATATATCAGTATACCATGATATTACCATCACTGTACCATGATACTGCCACATTATATTTTAGCATCCTGCTGGATAACACAGCCGTGTGAGTGTGTGTGTGTGTTGTTCTGAAAGTGTTAGTAGCAGTGAAATGCTAATAGGTTATCAGCCCGCTAGAGACATTAAAATGAGTGATTTCCTTGCAGCCGTTAGGGGTCACTGCTTACAGGACATCCCCCGATGATGAGTGGCCCCAAGCTGTGACCCGAAATACGCTCTCATCTGTGCATCCTCACACAAGAGTGTGTACATGCACATGAAAGTGTTTGTGATCTGTGTGTGCATGCAGACACCTGTGTCTATGTGCTATTATGTCATTGTCATCAATAATTTGATCTATTTAGCTCATGGACTGTTCATTTACTGTCATGAATTTCTGCCCAAATGTGTTCAGCAGTCAGATTAAACTAAAAGTAATGATACTAAATGTACAGTAAACGCATTAAAACAGAGTGGGCTGAAAAAATACCAACACTCATATTTATATTATTTTAATTTTTAAAAATAAGCTGCAAACTGTTGATATTTGGATATGCATAAAAATGTATATGCATATTTCATTAATAATGTGGGAACACTTTACAATAAGGTCTCATTTGTTAACATTAGCTAACTATGAGTGATATATTTTTACAGGATTATCCTTTGTTAATGTTAGTTAATAAAAATACAGCTGTTCATATGTTCATGTTAGTTCACAGTGCATTAACTAACGTTAACAGATACAGCTTTTGATTTTAAAAATGTATTAAATGTAGAAATGAATTATGATTAATAAATGCTGTAGGAGTATTGTTTAGTGTTATGTTAATTGTAGTTAACTTATGTTAAAGGAGACCTATTATGCTTTTTTACATTTTCAACTTCCTTTAATGTGTTGCTGTTTGAGCATGAAAAAGGTCTGCAAAGTTCCAAAGCACACACTTGAAGCGCTTGACCAATCACAACACAGTGGTCCAGCTGACCAATCAGAGCACATTGTGCTTTTCAGAAGGAGGGGCTTCATAGAGACAGGAACTAAACAGAGCGTTACTGACAGACTGGGAAGAGAGGAGCTGCAACAATGGAGAATATGGGGAAATAGTGTGTTTTTTGAACATTCAAGCATGAAAACCTATTATAGTAGATCCCAAAAACAAAATCAAGACTTCATAAAAGGGTATAATAGGTCCCCTTTAACAAATTAAACCAATAATGTTACCAATGATGTTAATTTTGGCAACTGATTAACCAGCTAAGCTAAGCTATGTTTGTTTTGGTGTGTGTGTGTGGTCCTGGTAAACCCTACATTATGGGGACAAAATGTCTCCACAAGGATGGCAATATCCGACATTTTTTGGTCCCCATGAGGAAAACAGCTTATAAGTCATACTAAATTGTGTTTTTTGAAAATGTAAAAATGCAGAAAGTTTTGTGTGATGGGTAGGCTTAGGAGTAGGGTTAGTGTAAGGGGATAGAATATACAGTTTGTACAGTATAAAAACCATTACGCCTATGGAAAGTCCCCATAAAACATGAAAACACAACATGTGTGTGTGTTTGTGTGTGTGTGTCATCCCTCGCTCACAGGAAAAGCATTTGTAAACAGGGATTCCGTAAAGTGGAAGTCCTGTATAAATGATGCGGTGTCAGTGTTTTTGCCCAGAATTGTGCTGCAGTCATCAGTTATACAGGGCAGCTGTAAGTACAGTAGAACATGAGTATAAACACTACACGCGTCCAGATTTATGCATTTACTATAGCATGTGTGTGTGCAGACAGGTGGATTGTTTGTCTTTATGACAGCCCTTTTATGACAGTTATTATTATAAAATGAGCACCATAAAGCATAATTGAGCTCTGACAGCCGCATGTTGGTCTGTGAAGACATGGGAGCAGTTTGTTGCAGTAACAGGCTGTACATTGAAGATAATGTTACTGTAATATATATTGAGGAACGATATGAATCGGAGACGAGATGTCTGGCAGGGTGGGGTTAAAATCTGTCCCCTGTGTGATTCTGTTCTGTGATAGTGTTGTCTGTGGTTGAGACGTTGCAGTCTGCGAAGCTGTTTCTTTTTTGACAGTTTGTGGTTTATTGAACATTTTATCTGAAATGTTGATCTGTTTACATCAATTAAACCCTTTTCTTACAACCCCCCCCCCCCCCAAAGTATTGACATGTATAAATGTGTAAATTATTGACATAATTTATTTAACTTTATTTAACTAAATAATGTCATATTATAGTTTATTGTTAAACAGAACAAAAAGACTATTTGAATCAGTAATCAAAATTATAACTGTTGCAATGAACTAATCGTGAAAAAGTGTCAATTTTAGCATTAAAGTGTTCGAATATTACAATTCATGCAGTGTGTAATATAGCTGTTTGTGAATGTAAAAAAGAATAAAACGATTTTGAACTGCCGAAACTTCGTGAGTCGTGAGTAATTCCAGTCTCACTTCCTGCACGAACCTAAACGATTCTCTGCTTTAAAAACAAACCTTTGCACTTGAATGTGGGTAAGATTCATAAAAAAGCCATATTTTGAACAAAAAGCTGAGAAAATGTTTTTTTTTTCAGACTAAAACGTGCATAAGCAATGCTTTTACTGCTTGTTTCTGCTTCTTCTTCACCTGTGTTTTGATCCTGAGATTCTCTACTCTTTCAGAAGATGCGTAATAGCGCCCCCTACCGTATAACAGTGAAAACACAGAAAGCCAGAAAATTCCATCAATGGCGGAGAAAGAGTTAATGGGCCCTATCCTACACCCGGCGCAATGTGACGGCAGGCACGACGCAAGTGTTTTTTTGCTAGTTTCAGCCCGGCACAGTTATAATTTTCACGTCCAGCACCATGTTGTTTAAATAGCAAATGCACTCGTGCCCATCTGTTCACCCATGGGCATGCTGGTCTGAAAACCAGGTGTGTTCAGGCGCATTGTTGGTGCGTTGCTGTTTTGAGGAACAGAAAACGACTGCGCCATTGACCAACAGTATTTTTTGTGTTATTTAAAGGGAGCGCTGGTAATATGCACCTATAGGCGGCTGCACAACGCGCATACACTCTGCTTATTACACACACAGGGACGCGCAGCAGCACATAAACATGCTAAATATTAAAAATGAAAGGATTAAAATTTGTGTACATAAAGATAAAATGCCTACATGTCATAATGGATAGTCATTGCTAGGGATGGGACGGTATGAAAATTAATCAACAAACAACAAATAAAACAAGCAGCTCTATGCACTTTTTTAAGCAAGATATATTCTGTGGCATTTCCTTCCTTATAATGACCATCGTCAATAGCAACGCATTATAAACACACAGCACACATCCATGCATCACAACAGACGCGCTCTCTCGTTTTGTTCAAATGCAACTTGCCGTCTTGCGTCTCCGTTTTTGATTGTGTTGAAAATGAAATCAGAGGACTTTACTATTAATACAACTATAATATTGTTGTGATCATCTTGTCTGGACGATTGTTTTGTACGCTGTAAAAAATGGATTTATAAACCGGTCAGATGTAAAACATTAATCTCAATTCAATATGTCATAAGCATATTGGTGTGCATGTAAAGCTTTAATACCTAAACAACAAGCACCGCTGGTAATTAGGGCCTTTACGACAGCATTTTCAACTAAAAACAGAAAACTTTTTATGTGTTTTGGGCATTCATTTACACGACAACGGCGTTTTGTGGGCCTGAAAATGCAAGCTTTGGAAAACGGGTTTCTAAGTGCACGTTTTTGAAAACGATATCGTCTCCATGTAAACTACAAAAACGTGAATTTGTATATATATAATAACCCTTTTTGAATTCCGCGTAGGCGTGCAGGGTTGTATTGTGTGTTGTTATTGTGTATTGCTCCTGTACGGCTCGTCTCCTAAGTGAGCGATAGGTCCCCATTAGCGCTGATGTTGACTTCCTGTCGTGGCTGTGGCCCGTCTCACCTGCTGCTTCCTGTTGCGACGCAGCCCCCTGTGTGCCGTCGCCGTGACAACTCCATACAGGAGAGTCTTTCATCACCACTGCCACAGCGATGTCGCCACGGGCAACCACACAACTCACCTGCTGTACCCGTCTCTCTGTACATCTTCATTTTTCTCACTGCTCGCTCCTGCTCTCCTCGCCCTCCCCTTTTTCCTTGCCGAGAATTGCTATTGCTTACATTCAACTCATTTTTACTTGCAAGTTAGTCTAAATGTTCATTGTTTTTATTCATAATTGTTTATTTTTGTTCTTCTTTTGTTGTAACTGGGTTTTGTTGAGTTTTAAGTAATTTAAAACTGCATGTTTATATTTACTGAGGAAAATGTGGTGTTTGCCTCAGGGTGGTTTCCAGGGTGTTGCTAAGCATTCGTTCATGTGGTTTCCAGGGGTGTTGCTATGCATTTGTTCATGTGTTTGAGGTGGCTCCTAGGGTGTTGCTATGCATTTGTTCATGTGTTTGAGGTGGTTCCCAGGGTGTTGTTATGCATTTGTTCATGTGTTTGAGGTGGCTCCTAGGGTGTTGCTATGCATTTGTTCATGTGTTTGAGGTGGTTTCCAGGGTGTTGCTATGCATTTGTTCAGGTGTTTGAGGTGGCTCCTAGGGTGTTGCTATGCATTTGTTCATGTGTTTGAGGTGGCTCCTAGGGTGTTGCTATGCATTTGTTCATGTGTTTGAGGTGGTTCCCAGGGTGTTGCTATGCATTTGTTCATGTGTTTGAGGTGGCTCCTAGGGTGTTGGTATGCATTTGTTCATGTGTTTGAGGTGGTTTCCAGGGTGTTGCTATGCATTTGTTCAGGTGTTTGAGGTTGCTAGGGCGTCACTAGGTGGTCGCTAGAGTGTTTTGGGTGGTTGCAATGGGTTTTGAATGTTATTATTATTATCACTATATGTATTATGTATGTCTTACTATTATTATGAGTGTGTTTAGCTCTTTGCTATGCAATTGCTAGGGTGGTCTAGTTAATTAATTGCATGTTGCTATATGGTTGCTAGTTTGTTCTGGGAGGTTGCTAGGTCATTGCTAAGGTGTTTGGGATGGTTGATATGTGTTTGTTAGGGTGTTCTGTGGTGTTGCTAGGGCATCGCTAGGTGGTCGCTAGGGGTATTTTGGGTGGTTGCCACAGGGTTGCTAAGGTGTTTTGAGTGTTTTATAGTGCATTGCTAAGCAGTTTGCTGGGGGTTCGAAGTGGTTGCTAAGGTGTTGCTAGCTGGTTGCTAGGGTGTTCTCATGGTTGCTTGATAGTATATTATTGCTATAATATTCTGGTCTCTTGATATATCTCAGACGACAGGCCCCTCTTTTATTGTAAGTTTGTGTGCTTTTTTTAAATAATATTTTTAATTAAATAATTGTAAAATGGGAAATGTGGTGTTTGCCAAAGTGCTTGATGATTCCGAGGTGTTTCTATGCATTTGTTCAGGTGTTCTGACTGTTGTCTAGGTGGTTCATAGCACATTGCTGTGTGGTTGCTAGTGTGTTCTAAGTGGTTGCTAGGGCATCACTAGGGTGTTTTGGGTGGTTGCCATGGGGTTGCTAAGGTGTTTTGAGTGTTTTATAGTGCATTGCTATGTGGTCTTCTGGGGTTGCTGTGTGGTTGCTAGTGTGTTCTGACTGGTTGCTAGGGCATAAATCCCATCACTTAGTAAATTCCCAGCACACCTCGCCTCAACCAGCTATATGATTTTTAGAAATCATTCATGCCTGGAGCACAAATGGTACTTGATGTGTTTTGCATTGAAGTTTAATACTTCTATTTCTCTCTTTCTGTCATTCAGTCTCTCTGCTTGTTTGCCTGGTTTAATATACAGTGTTCCTGGTCCGTGGCCCGTCGGCTTTGATTTTGAGGAGGTGCTGTGATTTCCTGTTGTCGAGGGGAGAGTCACGTACAGGATGCATAATGCTGTCGTGATCTGATCAGCTTTCATTCTCGCCCTTATCAGATTACAGGTTTTAAAGCTGCTCCACACAAAACATCTCAGTGTCAACTTATTAGATGTGTAAGACTGCCTTTCTCTCTTCTTCACACGCTCGTCTTCCTCCTCACATCAGACACTAACCAAATGCAAATGTGCGTGTTTGGGCTTTTCTGTGCATCACAGCACACGCTTCGTATTCATGAAAGACACAATGAGTTTGTGCCTCTGTGCTCGAGGAAAAAGGCATCTAACGAATTCATAAACATCCATCTTTAAGAGTGAACCGTAATGAAGAGAAAATGCAATGAAGAGAGAGAAGTTTTGACGGAAATTAAGAAGCGAACAGTGCATGCAGAGATGGAGCGATGGAACAAAGCAGGGTTAAACAGATGGTACAGACCTCATCTAACCTCAGAAGAAATCTGATTGCTCAGAGGTTGCTCTGTTTAACTCGCAATTGGGTTTCTTTGAAGTGTCAACTTTGTTTCTCTTAAAATTCCTTTGGACAAATGGACAGGAAATAGGCAAATCATTATGGCTGCATGATTAATCAAAATAAACTGAAATCACGTTTTGGCTGTGTTTGACCCCCTTTCACCTTCAGAACTGCCTTAATTCTACGTGGCATTGATTCAACAAGGTGCTGAAAGCATTCTTTAGAAATGTTGGCCCATATTGATAGGATAGCATCTTGCAGTTGATGGAGATTTGTGGGATGCACATCCAGGGCACGAAGCTCCCGTTCCACCACATCCCAAAGATGCTCTATTGGGTTGAGATCTGGTGACTGTGGGGGCCATTTTAGTACAGTGAACTCATTGTCATGTTCAAGAAACCAATTTGAAATGATTCGAGCTTTGTGACATGGTGCATTATCCTGCTGGAAGTAGCCATCAGAGGATGGGTACATGGTGGTCATAAAGGGATGGACATGGTCAGAAACAATGCTTAGGTAGGCCGTGGCATTTAAACGATGCCCAATTGGCACTAAGGGGCCTAAAGTGTGCCAAGAAAACATCCCCCACACCATTATACCACCACCACCAGCCTGCACAGTGGTAACAAGGCATGATGGATCCATCTTCTCATTCTGTTTACGCCAAATTCTGACTCTACCATCTGAATGTCTCAACAGAAATCGAGACTCATCAGACCAGGCAACATTTTTCCAGTCTTCAGCTGTCCAATTTTGGTGAGCTCGTGCAAATTGTAGCCTCTTTTTCCTATTTGTAGTGGAGATGAGTGGTACCCGGTGGGGTCTTCTGCTGTTGTAGCCCATCCGCCTCAAGGTTGTGCGTGTTGTGGCTTCACAAATGCTTTGCTGCATACCTCGGTTGTAACAAATGGTTATTTCAGTCAAAGTTGCTCTTCTATCAGCTTGAATCAGTCGGCCCATTCTCCTCTGACCTCTAGCATCAACAAGGCATTTTCGCCCACAGGACTGCCGCATACTGGATGTTTTTCCCTTTTCACACCATTCTTTGTAAACTCTAGAAATGGTTGTGCGTGAAAATCCCAGTAACTGAGCAGATTGTGAAATACTCAGACCGGCCCGTCTGGCACCAACAACCATGCCACGCTCAAAATTGCTTAAATCACCTTTCTTTCCCATTCTGACATTCAGTTTGGAGTTCAGGAGATTGTCTTGACCAGGACCACACCCCTAAATGCATTGAAGCAACTGCCATGTGATTGGTTGATTAGATAATTGCATTAATGAGAAATTGAACAGGTGTTCCTAATAATCCTTTAGGTGAGTGTATATAAATACACGCACATGCATGTATATATTTAAGAAAAATGTGCATGTATATACTGTATATATATATATTTATATAATTTATATTATATATAAATATAAATATTTAATATATAAATATAACACATTTTTCTTAAATATATACATGCATGTATGGTTTTTGTTTTTTTTACCGAGAACCGTTACATCCAAATATCCAAACCCACAACTTAATAAAAATACGTATTGTCTAAAACAACTAGAGAATTTATGAGCCTTTTTACAAAGAGCTATATAGGAATCTAGTGTTTACACCACGGCATTACATACGTTTTTCTTTTTTTACAGCCACCAAATGGCACTAATCTGCCTTCAAAAACTGGATTTTAAAGGCATTGTCTCTATTTTAACATGAAATACTGCTTTAATATGAAAATAATAATAAAAAAATATTTTTTTTGTATTATTTTCAATGGGAAAAAATGTACCATAATTATTGCATAAATATTAATTAGTACCATGAAATTCTCTCAAAATACAAAATAAAAAATGTTATTGAACAAAAATATATTACATTGATTTTACTGAAAATAAAAAAAGTCACATTTCATGTGTTCGGTCACTTTTGGCCGCGAACAATAATACCAGAGGGTTAAATGCTGGAGTGAGTCCCTTAAATTATCGTTCCAAGTGTGCACGAAACACAGCAATATTCTAGTGTCTCGTGTGTTAAAAGTGAAAGTGAATAGCAGCTCAGGTCATTTAATGAGAAATGTGTGAGTTCATATTGAGATCTCTGACTTTTGATTGCAGACTGTATCTTTAAGGCATTGTTGAGATCTCATCTGGAGGTTGTTCTCAGGAGAAACATCTCAGAAGCGGGAGACTTGTGCAAGGTTCTCGTCTTCTGATTTTTGATCTCACATGCACCAGTTCAACTCAAAGCACAGCAGATGCACTGAAGTCATGATACAAGCCCGACGCTGAAATGACTCATGTGAGCGCAGGTGTATGCGAGTGGCTGCAGTCTCTCACGGCCCATGGGCTTGTTGGGAGTTGACGTCTCTGAGCTTCAGTGTCTCTGACAGCTGTGAATCCAGGAGCGAGACGCCGTGCTCCTATCCTGCTCCTCTGGCTGTCTCTGTCTTACACCTCCACATTAACCTTTCTTTCTTCCTCTCTTTCTCTCTTTCTCTCCCGCAGATGACACGGCCTATTCAGGTGAAGCCAGCTGACAGCGAGAGTCGAGGAGGTAAAGAGATTTCATTTCTACCTCACTTTATTGCTCCACACTCATTTATTTTCTTTTTCTCACTCACTCGCTTTCTCTTGCCGGTGATATTAGCTTTGACTTGAAGTGTTCTCACTCTGTTCGGGGCTGTACTTTATTTGATTAGATTTATTTCATTGTTGTTTTTTTTTGGCACTTTTAATTGACAGGGTGCAGGACAGGGTTTAGGAAACAAAAGCATGTGCACTATGCAGCATTTTTACGTTTTTATTGTACGTATTTGTAAGATGGACATCTTTGGTTTTGCACCGTTTTTTTATTTTTTAGGTTCTCACACCATGCAAGAGGTCGTATCTAGTTGCAAATAGTTTGATTTGCTGCACTTTGTAACAATAATTTCACACTTATAAACCAATCATAGGAAGCAGGTGCATATTGAGCATATTAATGTTTATGGAAACATCTGTAATATTTTTTACTGCTGTTTCCAGCTAGCCTACATTACTGGCAACATAACTTTTGTCTCGAGATCCCTCCATTCTGCACTGTAAAAAAATATATGATCAATAAGTTATGACAGCATATGTTTTTACATTGCTTTAACTCATCAAAATAATTTAGACAATTTTCAACTTTTTTAAGTTAAGTTTCTCAAGTTATACAAGATTCAACTTATTTTTTTAAGTCAGTTTAATGTAATTGAAGTTGAAATGACTTAAACATTCAAGTTGATTGTACTTACAAATTTAAGGCAGCAACTTTTTTTTACAGTGTGATCTATCTACAATGCAAAAAATACATTTATCTTAAAACAAAATTGAGAAGCAAATTGCATGAGATATTAATACTTGTTTTCTTCAAATGAAATAAATTGAATAATTTGATAAACATGGACAAAATTCAATAACACATTACCATTCATATTTACATGGATCGTGGAAGCCCCAGGCCCAGGTTACTTTTGAGGTCTGATACAAATATGACATAAATAGGCTATAGGCCCATATACATGCACTAAATATTCAACTATATCACTGATCTGCCCGCATTGACACTATATGAGAACTGAACTGAGCTGGATGACATCACTGTTTTCTCCAGAGCGGCTGTACAGCCGAATCAAATTCTGTTGCATTATTTTCCTGTTACCGCTGTGAAGCTGCTTTGAAACAATCGGCATTGTAAAAAGCGCTATATAAATAAAGGTGATTAATGATTAAAAGATCGTGATCTCGATTTAAACACACACAAGATCTTATTCCTAATTGACAATGATTCCGCTATATCTATTAAACCTTTGAAATTACGTTCACACAGAATATTTAATCCTGCTTTCGCACTGCCGCTGATCCAGAGAGCGCAGCGCTCATGTAAGCTGTATGTTTGAAACTGCTTCACAAACTGTCTACACAGTATTGCTATCTTTTGCAAACATCAAATAATAATGAAAGTACTGCGATAAAAGTTTATAGTCTGAATATATACGCTGATGTTGCAGCAGTGATCAGTATGAGTAAATGACCTTTGAAACTAAATATTGTATCTATTACATTGTTATGCCAGTAGGTGGCGACTAGTGACTGTTAAAATGTATTTGATGTATCATTGAATCATTCATTCAAAAGATTCAAAAACTCTGGATGAAATAAGCCTTCATTCATATGATTTTTTACATAATGAATTCATTTATATTAATATTTTTAATAGACTCATTTATATAACATTTTAGACATTTATAAATAGACTAACCCCCCTCCCCCACATATATGTACATATGTGTGTGTGTCCGTCCTTCCACAAGGATGGCAATACCAGAAATCTTTGACCTTATGGGGACATTTTTTGGTCCCCATGAGGAAAAAAGCTTATAAATCATACTAAATTTTTATGTAAGAATGCAGAAAGTTTTGTGTGATGAGTAGGTTTAGGGTTATCATAAGGGGATAGAATATATAGTTTGTACAGTAGAAAAATAAAAAAAAATGTCAATGGACAGTCCCCATAAAACATGGAAACCCAATGTGTGTGTGTGTGTGTGTGTGGTCCAGGTAAATCCTATGTTATGAGGACAAATGTCCCCACAAAGATGGCAATATCTGAAATCCTTGTCCTTGGGGGGAAATTTTTTGGTCCCCATGAGGAAAACAGCTTATAAATCAGACTAAGTGATGCTTTTTGAACATGTAAAAATGCAGAAAGTTTTGTGTGATGGGTATGTTTAGGGGTAGGGGATAGAATATACAGTTTGTACAGTATAAAAATCATTATGTCTATGGAAAGTCCCCATAAAACATGAAAACCCAACGTGTTTGTGCGTGTGCGTGTGTGTGTGTGTGTGCAAATTATGCCAGGATTCTGCTTAATACAAAAAAAAATGTTTTTGCTAATAATATTAAGAATAATAAACTTAATTTTTTACATTCAAAAGATATATTCTCTGAAAACAAGTCTTATTATTTTATACAATTGTGTTTCTCAACTAAATGCATTGTTTCAAGGATATTTTTACTAGAAAACAAGATAATACTGATTAAGGAATTATATATTTTTGCATTGTAGCTGTTTCTGAACGCACTTAGTGTGTCCGCTCCACCAGTCTCTCTGTCTGTTCTGGGTATTAATTTTGGTTAAAGTGATTGGGTTATTGAGTGCAGATGTGTGCACAGACCTCATCCTGCTCCTGCCAAGTGCATTAGCATAAGACTGTAAATGAAATAGTCATTCGATCCGCTGCTGTGACGGTGGGCCCAGGGGTCCCAACGCTCGGCCTGCTTTTCTTAAATATACAAGCTGGAGTGAGGCGGGCTTGAACGCACAATCAATAAAATAGAGCCTTCTCTCTCTCTCTCTCTCTCTCTCTCTCTCTCTCTCTCTCTCTCTCTCTCTCTCTCTCTCTCTCTCTCTCTCTCTCTCTCTCTCTCTCTCTCTCTCTTTGTAGCTTCTCTGTGTGTTTGTCAAGAGGCAAACGGACGTGCGCCATGTATCCGCATGTGTAAAAATGCATGACCACAAACAGAGAGGAGATGACACTTTACTTGAACAAGTGTGTGTTTTCAATGTGATGTGACATTTCTGAGCTGACACAAGACGGATATCTCAGTCTCAGTGACACGATCATGGCGTCGTGCATTTGCATCTGCAATGCTTGTGCGTGTGAATATCTTGAGGTTTAGCGTGAAACAGTGGGAAATGATGAAGGGTGAGACTTGATTTTATCCCATGGGATTTGTTGGGTTGTTGAAAAGTAGGTCATGATACTATATATTTATTATTTATAATAATATATTTCCCCTCCCATGTGACATTGGTTACATCATTAGAAAAAAAAGGAAGTCATTTCAGAGGTGGAGAAGAGGTTATAACATTTGGATGAAACATTATGAAATCTAATATTTTTATGAAAAAGAAATTTGAACAATACTTTTTAGTTCACCTAAAAACTTGTTTACAGTATTATTTAAGCTGTTGCTAGTGAAATGTAATAGCAATTTCTGAGTGAAAAAATGTTTCTACACCACATATTTTTCAGTGTATATCATATTATTAAGCCTATTATTATTTAGCCTATTATTAGTCTTACACCAAGGTTGCATTTATTTGCTAATATTGTAATATTGTGAAATACAATTTATTTAATATTCAATACATTTTATAATTTATTCCTGTGATCAAAGCTGAATTTTCAGCATCATTACTCCAGTCTTCAGTGTCACATGATCCTTCAGAAATCATTCTAATATGATGATTTGCTGCTCAAGATTAACATTTATTATTATTATCAATGTTGAAAACAGTTGTGGTGCTTAATATTTTCATGGAAACCATGGTAATTTTTTTTTCAGTGTTCTTTGATGAATAGAAAGTTGAAAAGAACAGCATTTATTTGAAATAGAAATCTTTTGTAACATGTCTTTCCTGTCACTTTTGATCAATTTAATGAGTCCTTGCTTTCAAACTTTTAAGCAGTAGTGTACCTTCTTTTGTCCAGATTCAAGTGCAGTACAGCAATTGCATTATTAAAGATGGCGGACGCTTTGTATGATGCCCGTGTGCTACGTTTCAGATCAGCCATTTATGAGCTTCCTTTTTCTTTAGGATTTTGTCTCAGAAGCTCAATGAGAGCAAAGCAACTGACTAGGTTATTGTCACCATTCAGTGAATATACAAAAGCACAGAAAGACACATGTAGAGCCATACCTAGCCATCTTTCAGAGAAAACAGCCCGTGTCTTTCGTAATGTTTGGATGGACAAAAACCTGTGGCGAGAGCGTTCTGTCACAAGGCCAAATTCACTCTTCTCTGTCATAAACGGTGTTTATCCCCCGCCTGCCGCCCACTCCGAAGCAGAAAATAGAGGGATGCGTCTAAAATACTGAAATGCTTTTAGCGCCCCAAACAAAAGAGCTTTCTCGGCTTATGGGTCTCCAAATCTGAGCTTTGATAGGCCAAATGCGCCGCCATTTAGAGAGATCTTTTGTGCCCTGATTTGAAGTCTCATTCTTTGGACGTCTGATGAGGAACAAGTTAAACAAAGTCTGTCTCATGTTTGAATGCAGCTTAGGTGGAGAGCATGAAATGAGCTCTTCATTACTGGTGTATGCTAGGGTGGGCATCACTGTTACTGTTTCTCATACCAGGGTTAGTGATTTGAAACTGTACTAAACCTGACGAAACTGCTCTTTTTTCCTTTGAGCTGTCGTAGCATAACTAGCGTTTGCATCAGGGTTTTGCAAAATTTAGAATTGGATCCCTTGTGTGAATTTGATTTATATTGGTCACACATCCATCCATTCATCCATCCGTCTGTCTATCTATCTATCTATCTATCTAGCCGTCCATCATTCCATCCATCACTTTATCTATTGTCCTACTGTTCTGTCTGTCCATCCTTCCATCTGTCTATCTATCATCCATCCATCCATCTGTCTGTATGTCTATCTATATGTCCTTCCATCTGTCCTTCCATCCTTCCATCCATCTATCCATCTCTCCATCCATCCATCTATCCATCCATCCATCACTTTTTGGATTTATTATCCTACCATTCTGTCTGTCTGTCTGTCTATATGTCCTTCCATCCATCCATCCATCCATCCATCCATCCATCCATCCATCCATCCATCCATCTGCTGTCTTACTGTTCTATCTATCTATCTATCTATCTATCTATCTATCTATCTATCTATCTATCTATCTATCTATCTATCTATCTATCTATCTATCTATCTATCTATCTATCTGTCTGTCTGTCTGTCTGTCTGTCTGTCTGTCCGTCCGTCCGTCCGTCCGTCCGTCCGTCTGTCCATTCATCCATCCACCCATCACTCTATTATCATCCTACCATTCTGTCTGTCTGTCCATCTATATGTCCTTCCATCCATCCTTCCATCCATCCATCCATCCATCCATCCATCCATCCATCCATCCATCCATCTGTTGTCCTACCGTTCTGTCTATCTATATATCTGTCTGTCTGTCTGTCTATCTATAAGGCTTATAGACCTTCAAACTTCAAAGCTGTTTAAACTTTTTTGAAAACTTTGTCTAGACAGCATTCAAAGTTTGTCTCAACAATCTTTTCTCTTATAGTTACATTCAAATTTGCAAACTCATTTCAAATTCATTCTCAATTCAGTTCTGAATGGCCCTGGTT
This sequence comes from Coreius guichenoti, assembly GCA_039654105.1. Lineage (NCBI taxonomy): Eukaryota > Metazoa > Chordata > Actinopteri > Cypriniformes > Gobionidae > Coreius > Coreius guichenoti. The sequence continues at coordinate 4,052,790 of CM077175.1, read as the reverse complement.
TCATCCTTTAACCATTGTTTGCACACTTCACTAAGGTTTTTGTAAATATTCCATTGCTTACTTTCATTAGGAATGCATTCTTTCCATGTCGCTCTTTAAGGGTGTATAAATGAGTTTTACTATTGATGCTACAAGACTATTAGACAATGTTGATCACACAGTTGCCCTCTGGTAATTCGTCATCCGCTCAGATTCAGCCACAAACCCTGCATGCTCAGTGTCTTCACTAACTGATGTCACTGATATTGGCAGATCGGTGGGTAGTCCAGGGCGGAAGGGAAGCTCCTGTCAATAGCTTATCAGAAAACCAGCAATGAAGGGCATTATCAGATTAGCTTAAACTAATTATTTGTAATTAACAAAGGGTCAATTAGCAGCTCAATACTGATCTACTATGCTGGGAAATGACATTTACTCGATCAGAACCTGCACTGCACCCAAAATAACATCTCACTGACAGTGTTTTAACATTTACTTGTGTTTGGCACTATAGGCCTTATTCATGAAACACAAGCAGAATGAACTACTGTGAAGTCTGTCTGTCCTTCCATCTATCCATCCATCCATCCATCCGTAATTCTATCAGTCTATCTGTCTATCCATCCATCTGTAATTCTCTGTCTATCTGTCCATCCATCCATCCATCCGTAATTATATTAGTCTGTCTGTCTATCTGTCTATCTATCCATCCATCCATCCATCCATCCATCCGTAATTATATCAGTCAATCTGTCTGTCCATCCATCCATCCATCCATCCCTCCATAATTCTATCAGTCTATATGTCCATCAGTCTATCCATCCATCCATCCATCCATCTGTCCTTCCATCAGTCTGTCCATCTGTCATTCCATCCATCCATCCATCCATCCATCCATCCGTAATTCTATCAGTCTATCTGTTTGTCCATCCATCCATCCATCCATCCATCCATCCATACATAATTCTATCAGTCTGTTTGTCTGTCCATCCATCCACCCATCCATCCATCCATCCGTAATTCTATCAGTCTATCTGTTTGTCCATCCATCCATCCATCCATCCATAATTTTATCAGTCTATCTGTCTATCCATTCATCCATCCATCTGTAATTTTATCAGTCCATCTGTCCATCCATCCATCCATCCATCCATAATTATATCAGTCTATCTATCCATCCATCCATCCATTTGTCCTTTTATCAGTCTGTCCATCTGTCATTCCATCCATCCATCCATCCATCCATCCATCCATCTATCCGTAATTCTATCTGTCTATCTATCCATGAATGACTAGAAAAATCATGGTAAACTGTGGGAGCCCTGACAATATTATTTACCACAAAAATGGTTTATTCTTAACTTAATTATTATCAATATACTTTTTATTGAGTAGTGGTGTCTTTTATCATATTGCTGTTGTTTTATAAAAGCAATAAGCCGCTGTGCATTCTTTATTTTACAGTGTTTTTACCATGGTTGCTAAGGCTGCATGAAACACTAAACACTGATAGTATGAGCAAGTCCAGTATGCATTGTGTTCATTTGTATGTTCAAGTATATCATTGCATCATGATACATGTAAAAAAAAAAAAAAAAAAAAAAAAAAAAATATATATATATATGTATATACACTCACCTAAAGGATTATTAGGAACACCATACTAATACTGTGTTTGACCCCCTTTCGCCTTCAGAACTGCCTTAATTCTACGTGGCATTGATTCAACAAGGTGCTGAAAGCATTCTTTAGAAATGTTGGCCCATATTGATAGGATAGCATCTTGTAGTTGATGGAGATTTGTGGGATGCACATCCAGGGCACGAAGCTCCCGTTCCACCACATCCCGAAGATGCTCTATTGGGTTGAGATCTGGTGACTGTGGGGGCCATTTTAGTACAGTGAACTCATTGTCATGTTCAAGAAACCAATTTGAAATGATTCGAGCTTTGTGACATGGTGCATTATCCTGCTGGAAGTAGCCATCAGAGGATGGGTACATGGTGGTCATAAAGGGATGGACATGGTCAGAAACAATGCTCAGGTAGGCCGTGGCATTTAAACGATGCCCAATTGGCACTAAGGGGGCTAAAGTGTGCCAAGAAAACATCCCCCACACCATTACACCACCACCACCAGCCTGCACAGTGGTAACAAGGCATGATGGATCCATGTTCTCATTCTGTTTACGCCAAATTCTGACTCTACCATCTGAATGTCTCAACAGAAATCGAGACTCATCAGACCAGGCAACATTTTTCCAGTCTTCAACTGTCCAATTTTGGTGAGCTCGTGCAAATTGTAGCCTCTTTTTCCTATTTGTAGTGGAGATGAGTGGTACCCGGTGGGGTCTTCTGCTGTTGTAGCCCATCCGCCTCAAGGTTGTGCGTGTTGTGGCTTCACAAATGCTTTGCTGCATACCTCGGTTGTAACGAGTGGTTATTTCAGTCAAAGTTGCTCTTCTATCAGCTTGAATCAGTCGGCCCATTCTCCTCTGACCTCTAGCATCAACAAGGCATTTTCGCCCACAGGACTGCCGCATACTGGATGTTTTTCCCTTTTCACACCATTCTTTGTAAACTCTAGAAATGGTTGTGCGTGAAAATCCCAGTAACTGAGCAGATTGTGAAATACTCAGACCGGCCCGTCTGGCACCAACAACCATGCCACGCTCAGAATTGCTTAAATCACCTTTCTTTCCCATTCTGACATTCAGTTTGGAGTTCAGGAGATTGTCTTGACCAGGACCACACCCCTAAATGCATTGAAGCAACTGCCATGTGATTGGTTGATTAGATAATTGCATTAATGAGAAATTGAACATTGTATATACACTCACCTAAAGGATTATTAGGAACACCTGTTCAATTTCTCATTAATGCCAGACGGGCTGGTCTGAGTATTTCACAATCTGCTCAGTTACTGGGATTTTCACGCACAACCATTTCTAGAGTTTACAAAGAATGGTGTGAAAAGGGAAAAACATCCAGTATGCGGCAGTCCTGTGGGCGAAAATGCCTTGTTGATGCTAGAGGTCAGAGGAGAATGGGCCGACTGATTCAAGCTGATAGAAGAGCAACTTTGACTGAAATAACCACTCGTTACAACCGAGGTATGCAGCAAAGCATTTGTGAAGCCACAACACGCACAACCTTGAGGCGGATGGGCTACAACAGCAGAAGACCCCACCGGGTACCACTCATCTCCACTACAAATAGGAAAAAGAGGCTACAATTTGCACGAGCTCACCAAAATTGGACAGTTGAAGACTGGAAAAATGTTGCCTGGTCTGATGAGTCTCGATTTCTGTTAAGACATTCAGATGGTAGAGTCAGAATTTGGCGTAAACAGAATGAGAACATGGATCCATCATGCCTTGTTACCACTGTGCAGGCTGGTGGTGGTGTAATGGTGTGGGGGATGTTTTCTTGGCACACTTTAGGCCCCTTAGTGCCAATTGGGCATCGTTTAAATGCCACGGCCTACCTGAGCATTGTTTCTGACCATGTCCATCCCTTTATGACCACCATGTACCCATCCTCTGATGGCTACTTCCAGCAGGATAATGCACCATGTCACAAAGCTCGAATCATTTCAAATTGGTTTCTTGAACATGACAATGAGTTCACTGTACTAAAATGGCCCCCACAGTCACCAGATCTCAACCCAATAGAGCATCTTTGGGATGTGGTGGAACGGGAGCTTCGTGCCCTGGATGTGCATCCCACAAATCTCCATCAACTGCAAGATGCTATCCTATTAATATGGGCCAACATTTCTAAAGAATGCTTTCAGCACCTTGTTGAATCAATGCCACGTAGAATTAAGGCAGTTCTGAAGGCGAAAGGGGGTCAAACACAGTATTAGTATGGTGTTCCTAATAATCCTTTAGGTGAGTGTATATATATATATATATATATATATATATATATTTTTTTTTTTTTTTTTTTTTTCAAAGTTGTAAATAAAGAAAGATTATTGGAGTATGTTTTACAAGAAAACACAATTTCAGTCTTTTTACTTCATATTTTCATGTTTACTTAACATCAAAATTAAAAATTGATTTTTGAGCAATTTCTGAGTGAAAAATTGTTTCTACACCAAAACATTTTCAGTGTACCAATCCATGGTCACACACTGCTTGCATTTGCATGTAGCAACATGTATTCATTTTGGATGATGCATTTAAACACTGCTGTGGCAGCCTTAGTAAACTCCTCTTTTATAGTACAAACAATTGTGTGTAATACTAGTCTAAAAAAACCAAAAGTCATCCAGAAATTACAGGTAGAAGTACAGGAGAATTTTGGCATACTGTTTTCAATGTTTTTCAATTTGGGAATGGAATGAGATGCAGCCTGAGTTTCTCTTCTGTTCATTAAAGCATAATGTCAGCGGTCATGTGCACCCGGCACCTCCTGCTCTGATATCATAAGAAATCCCCATAAAGATTTGACCTTTACCATCATGACCTGATCGTTAACCAAACGTCTCATTCATCACGAAGCTCTATTTGTCTCTGTGCAGTGATAAAGCGTAGTGGTGTATTGATTACAGTCGTAATGGATCTACTCATTGTGGATGGGTGGGGCTCGCTCTGTTTCCTATATGCAATTATCTCAGTGATGTATGATTGTGTGTCTGCGTGCGTGCGTTTGTGTAACGCTGTTATCCTCGCCCCGTGCCTCATTGAGACTACAGTAAAAGTGCTGTTGCTCCAATCTGGCAACGCTGTGTTATAATGAAGTGAACTCATTTGCTGAGCTCAGGGTTTTGTGATCTCATTCAGTCCAACAGGCCTGGAGGACAGATTTACATGATAACAGCCCAAGTGGAGGTCATGTACAGTAGTAGTGTTGCTCAAAATATGATAGAGTTGCACAGAGAGTGATATTGATATGCTTCACATTCAGTTCCTCTCATTATTTGGTTTATAGATCCAAACATTTTTGCAGTGTCAACTTGGTTTTCAGTAGTTTATTAACATAAAAATGTCCAAGTGTCCACAAGTGTTCCCATGAGGAAACCGCTTAAATCATACTAAATGATGTTTTGTGCGTATGTGCATGCGTGTGCATGTGTGCACGTGTGTGTGTGTGCATGTGTGTGTGTGGACATGTTTTTCTATCCCGGTGGGGACTTCAACCTGAATGCACACAGACTCATGGGGACTCGTGTCACTGTGGGGACCTAAATTGAGGTCCCCATGGGTACAAAAGCTTATAAATCATACAGAATGAGCTCTTTTGAAAATGTAAAAATGCAGAAAGTTTTGTGTTATGGGTAGGTTTAGGAGTAGGGTTAGTGTAAGGGGATAGAATATACAGTTTGTACAGTATAAAAACCATTACGTCTGTGGAGAGTCCCCAGAAAGATAGTGCGCCAGACATGTGGGTGTGTGTGCATGTGTGTGTGTGTGCGTGTGCATGTGTGTGTGTGTGCGTGTGCATGTGCATATGCGTGTGTGTATGTATGTGTGTGTGTGTGCATGTGTGTGTGTGTGCGTGTATGCGTGTGTGTGTATGTGTGCGTGTGTTTGTATGCGTGTGTGTGCTTATGTGTGCGCATGCATGTGGGTGTGCGTGCGTATGCATGCATGTATGCGTGTGTGTGTGTGTGTGTGCCTGTTTGTGTATGTGTGTGCGTGTGTGTGTACGTGTGTGCATGTTTGTGTTTGTGCGTGTGTGTGTGTGTGCGTGTGCATGCATATGTGTGTGCGTGTGCGTGCTTGTGTGTGCAGCTGCATCAAAGGGAGAAGTTATTATGTCTCTCTTTCTCTCTCTCTCTCTCTCTCTCTCTCTCTCTCTCTCTCTCTTTCTGGCTGGCCGTGGCCCAATGTTTGATTTTATGCCCTAGTTTTGGAGAGCCCTTATCTCCCCTCACCCTTTCTGCCTGTCGGTTTTGAGCGCCATTCTGATTCTCTGAGCTGTCTTTAGGATTGATACCACTTAGAGACAGACAGATGGAGGGAGAAGGGCAGACACAGAGAAGGAGAGAAGCACACAGCTCTAGTGAGCCACCTTTCTGTCTAGTTCCTACATAGACAACATCTAACTGAAATAGTGAGTAAAATATTGAGTAGCTTGAATACAATGTAAGTCACTTTAGATAAAAGCGTCTGAAAATGCATAAATGCAAACAAAACCTCTTCAGCATGATGCTGACGTAGGCTACTCAATTATTGGCTAAACAGTCTGTTTAATCAATAGTTTTGTCATTTATTTTAAATTAAAGTGTATTTATACTCAACATTTCTTTCACATGCAATCTTGAATGGATTTTTTTCACAATGCATTCTGGGATAATCTCCTCCCTAAATGATTCTGCCTCAATTTTGGCCAAAAGAATATACCATCACTTTGCTGCCTACCTTTCTGAATAGCCTTCAGGTCTGTGATGCATTGAAATGCCGTCTATGTAGGCAGCACACTGGGTTTCAGAACAGAGCGACTCTCTCTCACTCTCTCATGTGTTTCATTTTCTCGTGTTATTAAAGTGGTTGGGTGTGAGATGTGAAGCCAGTTGAGTCCCGTCCCTCAAAGCTCTGAGAGAATGATGCTAAATGAGTCTCTCTATGAAAACCCAACCCCCATCCCTCTCTCCTTCTCTCTCTTTGAAGTTCACTCTGTCTGACTGGCTGCTACATCATTTATGTCCAGTTCAGCAAGCTCAGAATACATTTTAATCACTGTACTTATTCACCTTTTTTCTCTCTCTGACATTCTTTGTCTTATTTCTCAATTTTGGCATGACAAAAACTTTTTGTTGCAAAATCTGTGCAAAATAAGTAAAATAAAGTAAAATAGCAATAGTGTAAATTGAGTATACTAGTATTAACCAGTGTTATTTTAGTATCATTGAGATACTATTATAGTTATTTAAAACTAAAACTGAACCATTAAAAACAGGTTTGTTACATAAAATAAAAATAAATAAATAAATAAATAAATAAATAAAAATAAAAAATAACTAAAATGGCTCATTTTGATATTGCGGTATCTGTGACTAAAATAAAAACAAAATTACTAACTTACTATTGAAAATAAATAAATTACTAAAAACAAAAATACTAAAACAGTAACTAAAATGAAAATGAAAGCAGAAAAAAAATTTATTCAAAATATTTAATAAAAACTACAGTATATAGTAGTCTCAGTATTATTATAATTTTAGAATTATTTAATAATCTTAACACTACACATTTCCTGTCATATAATTGTTTTATCTTTAGTGTGACTAACATTAAAACTAGATTTTTATATTTTCTGAAGTAAATGTAAGTAGTGTTTGCCTGTGCAAAACTCACCACTGTGATGCTAGAGTGTTGTGTAGTTTTTAAAGGGGTCATGACATGAGAAATCAAATTTTCCTCGATCTTTTGACATAAGAGTTCTTTGTACCATTAAAACATCCTGCAAGTTTCATAGTTTGAAAAGTCCTCCTCATTATAAACAAAGAATTTATTTAATTAGGCTCCTAAAATGGCTCATTTTGATATTGTGGGATCTGTGACATCACATGGGGCAAAACCATCGACCAATAGTTATACATCATCACAGCATAGGCCACGCCCACTGGCGTTCAGTCGTTCAGCTGACATTTTCCTGCACTGGATGTGAGTGTTGCGTCAAAAGCAAATAGAGCCCTTTATATTGAACGATGCTGTCTACACTGGATACAGTATACAGATGTGTGTTCACTATACTCCACATACTCGAGTCTGTCGACAACAGGACAAATGGAGGAGTGAAGGATCATTCGCTTTGACGTGTCCAGTTTAAACAGCTGGTTTGTCTGTCTCAGACTTCAGAAGGATCCCAGCATCAGGAACAAGTGGATGGTTTATTTTAAGGCAGCGGCTATTTGCACTAAGTGCAAATAACTATAGATGCTGTTTACACAAAGTGTAAATAGCAACTAGATTCTATTTACACTCAGTGAAAATAACATATTTTCTTAGTGATAGATGATATTTACACTAAGTGCAAATAGCTGTAGATGCTATTTACTAAGTGAAATAGCATACTAAGTGAAAATAGTGATATATTCTAAATATAAAAGTAGTTCTTTGCAATATGTGTAAATAGTAATTAGATGCTATTTATACTTTATTTTGACAGATACATACTATTTGCACCTCAGTATTGTTGTACATAAACAGGATGCAATAATAACAGAGTGTAAATGATTATATTTATTAAAATGATTAAATGGATGCCGCCTTAATGGGACAATAAAAGCCCTCCCTACACCTATCCCTATCCCTAACCCTACCCAATAAATATTTTTATTATTATTAAACATTTCGTTAGGCACTTTATTTCCATTTTTAGAACATTTTCTTAATATTTATTGAAAGTAAATGCCTTTCCGATGTGATATGTGATAGGAAAAGAGGGAAGAGTGAGCTCTGCAAAAGGCGGATTCGAACCCGGATCGATCGCGTCAAAACCTAGATCTTTAAGCCTTACGCTTTACTGACTACACCACTGAAAACATTCAAATATGCCTGTTATTTTTTTTATCTTGTTTTTCCCAAACAGGCATTGTTATGCGGAGCTAGTGCGAATAGCACTTGCCAACAAGGCACGCTATTTGCACTCAGTGTAAATAGACACTTCGTTATTTTAATGACGTCACAGATCACGTCGGAGGATTATATGTTTGTTCGGAGCATTTTGTTTTCTAAAAGAGGCACAGTGTAATGGAGAATTGTAAAAATACAAAACAAACAGTAATATTGTGAAATATTATTACAATTTAAAATAACTGTTTTTTTTATTTGAATATATTGTAAAATGTAATTTTTTCATGTGCAGCAAAGCTGAATTTTCAGCGTCATTACTCCAGTCTTCAGTGTCACATGATCCTTCAGAAATCATTCTAATATGATGATTTGCTGCTCAAGAAACATTTCTGATTATTATCAATGTTGAAAACAGTTGTGTAAAAATTTTTTTCAGGATTATTTGATGAATAGAAAGTTCAAAAGAACAGCATTTATTTGAAATAGAATCTTTTGTAACATTATAAATGTCTGTACTGTCACTTTTGATCAATTTAATGCATCCTTGCTGAATAAAAGTATTAATTTCTTTCATTTCTTTAAAAAAAAAAAAAAAATCTTACTAACCCAAACTTTTGAATGGTAGTGTATAATGTTACAAAAGCTTTTTATTTCAGATAAATGCTGTTCTTTTGAACTTTCTATTCATCAAAGAATACTGAAAAAAAAATGTACACAACTGTTTTCAATATTGATAATAATAATAAGAAATGTTTCTTGAGCAGCAAATCATCATATCAGAATGATTTCTGAAGGATCATGTGACACTGAAGACTGCAGTAATGATGCTGAAAATTCAGCTTTGATCACAGGAATAAATTACATTTTAAATGTTTCAAAGACAATAATTTAAATGTTACTTTTTTTTTGCATTTTTAATTAAATAAATGCAGCCTTGGTGAGCAGGAGAGACTTCTTTTTAAAACATTAAAAATCTTACAGATCCCAAAGTTTTGTGCAAAAAACTTTATTAACATTATAAATGAGCCTCAAGGAACATGACCTTGAGCATGTCATGACCCCTTTAAGGGGTTTGGGTGGTTGTTAGGTGGTTGCTTATTGGTTTAAGTCAAAAGAGCCCACCCAGCAGAGTGTTATGGGATTTTTCATATCATTAACCCTTAGTATGAGCAGTAGTAACAGTAATAATATGCTGACCCTCAGATACTTTTTCTACATGATCATTTGTCCACTTTTTAATTGATTCCATTGTCTAGGTCCTATAGATGGGTTTGCATGTGGGCACCGGTGTGTGTCTGGTTTGTCCCGTGTGATGGATGGCGTTTAGAGATGATATGAGCCGAGAGCTCCGGCTTCGGTCATTAGCGGAGTCACCAAACAGATGACCTGACACATTATGACCATAATAAAGAAAACCTTCATTTTCTTAGCTATTGATCTACAATCAAAGCAAATGGGCTGTGCGCTCTCAGAGACGTGCCTTCGGCCTGCTCTGGGCCAATGCGGGACATGCTCTGGTGCTCGTCGGGCCGCGCAGGACTTGTGCTATGGATCCCTGAGGTATACAGAGGAAAATAGGGCCACCTATCACAGCTGTCCATGAGTTGGTAATGGGTTTTTTTGGGGAGAAGCAGTAATGGATGTGAGGAGAACAGAGGAAAATGGATAGTAGAGGAGGGGAGAGACATTACAGAGTTTTACAGTGCGTTTGGGAGCCATTGCGAAACTCCTCTGCGGCACAGAAATAGTAATCGTCTTAGAATGCTAAATAGCCACCTTGAAAACCCTCATCAAGATCTCAGCGTGGTGCGCTCTCCTTTTCAAATCCTCCATTTTTCTTTTCTCCGCATTCCTTGTGATTCATATTTTAGCGAGTGCTTTGTTGGGACGGGTGACGCAGGTTTCTCTGGCTCCAGAGACTAAACAGAGAGAGAAGGAAAGACACGATGGACTCAAACTGGTTCAATCGCCATAGGGTGACCAGATGAACAATATAAAAACATGTAAGAGTAACCTAGTGGGTAGTGCACATGCTCTGATGGATGGGCGACCTATGGACTGGGAGTGACACTTAAAAATAAAATCAACAAATCAGTTATCCGTATCAGTTACACTTTATTTTAAGGTGACGTAGTTATATTGTACTTAGATACGTACTGAGTAATATTAATTAACTACATGTACTTACTGTTATTAATGTAACATGAAGTGTTACATGATAATGTAACTTAAAATGAAGTGTTACCTCAGTATAACTTACTTTAGCATGTGGGAGAGGGAGTGACTCAACATTATGACTCTCTCATTTGACAAATGGATAAAAAAAAAAAAAATTAAATTGACTTTTCTAAAATGCAATTTAAACGATTAATTAATTTAATATTTTATTGCTTTATTTAATTGCATTGTAAAACATGAATTAAATAAGTTTTTTTTTTTTTTTTTTAATTATGTATTAATTAAAAAAAATGATTTAACTATTTTATAACATGAATTAAATTACCAGATTATATATATATATATATATATATATAGCATAGAAACCCTAAAGAAACTTTGCGCTCCGCTGAGAAACTTTAAGTTCGCTCACAAAGAGCTCGGAACGTTTTGAGTGAACGCAAAGTTTCTCGGGGGAACGCAAGACATTTGCAAGAGAACGCAAAGCATTGACTTATTATTTTTCCTCCCATCTCATATTTTTCCCACCACCATGTCCCTTTAGGGGCTCTGTAATATATACAGTGGGGAGAACAAGTATTTGATTTGATACACTGCCGATTTTGCAGGTTTTCCTACTTACAAAGCATGTAGAGGTCTGTGATTTTTATCATAGGTACTCTTCAACTGTGAGTGACGGAATCTAAAACAAAAATCCAGAAAATCACATTGTATGATTTTTAAATTATTAATTTGCATTTTATTGCATGACATAAGTATTTGATCACCTACCAACCAGTAAGAATTCCGGCTCTCACAGACCTGTTAGTTTTTCTTTAAGAAGCCCTCCTGTTCTCCACTCATTACCTGTATTAACTGCACCTGTTTGAACTCGTTACCTGTATAAAAGACACCTGTCCACACACTCAATCAAACAGACTCCAACCTCTCCACAATGGCCAAGACCAGAGAGCTGTGTAAGGACATCAGGGATAAAATTGTAGACCTGCACAAGGCTGGGATGGGCTACAGGACAATAGGCAAGCAGTTTGGTGAGAAGGCAACAACTGTTGGCGCAATTATTAGAAAATGGAAGAAGTTCAAGATGACGGTCAATCTCCCTCGGTCTGTGGCACCATGCATTTTGGTCTAAACTCCACTCGCCGTGTTTGGAGGAAGAAGAAGGATGAGTACAACCCCAAGAACACCATCCCAACCGTGAAGCATGGAGGCGGAAACATCATTCTTTGGGGATGCTTTTCTGCAAAGGGGACAGGACGACTGCACCGTATTGAGGGGAGGATGGATGGGACAGGAAACGTATGATCTCTGTAATTGCAAACAAAGGTTTCTGTACCAAATATTAAGTTCTGCTTTTCTGATGTATCAAATACTTATGTCATGCAATAAAATGCAAATTAATTACTTAAAAATCATACAATGTGATTTTCTGGATTTTTGTTTTAGAATCCGTCACTCACAGTTGAAGAGTACCTATGATAAAAATTACAGACCTCTACATGCTTTGTAAGTGGGCAAACCTGCAAAATTGTCAGTGTATCAAATACTTGTTCTCCCCACTGTATATGTAGACCTGAGTTTGAATTGGACCTGCTGAAAGTCGATGTTTTTGTTGTAAATCACTAGTCAAACCTAAACTTTTGTGTTGATACTACAATCCAACATAAAGCAAGTTTTGCATTGAGCATTAAATGATTAGTTCACTTTAAAATGAAAATTACCCCATGATTTACTTACCCTCACGCCATCCTAGGTGTATATGACTTTCTTCTTTCTGATGAACATAATTAGAGTTATATTAATAAATATCCTGACGCTTCCAAGCTTTATAATAGCAATGAACAGGGCTCACGAGTTTGAAGCTCAAAAAAGTGCATCCATCCATTATAAACATACTCCACGCGGCTCCGGGGGGTTAATAAAGGCCTTCTGAAGTGAATCAATGGGTTTTGTAAGAAAAATATCCATATTTAAAACTTTATAAAGTAAAATATCTAGCTTCCGGCGGGCCGCCTTCCATAGTCATGTTAAATATGGATATTTTTCTTACAAAAACCCATCGATTCGCTTCAGAAGGCCTTTATTAACCCCAACCCAACAATATTTTGAAGAATGTTCGAGTCCAACAACATTGGACCCCATTGACTTTCACTCTATAGACAAAAGAGAGTGAGTAACTGATGACAGAATGTTCATTTTTTAGGTGAACTATCCCTTTAAGGCTTCACATTGCTCTGCTAGTTCCTCATGACATAAAAAGCAATACATCTCTGCAATGTCAGTGTAGACTTTATTTATAGTAATGCAAAAGCAAATTAAAGCTCAGGCTAAACTTGCATCCCGGAAGTTACACCATCCAGGCGTCTGGTCACCCTAGGTCTACTGTGTCATTCGGGGTCAGGCTGTAGAAATGATTACACCTTAAAGAACCGCCATTAAAATCTCATAATCACAGCACACACAAATGAGGACAGATATTTGTTATACGCTTGTTAAACTCTGACATTTTGTTCCACTCTTTAAGGGTCACTAGATTGAACATTAGCTTTTGTGTTCGCATGGAAAGATTTGCTGTGCTATGTTCTGTTAATGATGCAAACTGTAGCTAATTGTACATTATGACTGTATTATAGTCTGCATCATAGATTTAGTTTTTTTATGTTAATTGGCTCATGATGTATTGGATTGGACAGAACTAGCGGAGTGAAACGTAAATGTGGGTTTAGACTGGTTATTGCTTACTCTTTCAAGAAACCAATACAGTCTTAATGGAACGGCCACTGATGTGTAATTCAGTTGAACGGTTCTGGTCTGCTTCTCTGAACACAGACCATGATTTTATAGATTTACCACTGGTCTTTTTAAACTTTGCAACCTTGTATTAACTAACATTAAATTAACTGTTCAAAAGTTTAAAGAAATGAATACTTTTATTCTACAGCCAATGTGCATTAAATTGATCAAAAGTGACAAAAATGTATTTTGAAATTTCTAATAATCAAAGAATCCTGAAAAGTATCATGTATGGTTTCCACAAAAATACAAAGCAGCACAACTGTTTTCAACACTGATATAATACAAACCCGATTCCAAAAAAGTTGGGACACTGTACAAATTGTGAATAAAAAAGGAATGCAATAATTTACAAATCTCATAAACTTATATTTTATTCACAATAGAATATGGATAACATATCAAATGTTGAAAGTGAGACATTTTGAAATGTCATGCCAAATATTGGCTCATTTTGGATTTCATGAGAGCTACACATTCCAAAAAAGTTGGGACAGGTAGCAATAAGAGGCCGGAAAAGTTAAATGTACATATAAGGAACAGCTGGAGGACCAATTTGCAACTTATTAGGTCAATTGGCAACATGATTGGGTATAAAAAGAGCCTCTCAGAGTGGCAGTGTCTCTCAGAAGTCAAGATGGGCAGAGGATCACCAATTCCCCCAATGCTGCGGCGAAAAATAGTGGAGTAATATCAGAAAGGAGTTTCTCAGAGAAAAATTGCAAAGAGTTTGAAGTTATCATCATCTACAGTGCATAATATCATCCAAAGATTCAGAGAATCTGGAACAATCTCTGTGCGTAAGGGTCAAGGCCGGAAAACCATACTGGATGCCCGTGATCTTCGGGCCCTTAGACGGCACTGCATCACATACAGGAATGCTACTGTAATGGAAATCACAACATGGGCTCAGGAATACTTCCAGAAAACATTGTCGGTGAACACAATCCACCGTGCCATTCGCCGTTGCCGGCTAAAACTATAGGTCAAAAAAGAAGCCGTATCTAAACATGATCCAGAAGCGCAGGCGTTTTCTCTGGGCCAAGGCTCATTTAAAATGGACTGTGGCAAAGTGGAAAACTGTTCTGTGGTCAGACGAATCAAAATTTGAAGTTCTTTTTGGAAAACTGGGACGCCATGTCATCCGGACTAAAGAGGACAAGGACAACCCAAGTTGTTATCAGCGCTCAGTTCAGAAGCCTGCATCTCTGATGGTATGGGGTTGCATGAGTGCGTGTGGCATGGGCAGCTTACACATCTGGAAAGGCACCATCAATGCTGAAAGGTATATCCAAGTTCTAGAACAACATATGCTCCCATCCAGACGTCGTCTCTTTCAGGGAAGACCTTGCATTTTCCAACATGACAATGCCAGACCACATACTGCATCAATTACAACATCATGGCTGCGTAGAAGAAGGATCCGGGTACTGAAATGGCCAGCCTGCAGTCCAGATCTTTCACCCATAGAAAACATTTGGCGCATCATAAAGAGGAAGATGCGACAAAGAAGACCTAAGACAGTTGAGCAACTAGAAGCCTGTATTAGACAAGAACGGGACAACATTCCTATTCCTAAACTTGAGCAACTTGTCTCCTCAGTCCCCAGACGTTTGCAGACTGTTATAAAAAGAAGAGGGGATGCCACACAGTGGTAAACATGGCCTTGTCCCAACTTTTTTGAGATGTGTTGATGCCATGAAATTTAAAATCAACTTATTTTTCCCTTAAAATGATACATTTTCTCAGTTTAAACATTTGATATGTCATCTATGTTGTATTCTGAATAAAATATTGAAATTTGAAACTTCCACATCATTGCATTCTGTTTTTAGTCACAATTTGTACAGTGTCCCAACTTTTTTGGAATCGGGTTTGTAATCAGAAATGTTTCTTGAGCAGCAAATCATCATATCAGAATGATTTCTGAAGGATCATGTGACACTGAAGACTGGAGTAATGATGCTGAAAATTCAGCTTTGATCAGAGGAATAAATTACATTTTAAAATAAATTCAAATAGAAAACTGTTATTCTAAATTGTAATAATATTTCACAATATTACTGATTTTTTTTTTTCAACAGTAGTTTAACATTTACGTTTAATTTAATGAAATACAGACAGGCTGCATTACCAAAAACAATGATTAAATAGATATTCAGATATTATTTCCCTGTCCGTGAAGCCTTGGGGCGAAAGGAAAATCATTCCAGTGGCGGAGTAAATTATTACAGTTATTACAAATATTTGTTATTTTCTTTAGAATAATGTATTCTGAATAAATGTAAACCAGTAACATATGTTTTAATATATATATATATATATATATAAATATAGCAAGGATCTCATTGCAATTTTAAAGTCAAATTATCTACATTTTATTCCTTTCATTGCATTGCATCATGTATGTTATCTTGCTTACTGCTGACTTGTGTGTTGCATTATAGATGATAGCGTGTTACATTTTAACATGCTGCGTGTACAGCAATCAGCAGGACTACAATAAGGAGCTTTTTCTGTCAGTAGTTCATATTTTTCATGTCCTGCCTACTTTTTCACTGTCCACCCCTTAAGAATGTGAAATAAGTTATGTAAATGTTTTTTTTTACATGCAACAAATAGTTTCTTATTTACAATAACGCCTGTAAATGAGTAATGTTTTGCACAATGTAAGTGCCTTTTTCTATTACTGTAGAAAAATATGCTACAGAATACAGTGCAAGATGTTAATTTGCTTTTATTGGTTTAAACCCATTCAAGGGTTTCCAAGACACTTGGAGCAATCATTTTCTTGTAGTCTAGTTGTTCTAACCAGCTAGATAATCTAACCAGCTACCCCTGTAAACTAGCAACACTTGCATCATGCAGTTCAGCAGCATCCAATAATGTCACGAGTGTTGCATTTCTTTTGGTGTAGCTGTCGTTGTGTTCGACGGCTCATAGCTCTGAGTTATAGATGAGGCGCTGTAGGTGCATGTGTCTCAGCCCTTCTGTTCTGACTTTTCTAGCCTTCTGTCTGTAATATTCTCCTGCTGTGATGGGATCTGGCCAACATTATGCCACTGGATTTCATCTGTCTTCACTTGCGCTGTATGCAACGAAACACACATTGACAGTTCACTGCTTCTTTTTTTGCTCACCAACCCAGTTTTATTTTAGATTTTCTTTCATCGGTGTAACATATTTGGCTTCTGAAAATGGCGTATAAAGTTCTGTCATGAAAGTCTCGGAAAGTTTGGCATGGAAAATACCTGCCCGGGGATGTTTCCAAGGTGGCTGCAAAATGACGCATATTGATAAATAATGATCATAAATAATAAAATGAACTGCCAATTGCGTGGATAGCTACCTTCTAGCTTACTTTAAAAGCCTTTTGATGTGTGCTGATCCTGTGAAATGAAGATTTACAGTAACTGTAGAGACGTAGTTCTGCTTCAGTTATCATCTTATTTACATTCAGAACCAGTGCTGAATGACCTGGACCAGTTTGCAGCAAAAAAACCTTAAGCCTTAGTTTGTTTAGTAGGGTTCTCTCAAATTAAGGTGTTTGTTGCACCCGGCTGCAGCACATTAGTGTGAAGCGTTCATCTCGGTGAACTCTGTGAAATAAAGTGTTCCCTTCGGATTAATGACCTTCTCAGAGCTGTGTTTGTTGTCGTGTGCATTAGCAGGTAAATCTCCTGTGTGTTCTGAGCTCAACCGGGCTGATTTGATTTCATGTGAAGTGTTTGCAGCACTGAGAGAACATTCAGGCTTGTGTGTGTGTGTGTGTGTGTGTGTGTGTGTGTGTGTGTGGATTTGCAATCTTGTCAACAGGTTTATTTTGAAAAGAAACAAGCATGTTTCATTTACATTATTAAGCAGATAGTTGTGGTTCAAAATCTGATTGGATAAACTGCTTCAAAGCCACTATATCCGTATATACTTTGCAAACCACTGCATAGCAATGCGCTAAAAACACATGACTGACCACATAACAACGCCCTGACAACCACCCACAACACCCTCACAACCACTAACAGTGCCCTAGAAAGGATTAGCCTTAGAAACCATCCACAACACAACACCCTATAAATCACTCATCACTCATAGCATCCTAGCAACGCCATAGAAATCATCAACAACACCCTTGCAACTACATAATAATGCTCTAGAAATCATTCATAGCGTCCCAACAACGCCCTAGAAACCACCCACAACACCCTCACAGCCACTTATCAACTCCCTAGAAATCACTCATTGTGTCTTTGCAATGCCCTAGAAACCACTCAAAACACTCTCGCAATGATAAAACAACACCCTAGAAATCAGTAACAGTGTCCTAGCAACACCCTAGAAACCACCCACAACACCCTAACAATCAAATATAAACACCTTAGAAATCACTCACAGCATCCTAACAACACCCTTGAAACCACCCACAACATCCTCACAACAATATAACAGCATCCTAGAAATCACTCACAGGACTTAGCATCGTCCTAAAAACCACCCACAACACCCTTACAGCCACTTAGCAACTCTCTAGAAATCACTCATGGAGTCTTTGCAATGCCCTAGAAACCACTCAAAACACCCTCACAACCAAATATAAACACCCTAGAAATCACTCACAGCATCCTAGCAACACCCTAGAAACCATCCACAGCCACCTCACAACCAAATATAAATTCCCTAGAAATCACTCACAGCCAGGGTTTGAAATTAACACCCGCCAACCCACCAAATGCGGGTAAAAATCAGCTGTGGCCGGTAACGCTGTCAAATCACTAGTTACTTATTATGTTCACTCACTCTGCTGGGGAAGTTTGTGTAAGCCAAATCTGCACAGATTTACACTCTAAATCACCCACACAGCATCCTAGCAACACCCTAGAAACCACCCACAACACCCTCACAGCCACTTAGCAACACCCTAGAAATCACACATACCGTCCTAGCAATGCCCTAGAAACCACTCACAACACCCTCGCAACAATATAATAACATCCTAGAAATCACTCACGGCGTCCTAGCAACACCCTAGAAACCACCCACAACACCCTCACAACCAAATATAGACGCTCTAAATCACTCACAGCATCTTAGCAACACCCTAGAAACCACCCACAACACCTTCATAACCAAATATAAACACCCTAAATCACTCACAGCGTCCTAACAACACCCTAGAAACCGCCCACAACATCCTCACAACAATATAACAGCATCCTAGAAATCACTCACAGGACTTAGCAGTGCCCTAAAAACTACCCACAACGCCCTCACAGCCACTTAGCAACTCCCTAGAAATCACTCATAGCATCTTTGCAATGCCCTAGAAACCACTCACACCCTCGCAACTTTGTATTAATACAAAGTTGAACATCGGTTTTGTTTAATAATTTAATTGCCACTGTTTTCCAACCCTTTAACTATAGTAAAATCACTGCAACACATACTCTCATGACTTATTGCTTTATTTTGTGATCATTGCATGTGTTAGATCTGTTCTCTAGATCGTAAAGTTAACTTTATCATGATTTTCTTTCCACCTGTCAAGTCAAAAGTGTGTTGATGTGGGTTAAACGGGGTAGCGCTTTAATTTCGCTGCAACACATCGGCGAGCTCTGTTGCGTTTGCATGGAATAAAAACATTCACTGGCATTCGCTGTCATCGCTCTTAAAAACAAACAAAGATAAAAAAGCTCTTGCGTTCATGCCGGTCCCATCTGACTGCTCTCTGAGCAAACAAAACACACTGAACATGATGAAGGTGTAAACTACCACTCCACCTGCGAGATGCTTCTGTTTGTATGACAACTGCTTAGCATATTAGAAAAATATAACCCAGGGATAGAACAAAGTCTGTTTATCTGTTCAAGGGGAAAAAAGGGATTTAGTGGCAAAGGGGGGAAAGGGTTTGTACGTTCAGGCTTTTGCAATCCTCCGTATGAGTCCTGCTGAGAAATAAAGGGGCATATTTGTTTGGGCTCTCAGTTGTGTCAATGTTTAAGCCTATTTACAGCTTTTAATCGGCTTAGAGCTTCCCCCCTCATCTCTCTCTCTCTCTCTCTCTCTCTCTCTCTGAGCGAATATATAAAAAAAAACAACAACAAAGCATTTCTTGAAAATGTTTTGTGCATTTGCAGTATTGCTTAAGTAACAATAAAACAGAGTAATGCAGTGGTCTATCTACTTTCGAGGTTTAATTTAGCGTTTAACGGTGTGATTTTGTCCCAACCCAATACTGTAGATCATTCATTCAGCTCCAGATCTGTAAAATATATTGTTATCCAGCCCATTCTCACAGCAGGAGCCTTGTTTTGCAAAGTATCTGATGTATTTGGATATTAGCATGTTTTGAAGCTTTGAGATAGAAATAGTTGCAAAAGCTAAATATTACTAGGTGTTTGCTGAGTCAAGCATCTCTGTTACTGTTGCTCATATACATTAGCGTTTTAAACTATTGCTTCAGACTTTAGGGTGTGTTCACACTTGGCATGTTTGGTTGGATTAAAACGAACCCTGGTGCGATTGCTCTGTTAGTGTGGTTCATCAACCAAAGACATGTAAACGAATCAAAAACAGGACATGATGTCACAAGATGATCAAGCACACCTGTTTTTTCTCATCAAAGTTGCGATGTTGCCCATCACAGCTCGGTACAGGCGTCAGAACCGCGTCTCCTCGCAGCAGATCTTGGTTTCTGTGTGTGACGGAGGGATTCCTGACGCTGTTTTGACTCCTTTACACATTTTATAATCTCTTCACGAGTTCTGAGCTGGTCAAAATACCATCATATGTAGCTACGCACATACAACCAGCGCATTTAGCCACACACAGCATTGTTTTGGATGTTCGGTAAGTTCTGTTGTGGAGTATACGTCATAAAAGCTGGCCAATCAGGTTGTGAACGGATCCCTATGCCTTTAGGTTTGGTATATTTAGGTTCCGTGTTAAAATGCCAATGTGAACGCTAAGCGGACCAGGATTACATTTTTTTTTTTGGTCCAGACCAAACGAACCAAGCGAACCAAACTACAAGTGTGAACACACCTTAAGTATAAGTGTGTAGTTCTTCCTGCACCATTTGTTGTAAACCACAGTCCCAAATACAATGCGCAAACAATCATAATGCAAGATAAATGTGTGCACAGAGAAAGCCTATAGTATGTACATTAACTATACTTTATTTCCCATGAAAAATACAACTAAATCATAGGAAAAGACAGAGCTAGCAAACACGCCAGGCTTTTTTTTTTAAACCTAACAAGCTTCTTTTAGTGCAATATTTTTTGTTGTAAAATGTGCTTGTGCAATCTTTCTTTACAATAAATGCCACTTGCTTTGATATTTTTTTAATATCTAATACAGTGACATTCACACATTCTTAATTATGGCATCCATTTCATATTCAGTCTCTCAGGCCCTGTTTACACCTGGTATTAAGATGCGTTTTGGTCGATCGGATCAAGAGTGGACGACGCTAAATACAGGTGTAAACGGGGTCTAAAACGTTTTGAGCTTTTTTTGTCCACTTTCGACCACTTCCAGAGGTAGTCCAAAACGCATTGACCGGATTGCTTTCATAGTGTAAACGCTCATGTGATCGAATGTGTTCAAACAGTCACAAAAGACCGTCTGCTCTCCGCCTACTGACCTAATTAATGCGTAAACATTATGGAAAGCACACTAGCCAGACGGGATTTAAACTTTGTCGGCTGAAGACCCAAGTTAGGTTTGAAGATGAAAAAAAAGCACCAAGCAAGATGTTCTCTCAACATTCCTGATTTCTAACACACACTCACAGCGTCAGAGCAGAAACGAAAGCTGCTGCTCTCCGTATGTTTTTCCGTTGTCTCCGGTCGTGTTCATATGTAAATTGCGCAAGCTTATTTTTTTCATTAGATTGAAAGATCTGAAAAACCCATACATTTGCCCTCCCATAGACCCTCCCCTCGAAGAAATCAGGACAGAAGTGAAAGGATTAAAACACCAGGAGTAAACGAGAATGTGTCTCCCTCATCCACTTGTGATCCGATCGATCTTAATAGCAGGTGTAAACAGGGCCTCAGTGGTCTGCAGGTTCTGTACAGTTAAAAACTTGTAAAGACGTATGAATTCTGAAGAACACATGTCCATTGTAAGAGTGTTTGAGTATGACGACCAGCACCTGGTCCATTATCCTCCTGCAGGAAGCAGTAGTTTCCAAGCAGGCAGCAACACAGACACCTTTGTTGAGTTCAGGACCCTGGGCAGCTCATGGAAAAGTTGTCGTGGCTCCCCGGAGCAGCAGATGTCTTTGGAGAGGTGAGGAGATGTCCGCCAGATGGCTGTGCAGATGTTTTCAGGTTGAGTTTTCACTGACCTTCACAAAGATGTCTCTCAGAGTGGACTCAGAGCTACCAGAGGGACATTTTACTGCTCAGAGGTTGGTCGTTGAATAGCTAAAGAGATTTAATGGAGTTCTCAGTAGTATTTATTTAACTATTAACTTTTTATTTAAGCTAGAGTTTCTTCAAATATTAATTTGTTGACATGCAGTAGGAGTGTAGAGCTATAAAATGAATGTGGAACAGTTTAGATAATTTGATGAGAAATTCAGTTCATATTGAGATCTTTGACTTTTGATTGACACTTTGGTATCTTGGCAAATCTGAGCACAGTTTGAGACATTGTTGAGATCTGCTACAGAGTGCCACTATTTAACCCTGATTTAAAAACCCACTCATTTTTTTAAGATGAAGTGAGTAATGTTCAGCTGGTCATGTTTCTTATTATTATCAATGCCGTTGTGCTGCTTCATATTCTTGTGGGACCCGTGATGCTTTTTTTTTTTCACGATTCTGTGATGAATAGAACGTTCAAAAGAACAGCATATATTTGAAATAGAAATCTTTTTTTGTAACATTATAAATGTCTTTACTGTCACTTTTGATCAGTTTAATCCATCCTTGCTGAATAAAAGTATTCAATTCTTTCCAGTTTATATCACACAATTCTGAGTTTTTCTAAGAACTGTGTGATATAAAGTTGCAATTGCGTGTTATAAAGTCAAAATTGTGAGATATAAACTATTTTTAAGAAAAAAAGTCTGACTCACAATTCGGACTTTTTTTCTCAGTTGAGAGTTTATATCTCGCAATTCCGACTTTTTTTCCTCAATTCTGACTTTATAACTCACAATTCCGACATTATAACTCGCAATTCTGACTTTTTTCTCAATTACGAGTGTATATCTCGCAATTCCACTTTATAACTCGCAATTCTGACTTTTTTTTCTCAATTGTGAGTTTATATCTCGCAATTCTGACTTTATAACTCGCAATTCTGACTTTTTTCTCAATTGTGAGTTTGTATCTCGCAATTCCGACTTTATATTTCGCAATTCTGACTTTTTTCTCAATTGTGAGTTTATATCTCGCAATTTCGACTTTATAACTCGCAATTCTGACTTTTTTCTCAATTCCGACTTTATATCTCGCAATTCTGACTTTATAACTCGCAGTTCTGACTTTTTTCTCAATTGTGAGTTTATATCTCGCAATTTCGACTTTATAACTCGCAATTCTGACTTTTTTCTCTATTGCGAGTTTATATCTCGCAATTCCGACTTTATAACTCGCAGTTCTGACTTTTTTCTCTATTGCGAGTTTATCTCGCAATTCCGACTTTATATCTCGCAATTCTGACTTTTTTCTCAGTTGTGAGTTTATATCTCGCAATTCTGACTTTATAACTCACAATTCTGACTTTATAACTCGCAATTCTTACTTTTTTCTCAATTGTGAGTTTGTATCTCGCAATTCCGACTTTATATCTCGCAATTCTGACTTTTTTCCGCAATTGAGTTTATATCTCGCAATTTCGACTTTATAACTCGCAATTCCGACTTTATATCTCGCAATTCTGACTTTTTTCTCAATTGTGAGTTTATATCTCGCAATTTCGACTTTATAACTCGCAATTCTGACTTTTTTCTCTATTGCGAGTTTATATCCTGCAATTCCGACTTTATATCTCGCAATTCCGACTTTATATCTCTCAATTCTGACTTTTTTTTCTCAATTGTGATTTTATATCTCGCAATTCTGACTTTATAACTCGCAATTCTGACTTCATATCTCGCAATTCTGACTTTATATCTCGCAATTCTGACTTTTTTCTCAATTGTGAGTTTATATCTCGCAATTTCGACTTTATAACTCGCAATTCTGACTTTTTTCTCTATTGCGAGTTTATCTCGCAATTCCGACTTTATATCTCGCAATTCTGACTTTTTTCTCAGTTGTGAGTTTATATCTCGCAATTCTGACTTTATAACTCACAATTCTGACTTTATAACTCGCAATTCTTACTTTTTTCTCAATTGTGAGTTTGTATCTCGCAATTCCGACTTTATATCTCGCAATTCTGACTTTTTTCCGCAATTGAGTTTATATCTCGCAATTTCGACTTTATAACTCGCAATTCCGACTTTATATCTCGCAATTCTGACTTTTTTCTCAATTGTGAGTTTATATCTCGCAATTTCGACTTTATAACTCGCAATTCTGACTTTTTTCTCTATTGCGAGTTTATATCCTGCAATTCCGACTTTATATCTCGCAATTCCGACTTTATATCTCTCAATTCTGACTTTTTTTTCTCAATTGTGATTTTATATCTCGCAATTCTGACTTTATAACTCGCAATTCTGACTTCATATCTCGCAATTCTGACTTTATAACATGCAATTCTGACTTTATAACTCGCAATTCTGACTTTATATCACACAATTTTGACTTTATAACTCGCAATTCTGACTTTATATCACACAATTCTGACTTTATAACTCGCAATTCTGACTTTATATCACACAATTCTGACTTTATATCTCGCAATTCCGACTTTATATCTCTCAATTCTGACTTTTTTTTCTCAATTGTGATTTTATATCTCGCAATTCTGACTTTATAACTCGCAATTCTGACTTCATATCTCGCAATTCTGACTTTATAACATGCAATTCTGACTTTATAACTCGCAATTCTGACTTTATATCACACAATTTTGACTTTATAACTCGCAATTCTGACTTTATATCACACAATTCTGACTTTATATCTCGCAATTCTGACTTTATAACTCGCAATTCTGACTTTTTTTCTCAATTGTGAGTTTATAACTCGCAATTCTGACTTTATAACTTGCAATTGTCTTTTAAATTGTTATATTCCGTGGCGGAAACTTCCATACATTTGTCTCCTTTATGTTCCACAGAAGAAGAAAAAATCACAACTTAGTTTGGTAGGGCATGAATGTGATAAATGACAAAATGTTCATTTTTTGGTGAACCGTCTCTTTTAGTCTAAACTGACACATTTTGTCAGAGATTCCTTCTGTGTAATACAGTGAATCAGTCCCAAAGCCTGTGTTCATTACCTTACATAACTCCTGAAATACTTAAATATAAAAAAACACGCTGAAATAGCTCAGAGACTTTGCTCAACGTCGCCTCAGATCTCTTGCCTGAAAAGCACTTCTGTTGTGCAAGTATGTCACCGGAAAAGCGGGAGCCACAATCCCATGCGTTATTGGAACAGGCCTGTGTGCTTCAAAAGCCACCGAGATGAAAGACCGAGGTGGAGAGGAGCTGATGAGAATATGCGGGGTGGAATCACTGGCTAATTAACTTTTTGCTGCAATGAATCCTTTGAACTGTCATTGATGTCTAGACGCTTATGTAATGACCTCTCTTCTTCCTCCCACTACAGATACGCCATGACGGCTCGCTCGACATTAGAGTGGAGCGTTAACAAACTGCACAAACTGGGCCAGGCAACTGCGCTGTGTTTGTTACTCATGCATACATGCGCGGGGCGGTCCCTTGTTGGATGACGTTCGTGACGTCCTCATATCTGTGAGCTGATGCAGTGAAATTAATGCAATTAAACAATTAAGCCGAGAACTCTAGCATCTCGAGGAATTATATGTGAGTTCGGTAACACTTTATTTTAAGGTGACGTAGTTACTACATGTACTTACTATAGTAATAACAGTAAATTATGCATAATTACAAGTAACATCCTAAACCAAACCCTAACCATAACTCTATAGTAAGTACATGTAGTTAATTAATATTACTCAGTACTTATTTGAGCAAGTACAATGTAACGACACCTTAAAATAAAGTGTAACCGTGAGTTGTGTTAAAGTTACAGGCTCTATCGGTGCATGCGTGCGTTTTGCAAAAGAATATTGTAGCCGGAACTACTTCTCTGCAACGGTTGACGTCCCGCTCTGTGTAAAATAATCTGAATATAAGCACTTATTATAGGCGCACTGTTGTGATTCAGGATAAGACAAAAACACGGTTTGGATTCATGATGTTTTCACATAGGATTCACATAATGTACCTAACAATAGAACGTAACAAAGCCCTAAGAAAGTAAGCAAGCTACAGTGTATGGACTGTAGTATGAGTAGTACAAGTAGTGCTTTAATACTAGAAATTTTGATAGTGACAAAAAAAAAGTGACATGGTTTAGCAGTTTGGCCAGAAAGAAGAATGTCATATACACCTAGGATGACTTGAGAGTGAGTAAATCATGGGCTAATTTTCATTTTTGGGTAAACTATCCCTTTAAAACATGTTTTTTCTGGGCGGTAAATAATGCCATAAATACCAGTAAATTGACGAGCGCAAACCTTAGTAAATCACCTTGCGTGATTCATTTAAATACTCTCCTCCCATAAATTTTGCATCTGAAAGGGAAACTCCTACAAATGCATATGCAATAAGATCAGTCACAAAAATAACCCTGTCCGCGCCTTTTCAACGCTAGTTTTTTACTGCGTGTCTTCCAGTAGTACTAATCCAGTAGTACTAGTAATAGTAATTGTGCTGTAGGAAAAGTAACAGTACTAGTAAATGTGCTATAGTAGTATTTCTATGGAAATTGCTTTGTAGTTTGAGTAATAGTAGAATTAATAGTACTGTAGTTATGGAAGCCCATTTCCACCCCATAGTAATAATTATGACATAAAAAGTAAAATTATATACATAGAAAGCAATATTAATGTGAGACAGTAAATGCTGTTGGGATGCAAGACAATTTTTGGAAGAAATTACAACAATAAAGTGAAATTGAATTGAATGTGATAAAAAGTTGAAATTGACATACTCAAAATCAAAATTAAGAGATTAAGGGCCCTATCATACACCCGGCGCAATGCGATGCCAGGCACGACGCAAGTGTTTTTTGCTAGTTTCAGCCCGATGCAGTTATTATTTTCACGTCCAGCGCCATTGTTGTTTAAATAGCAAATGCACTTGCGCCCATCTGTTCACCCATGAGCGTGCTGGTCTGAAAACCAGGTGTGTTCAGGCGCATTGTTGGCGCTTTGCTATTTTGAGGAACTGAAAACGACTGCGCCAATGACCAACAAAAACCTGGTCTAAAGTCAATAGCGCAGTATTTTTTGTGTTATTTAAAGGGGGCGTTAGTAATATGCGCCTATAGGCGGGTGCACAACGCGCGTACACTCTTCATATTACACACACAGGGACGCAGCAGCAGCACACAAACATTTTTAAATATTAAAAATAAAAGGATTCAGTCTTTCCGCTCGCAAATCCCACCATGTAAATAGCGAATCCACCATGGTGCGAGCCCAACTGGCTTTTAAAGGGAATGGGAGATGAGACTCTGATTGGTTTATTGCACGTTACACCCAAAACACACCCATGACTCATTAAGAGACTAGGAACAACCCTTTTGGACCATGCGCCTAAGTGCACCTGCGCCATGCGCTTCAGACCATGTGCTCAGATCGTTAAAATAGGGCCTTAAATGTCATTATGACAAAAAGTCAAATTCTTTTGCCATAATTTCAGCTTTTTATGTAATAATTTTGACATTTATATCATAATTATGGCTTAGTATCTCTATTAATGTTATAATTCTGACTTTTTAATAATGATTCTGATTTTTCTTGTGGCGGAAATGGGATTCCATATAGTACTATTAATAGTATAAGAAAGAAGAAAATGATGGAATGCAAAATGCATAAAGAAAGAAAGCCGTATTGATATGTTGAATTTTCCATATGAACTGTGGAGAAGAGCTGACAGTGAATGACTGCGCAGTGTCATCACGCCGTGTTTTGTCTGTACATCTCTGTGCGTCTGTGCTCACTTTCTCCAAATTATTTAATCAGCGCATGCCTGACGGTTTCCTCTAAATATAGGTCAGCGTGCAGAACACACACACACACGTGAATCTGAAGTAGCTTATTACTCATACTTGGCGAGTGCAGCAACATGACAGCACAGGTGATTTGTGTAAGCTCAGGAAAAATCGAGGCACTTTAGCTGCATTATTGATGAAAATGAGTCCCTGCTGGTGTGTTTCTGTGATAAAGCTACTGAATTAAAGGAAATGGATACATGAAAATACTCCACCGGCATAGTGAGAACTTCCAGGGAGGGAATAGGGAAAGAATGAAATGAAGGACTGAAGGAAAACTGAAGTAGAGAATTCCTCTGAGGTTTATCGACTCTATTGCACATCCCAGATCCAGGAAACCGGCACGATCTAGACTAATCCCCAACCGTAAAACACTACAGCAGCGCTCATGTAAACACACATAACAGCTGCCCGCTTTCAATTAACACATCACGCTGCAGGGAAGTCTGGGAAAATAATGGAATTTCTCTTAAACGATGAATCCAGTGTTTTCTAATGGCTATCGGAATGCCATTCATTCTCTCTCTTTGTATTTCTTTGTTTCTCTCTGTGTCTTTGTCTGGCTGTTGTTAATTGGGTTCAGCGGCCTGACTGCAGGACGGCACGACTCAAGCTTTATTTTCAGAGCGGCTGCTCATGTTAATGAGGAATGGAGTGTGTTCATTCTATTAAAGACCAGCACTCACATCCTTCGTTTTCAATCTGACTGTTTGACAAAAAGAACATGGACTGTTTTTTTTGTATTCCACCCTTTTTCTTCTCATCCTCCTGCACTTCATATAACGTATATTTAGAAAATATATATTTAACACAGTAAGAAAATATATTAAATATAAATATAAAAAGAAAAAAATCTATATATATTTATAGAATGCTAAACAAAAAACTAAAAAACTTACTGTGTGAGTTGAGATATATATATATATATATGCACCGATACTGTATGTGTATATATATATATTAAAATTAACCATAATTATAGCTTAGTATCTCATAATTATGGCTTAGTATCTCTATATACACTGATCAGGCATAACATTATGACCACTGACA
This sequence comes from Coreius guichenoti, assembly GCA_039654105.1. Classification (NCBI taxonomy): domain Eukaryota; kingdom Metazoa; phylum Chordata; class Actinopteri; order Cypriniformes; family Gobionidae; genus Coreius; species Coreius guichenoti. The sequence continues at coordinate 4,024,047 of CM077175.1, read as the reverse complement.
GGTGAAGTGAATAACACTGATTATCTCTTCATCACGGCACCTGTTAGTGGGTGGGATATATTAGGCAGCAAGTGAACATTTTGTCCTCAAAGTTGATGTGTTAGAAGCCGGAAAAATGGGCAAGCGTAAGGATTTGAGCGAGTTTGACAAGGGCCAAATTGTGATGGCTAGACGACTGGGTCAGAGCATCTCCAAAACTGCAGCTCTTGTGGGGTGTTCCCGGTCTGCAGTGGTCAGTATCTATCAAAAGTGCTCCAAGGAAGGAACAGTGGTGAACCGGCGACAGGGCCATGGGCGGCCAAGGCTCATTGATGCACGTGGGGAGCGAAGGCTGGCCCGTGTGGTCCGATCAAACAGACGAGCTACTGTAGCTAAGTTAATGCTGGTTCTGATAGAAAGGTGTCAGAACACACAGTGCATCACAGTTTGTTGTGTATGGGGCTGCATAGCCGCAGACCAGTCAGGTTGCCCATGCCAGGGTACCTCAAATCCTTACGCTTGCTCATTTTTCCTGCTTCTAACACATCAACTTTGAGGACAAAATGTTCACTTGCTGCCTAATATATCCCACCCACTAACAGGTGCTGTGATGAAGAGATAACTGGTGTTATTCACTTCACCTGTCAGTGGTCATAATGAGGCAGGCATAACATTATGATCACCTTCCTAATATTGTGTTGGTCCCCCTGCACAGTATATCGGTCACCAAATCAGTATTGGCTGATATATGTTCATTTTTAATGTTATTGTTATCGGCCCGATAAGAAAATTTGGCCGATATATTAAAGCTGAGACACTTCAGATGCGCACTGTTCGCCATTATGGATTTGAATTGCTTGAAATATGATTGGAATCACTTCAAAAAAGGAAAATACAGTTAAGTGCAACATGTGCAGCACAAGTCTGTCATATAGGCTACATAAAATTATAATGAAAACATTATAATTGTGTGGTTGGGACATGGCTTTTAATGGTGAGACTTTCAAATATCGGTCAAATATCGAAGCTGGAGTCTTAAATCTTTTTAATGATACTCAGTTTGTCCAGATCAAATAAGACTTTGATGTTTTAACCTGCAGAGAATGTTGAACAACAATAATCTGGGGGTCGCCGGCAATCTTTGCGTGTTAAGAGGTTAGATCGCCACGGCAACCATGGTTTCCCGACGTTAACGTCATCCCTGATGGGGCTGTTGATTGCAGCGAGACTGGAGTACGTATGTACACGTGGACCAGAGGTTAATGCAGCCCCCAACGGGACCACTGATTTTCAATTTGCTTTCCATTAGGGATCAACCACATCAGTCCAGAGAGACCAGAGAAGCCCTCATTAGTGAGTCTCTCAACGGCGTTCCCTTCATCCGCATTTCACTTTCACTCACTTTTCCTCCCATTTGCAAAGAGATGCTTATCAGCCACATGGAATGAGGAGTATTATCATAATTGCATACAAATTAACAGCGATAGGCCGCTGGAATATTCAGTGCATGACTTCCACGCAACAAAAGTCCCGATGTTATAAGCTGCGGATGATTGAGGAAACGCCCCTGTCCCAATTGGCCTGCCGGTGAAACGTTGGCTTTTGTGAGGTGATTTGCATGTGGCGGAGTGAAAGACTCTTTGCATCCCGAATGAAATCAGCGATAGCATCATTTGACGTGGTTGAGCCTTGCAGGACAGATGGCTGACATGTTTAACGCTCTCAATAAACACTTTGCCATGTAACCACAGCTTGCACGGTTCCTTTAAGCTCTGAGAATGAGCCGTGTGTGTGTCCTGCTGAGCGGAGCAATAGGGAATTTTTCATGGTCACAGAATGCATTAATTTTATTTTGGATATAATTAGCCCACATTTGTTCTGCTTTGATGCTTGTCAAGTTCAGGGCAAGAAATGAGAGTCTCTAACAAGAGTGTGTGTGTGTATGTTTTTAATTTGTTCCCCTTACTCCTTTAATATGCACAAGCTCTTGCAATTCCCGTAACAATCCCAGAGGTCAAGGCCATGCAAGTGCATCCCGCCAAACAAACACGACCGGCTGTTTGCCGCCTTTCACACATCACTTACAGGCATCGCCAGGACAACAGAATGCATGTGCACGATCACATTTGTAATTGGGAACCTGTCACCATGGGATGAACATGTCTGGCTCGCCCTGTTTCTTAAAACAGATTGACATTAACAAGCATCGGTAGATCTAGACAGGATAATGTGCTAGTATTCGAACACTGTGCCTGTGTTTGAATACTAGCATACTGCACAATTATAGTCGAAGATGGGGAACAGATGTGCATTTACTTTTAATCTGTAACATATTTAGATATAATTTTAGCATGTGTTGGATGATGATGCATCAGCCAATGTGTTATTATAGGAAATAAATAGAAACATTTGCTAATAGCACAAAATGTAAAATTATTCAAAGGGGCCATCTTACCCCACTAATATATATATATATTTAAGTGCCATTAATGTAAAATACTAAATCAACTTATTTTTAGTTAATTGGATAATATATATATATATATATATGTACAGGCATATAAATATTTACATATTTAATTCCCTATATTTTAATTCATGATATGCCATAATAGCAACACTATATAATACAAATTCAATGATTTCACTCAGCTAACCTATAGGTTTTAATGAAAGCGAATATGTCTTAAATGTACATCTAATTCATGGAAATACTATAATAACTCCATTAATTACAATAATTGTTCAATTTAACAAAAATAACACTAGTAATAACATGCAACTTGGCGCCTTCTGTGCCATTTCTTGGCCCACCTTACCCCGAGTGTCCAATTTTATCTTTTTACTTCACTATTAATGTTACTCCACAAATCTAAAAACATTAATGTGTCCACAAATCCCTCATTAACAAACAGACACAAAAAATACTTTGGTATTCAACATGATACAGTGTTATAAATCACTATTTTCCAGAAACAGAAAATTGGATCAATTATCCCCAAAACTGTTTCAGCTGACTAAATCTCACAAATGTTGATATTCAGATGTGTAGCCATTCATCAAAAGTGCTGAGATGAGATTTTGTGTCGTATGGTCAGGAGAAAAAATTAAGGTGGTGGGGTTATCTTAACCCGACGTACCCTATATACAAGTACAGCATGTGAGGAAATATGTTTCGCACAACTGTTTTCAACATTAATAATCAATGTTTTTTGAGCAGCAAATCATTTCTGAAGGATCATGTGACACTGAAGACTGGAGTAATGATGCTGAAAATTCAGCTTTGAATCACAGGAATAAATTACGATTTATAATATATTCACATAGAAACACTTATTTTTCATAATAATTTATATTATGAACATATAACTGTATAATTGATCAAATAAATGCAGCCTTGGTGAGCATAAGAGACTTCTTTCAAAAACATTAAAAACGGTGATGTACTTATTTGCATATTTCTGAATATTTTGCTATAATCATTCACAGTGTAGTCCATTATATTAGTCTTAGACCTCATATACTTTTTTGATTCATCGCAAAACTGGTTCGTTTGGTACTTTTATGAAATGCTTATGGAGATATGAATAGGAGAAAGTGGGTGGTCACTGTTGTGAGCCGTATTCCAGTCCACCTTTTCACACAAACTCTATAGCAAGGGTTTCTGGTTGGTGTGAGAGCACCATAAGAGCCTTTTACAACATAATATAGTGGACAATTTAATTTGGAGTTGATATTTGCTGTAAATATGCATGCTGTTGCTGTGTTTTGTTTTTGTAAGCGTTCACCCTGTGCTCCATTATAGCAGCATTTAGACTCACATTATCCTGTGAGACAGAGACACACCGAAGAACACAAACTGATATGTACATCTCTTTCCCCCCTGTCTCTGTCGCTTCCTCTTTGTGTTTTATGAGAGCTGAAATTGTATTTGTGGCTGAAATGAAAGTGATAGGCAGAGACACAGTAATTATACATAATGATTTTTCCCAGCAGGCTCTAGGGCTGTCCATGCCATTCCAAAGAGACACACTGCAGGGATGTGTGGCGAGAGAGAGATTCGTAGAAAATTACAGAAAATGGTTTTAATTATTTTGCTTCAATAGCATCTGTCTGTTGCGTTCATATAAAAGCTCCCTGGGATACAGTATTGCCGTTTTTAAATCATAATCTAAAAGAAACACCTTCCACCCTCTTTGTTTTCCTGGAAAACAGAGTGATGAATAGTATTTGGAGTCGTCAGAGCTGTTTTCCGACATGTATATCCTGTCCCATCATGCTTTTGCTGTGCTTTTCACGCTGTTGGGTGATATTTTTGGTCAGGTGCAAATTAGCGCGAGACGGGATGTAAAGAGAGAGCGCCACCGCTCTCTGATCGCGTTGGAAAAACACGACAGTTTACAGAACAGAATCACTTCTAATTCAAAGGGATTTTCTGCCGTATTTCAATTCAAAGGAATAATTCACCCATGCTCTGTAATTCACCTTCATTTCCAGCATGCTTGAAAAACAACTTTATGATTCTGTATTTTATTTTGTTTTTTTGTTTTGTTTTTTCTATTTCATTTCATTTTGTTTTATTTTGAATATTGTTTTTATTGTAGTTTTGTTTAATATTTTATTTTACAAAATATAACTTTACACATGTGATTCTATTTTATTCTTTTAATTTATTTTATTTTACTTTTTATTTTATTTTATTTCATTTTATTTCATCTTTTAAACCCTCCAGCATGCTTGAAAAACAACTTTATGATTCTGTATTTTATTATGTTTTATATGTTTTTTTGTTTTGTTTTGTTTATTGTATTTCATTTAATTTTGTTTTATTTTGAGTATTGTTTGTTATTGTAGTTTTGTTTAATATTTTATTTGACAAAATATAACTTTACACAGAAAGGGTGATTCTGTTCCATTTTTCATTCTGTTTTTTATTTTATTTATTTTATTTTATAGCCTGCTAGGCTTCCTTTGAAAGTGTGTTGCTGTAAACACATTTTCTATTCTGTTTATACAAACTGAGGGACAGGTCGAAAGTATTGTCTGTGGTAATCAACAGCATGCCACAGATGCTGTCAATAGACATTAAGGGGAAAATGTCCCAGAATATTCCTTTCGTTTACACCAACCTCCCAATCCCGATTTTAAAAATGCTAATTAAGCTGTACAAACATAAGGCAAATGTTTCTCATTAGATACAGTGGCTCTCTATAATCAAATGAGTGTTCTAACAACACTCCGGGTCATGAGAGGACTTAATTAAACAAGCTTCTGTCATTCTTTAGCATGTTAAACAGTTACCACAAACCCCTTAAATCCAGCAGGGGTAATTGGGGTTGTTACAGGCTGATGCATGTTGGCCAAGTGTGAGTGTTTCCTGAGATAAATGGAAGATGTAAGCGCTCATTGATCCGGCCAGCGCGGAGCGTGAAGGGCAGGGAGACGCCCGGATTTACGTCTGCGAAGGGAGCCGTTCGGCTGGACAGTGAGTGTTTCTGAAGGAGAAAGACAAAGACAGCTGAAGTGCCAAATCCAAAAGGCATTCAGAGATCAACACAAGACTTTGATGGTTTGATGTTGGCAAAAAAACACTTAATACACCTCCCTCAGCATAAGCATCACAGCCAGACTTTTGACTTTGGACCAAATCTAGGGCACATGATTACTTATTCTGATCAATAACTGTCCATTTAGACAGGAAAGGGCCGTGTAGTCCCTCAAAACCACTTTTGGCTTTCATCACAGTCATGTAGTTTATTCCGGACTAAGAACCAGGCACGTAGATATGAAAAACCTTTCCTATAAGTGAACACTAAGTGTTCAGTGTTTGTCAGGTTTGCATGGTCCAGTTATCCCCTGCTGGTAGAGGCTGTAACTGCACCATTCTTCTGCCAAAAAAAGCATCTTTCTTCATTCATGGCCATTTAAAAGTATCATTGCATTCTTATGAAATATACATTATGATTCTGATTTTAAGAAAGCTCTTGTCATTTTTGCATGCTGCATGCATCTGATGCATCACTTAAGTCTGCATGAATCTATGCTATAGCAGGACTGACCTGATATTACTGTCTTCTACTGAATCTCTGGTCCCTCTGGTTGTTTGTCATGTCATTAGTTTGAGATGGGGATCCTGGGAGATGCTTTTGGTAAATGAGCAGTTTCAGTCCTCTGTAAATGTGAGATTCACTCGAGTCCTTTAATAGGAAAGAAATGTTTTGTGAGAGAACCATCTGCTTTTTAGTGTCCATCCTATTCTTGGATTCATTACACCTCAGAGAAATGCCTAAATCTGAACTGCGCACCCAGAAACCAATCTGTGATAGATTCATTTAATTCATGTGCCTCGTAATCTTTAATCAAAATAACTTCCGCTCCCTCTTGCAGAGACATCTCTTCTCTAATGAGGAGGGCGGGGCAACCTGTCACTCACATAAGATCGACCAATAGCAAACCACAAACATTCAGTCAATTCCTGATGGACAAAATCAAGCCCCGCCCTACATTTGTTCTTGTTCCAGAAGCCGTTTTGCTCGGATATACGTCACAATAGAGAAGAAAAGACTAGCGCAACTTCCGTTTCATGCCGACATTGAAGTTCATTAAAGGAATAGTTCACTCAGAAATAGAAATTCTGTCATTTACTTCAAATATTCATCTTTGGCATATGGGTTTGAAACAATGTGAAAGTAATTAATGACAGTAATTTTTATTATTTATTATTTATAATAAAATAAGAATTTATTATTTGGAGTAAATATTTTTTTTATTATTATTATATTTTTATTATATTTTCATTATAGGGGAACTGTTCCATTAATATTTTATTTTTTATTTTATGTGCATTTAAATTTTGAAATTGAAAATGGAGTTGTCTACATGCTGCAGAACTGAGGGTGTGTATGTGCGTGATAAAGACCATTCTCTATAAACATCACCTATAAAATAGAGGCAATTTACAGTTCACAGGTGTTCTTTGATGTGGCTTTTTCTGGCTTGGTACTCAGCTGGACTGCTGTTGAACATCACACACACACACGCACACACACACACACACACAGAAGCAGAAAATAAAAGTCTTTCATTTTGACACAATCTGATGAATGACTGTGAATCGCAGATGAAAATGGAGGAAGATGTTATAGAATAGACAAGTGTCAATTTTAAGTGTCAATACATTCACTCTCTCAGACACACACAGGGCTTGACATTAACGTTTTTGCTCATCAGCCACTGTGGCTAGTGGTTTTCCAAAGTTACTAGTCACTCAGCATTTTCACTGGCCACAATTTTGACAAACATACCATACCATTGCCATATAGATATTTTTAATATTATCTCATAATTTGGCAGCAGGTTTATTAGGCTGCTGTCACTTTAAGACCTGACGCACAGATCCATTATACTGTTACACATGCGTTTTCTTTCTCAACTGTTTACGTTCACTTAAAACAGAACTGACTGTGTTTACGTGAATACTCGCATTTTGACATAAATTTGTGTGTAGTTTACTGTTTAAGCGCAATAAGCAGCGAAAAAGCACTGAGAGGCGGTTTTATGTGTGCGCACTTTGGGTGTTTGAGCACAAAATCTGCGGGAATGAGTAAAATTCTGTGCAATCCCATGCCGAAATTCAAGCCTGTAACACCAACAATATTCATCAGGAGCAAATGAAGCGAGTGAGTGAGGGGAGGCGGGTTTGTGTGTCACTCTCTCAAGCACAAAACGGTCTTGCTGAGCACACATTAATATCTAAGATGACGATGACGAAAAGGAAGTAAGTAGATGAATAAGATGCAACGAGGCTAGATGAATGTAGAGATGCTGGTCTCTTTGGTGTCTGAACACAAAGAACTTTATGACAAACTCCACAGTGACTACAATGACTACAAGAGTTGTTATGGAGAGATCATGGAGTGAGTTTCCATCGAATTCTATTTGATCTGCAATCAAATCAAATGCGCCATCTACTGTCAGGGAGTTAAATCGCTTGGGTATGAACACAAAGACGCATCAAAAAACGTCTCGAAAAACGCTGGTGATAAGCACGCGATAATAGTCCCAGTGTACATGAGGCTTTACAAGTCACTGCTGAAATACACACGCATTTGGCGGGTTGGTGGGTGTTAATGTCAAGCCCTGGACACACGTGTCGACATGTGCAGACGGCCTTGTGTACACGTGTGTATGTTTGTGTGTTTATATACGTAGTGATTCCCATCACAGCACATGTCAGTAAATGATAATATGAACAAATGAATTCATTTTCTCTCCATATTTCCCTTTCGCACAGATTCATTACAAGCCTCTATTGCTTTTCCTGGAGCACATGTGTGTGTCCGCCGCGTCCATGAGCATCTCTGGTCCCTCATAAGGCCTGTTGTCAGTTTGTCATGACGATGATGGATGGGAGAGCCCATCCTCTCTGTCTCTTTGACTCGAGTGTGAGTTCATTCATGTTAAAGCGGCGCTGGGCTCTCGGTGGAATTCACATCTCGACTCAGAGAGGTCTGCGTTTAGAGACCAGGTGTCAGCGCACTGCACATCTGTCAGTGCATCCACAAAAGACTCCACATCATGCACATGGATGCATATCAAACCTGTGAAATGCTCAAATTTGAGTTTTGCTGTAATACTAAGCATATGCAAAATATCTAGTTACAAATTGAGTGCCCTATGGCATGGCATTTATAATTCACTGTGCTGTTCTAGCACTTTGTATGATCACACTTAAAGGTGCTGTATGTAAGTTTTTGACTGTACTAAAGCATAAAAATACCATAAAATGTTTGCAGATATTTAGGAAACATGCAAAATTCACCTACTTGTTTCTCTGAAAAACAATGTTATTTTACTTTGAAACGTGCGTTCCGTGTCAGAATGTCTGTTTTTGTTTTTGTTTGTGCGATACCGCACTTACCCAGTATTATTTAGACACCACAGGTTGCCAGTTAGCGGAAAACACAGCATATCGCTGCCATAGAAGCCAGCAAACAAACTGAGATCGCAGATTCTACCCAACCTAAAAAGCCTCAGCGTCCATCTAAAAATCTAAAAAAGCACATTAAAAACACGGATAAATCACCTCATCAGTCTCCTCGCCTTCTATTGTCAATTGCGCTCGTTCCTGTTGCGTGTCCTCAAACTGGCAACCGCGTGAGCGTCGAGTCTGAGGAGGAGGGGGCGGGGCAAACAATATTTTGAATTTGGACTGCAGTACCCATTTCAACCACTAGCTGTCTTCTTACATACAGCACCTTTAAAATACATTACTTTATTGTGAGCATTTGCTGAGTTGCACAATTTCTTTTCTCATTTTAACCTTCTTTTGAAGGATTTTGGAAGGCCTTGGTTATCTCTAGATCTCATTTTTGAAGGATTATATAAAGCATGGGTTATTTTCATGTCTTCGCCTGTGACTTGCGTGACTTGGTAGTATCTTCATGAGAAATTTTATTAGGCCTACATTAACTTTACAGCCAGTTTTTTAACCTTTTATATAACTATTTTTTGTTGTGTCACTCATGTCATATTTTTGCATGTGCACTGAAGTTAAACTTAGGGTAGGCAATTGCAGAGAGGCTAGCATTAGCAAATTAGCTTTGAAAGCATATGATCCCACCCTCCCTTCAGAGCGTCTCCAAAGCCACACCTCCTTTGAAACACATGAACACGCAAAACAGATTCTGCAAAGCTTCACGAGAGTCATGTTAAATTACCTCATGTCTCAAAGCACATAACATTACAATAATAATGAACATAAACAACTTACAGAGCTCTTACTTGTACCACCTGACTGCTGCAGATTAATTTCGGTGATGTCTGATCGAGCAGGTGCGCGAAGGTGAAATACATAGATTGACAGGCAGTAGGACATCGTATCATTGCGTTCGGAATAGAGCTGCCCCCTAATAGTCGACTAACCGTTAGTCGCTTGGTGGCTTGGTGGACCACAATTGTATTAGTCGGTTAGCTGCAGAAAAAAAAACTCCACAGGAAGTTTCACGCAGAAATCACGCAGGCTATGACGGACAGATCATTAACGGCAGGAAATCCAAACATTCGCCCATCATTCATCGACCTCAAATATGGCTTATTTCCACATGGCTTAAATCCACTCGCTCTAACATTAACCTAGATAAAAGTGCGCTATTATTCGGCGCTTAGCTGTATTTGTGAGGAGAGCACGCTTACTGCATGACATACAGGCGACGGTGCGATCACTTGCATTTAACTTACGCCGTCATTTTTGGTCATACAGATAAGAGTAATGCAAGCTGTAAAGGGTCTTATTTCTGTAAACTCACAATAACATCAAAATGTTGTGCTTTTGTAAAATAATGAAAACAAACAGGATGCGCTTTCTGCCGTCTCAGTCTCAGTGAACTTGAGCGTCACAAAAATGAAACTCGGTGTATACTTGCCTCACAGACATGAGAAATATATCTATAGAAAGCTTGAAATGTCTAATTTTTAATTGAACCAATTCAAGTGGAAAACAAATATTCTCAGATTATTTAATCCGTATGAAACCTGCATATAACCGCGTCCACTGCGGAGATGACGAGTTAGCATCGACTTAATCTCTGCAACAGAAAACATTATCAATAAATTATTAAAATGTTTAAAGAGTCTCCTGTTTTTTCATGACACACTCATAATCATTACGTTTGCCGGTGCGCTGTGGCGAGCTTTATGCGTGTGCTCGAGCGCTGATTAGGCTATTATATATAGGCAATTAAAGGATCATTACTATGATTTATGGCGTATTAATATAAATGTGCGATTAGTCGACTAATCACTTAAATGAACGACTGCTAGTCAACTAGAAAAATCTTCAGTCGAGGGCAGCCCTAGTTCCGACCGAATGCAATGATTGGACGAACATTTTTTGGTCCCGAGACTTCCACAGAAGATATATGTATTTGTTTTTTTTTAATATTTAGACCAGTTCTATCATTGATTGCTATCAGGATGTGAAGAGAGTTTCAACCAGTATAACAAAAAGTGTTTATGAAAAATCAGGACTGTCCCTAGCAAGGTGCGGGGCCCAGTGCGAAGTAGCGGAAGTGGGGGTCACACTCGGTCCATTCGAGATTGCTTTCCGGGTGGGGTGGGGGGGTGTTCCCTCGGTCCGTCCGCTCCGGATAGTGTTCCGGAGGAACTCCAGTAACGGACATGGAGAAGTTAAGGAGGAGTTTTTTAGTACAGTATGATCAGTCACATGGCACTTGCAATCTAAAATGTAAAATTTACATAATAAAATGTCATTATATTATATTAGGCAAGGCAAGTTTATTTACATAGCACATTTCATACACTATGGTAATTCAAAGCGCTTTACATAGAAAAGGGAATTAAAATAATCACAAAATAAAAGTAAGGAAAATTAAAACAGTTATAAAAGGAATTAAAAGAGTAAAAAGATGATACAAACCCGATTCCAAAAAAGTTGGGACACTGTACAAATTGTGAATAAAAAAGGAATGCAATAATTTACAAATCTCATAAACTTATATTTTATTCACAATAGAATATAGATAACATATCAAATGTTGAAAGTGAGACATTTTGAAATGTCATGCCAAATATTGGCTCATTTTGGATTTCATGAGAGCTACACATTCCAAAAAAGTTGGGACAGGTAGCAATAAGAGGCCGGAAAAGTTAAATGTACATATAAGGAACAGCTGGAGGACCAATTTGCAACTTATTAGGTCAATTGGCAACATGATTGGGTATAAAAAGAGCCTCTTAGAGTGGCAGCGTCTCTCAGAAGTCAAGATGGGCAGAGGATCACCAATTCCCCCAATGCTGCGGCGAAAAATAGTGGAGCAATATCAGAAAGGAGTTTCTCAGAGAAAAATTGCAAAGAGTTTGAAGTTATCATCATCTACAGTACATAATATCATCCAAAGATTCAGAGAATCTGGAACAATCTCTGTGTGTAAGGGTCAAGGCCGGAAAACCATACTGGATGCCCGTGATCTTCGGGCCCTTAGACGGCACTGCATCACATACAGGAATGCTACTGTAATGGAAATCACAACATGGGCTCAGGAATACTTCCAGAAAACATTGTCGGTGAACACAATCCACCGTGCCATTCGCCGTTGCCGGCTAAAACTCTATAGGTCAAAAAAGAAGCCATGTCTAAACATGATCCAGAAGCGCAGGCGTTTTCTCTGGGCCAAGGCTCATTTAAAATGGACTGTGGCAAAGTGGAAAACTGTTCTGTGGTCAGACGAATCAAAATTTGAAGTTCTTTTTGGAAAACTGTGACGCCATGTCGTCCGGACTAAAGAGGACAAGGACAACCCAAGTTGTTATCAGCGCTCAGTTCAGAAGCCTGCATCTCTGATGGTATGGGGTTGCATGAGTGCGTGTGGCATGGGCAGCTTACACATCTGGAAAGGCACCATCAATGCTGAAAGGTATATCCAAGTTCTAGAACAACATATGCTCCCATCCAGACGTCGTCTCTTTTAGGGAAGACCTTGCATTTTCCAACATGACAATGCCAGACCACATACTGCATCAATTACAACATCATGGCTGCGTAGAAGGATCCGGGTACTGAAATGGCCAGCCTGCAGTCCAGATCTTTCACCCATAGAAAACATTTGGCGCATCATAAAGAGGAAGATGCGACAAAGAAGACCTAAGACAGTTGAGCAACTAGAAGCCTGTATTAGACAAGAATGGGACAACATTCCTATTCCTAAACTTGAGCAACTTGTCTCCTCAGTCCCCATACGTTTGCAGACTGTTATAAAAAGAAGAGGGGATGCCACACAGTGGTAAACATGGCCTTGTCCCAACTTTTTTGAGATGTGTTGATGCCATGAAATTTAAAATCAACTTATTTTTCCCTTAAAATGATACATTTTCTCAGTTTAAACATTTGATATGTCATCTATGTTGTATTCTGAATAAAATATTGAAATTTGAAACTTCCACATCATTGCATTCTGTTTTTATTCACAATTTGTACAGTGTCCCAACTTTTTTGGAATCGGGTTTGTACATAGATAGACTTCTCATCTGGTAAAACATTTCATCTTATATTTAATTAATTTCCCTCACTTGCTCTGGGACTTCCCCATACTGGTTGTCTTTTTCTCTGTGGATTTCTTTCAGCGCCTAAATAATTTGTCGGACGTCTCCAGCAGATCCAATCTTTCACCTAAAAACGGCCAGGCAGAGCTGGACTATTTTAGTCCACGCTCGATATTAGATGTTTTGTCAGTGTTTTTGTTTAATTTGTTTGTTTGATTGTAGTTTACTATATATATATACACTCACCTAAAGGATTATTAGGAACACCTGTTCAATTTCTCATTAATGCAATTATCTAATCAACCAATCACATGGCAGTTGCTTCAATGCATTTAGGGGTGTGGTCCTGGTCAAGACAATCTCCTGAACTCCAAACTGAATGTCAGAATGGGAAAGAAAGGTGATTTAAGCAATTTTGAGCGTGGCATGGTTGTTGGTGCCAGACGGGCCGGTCTGAGTATTTCACAATCTGCTCAGTTACTGGGATTTTCACGCACAACCATTTCTAGAGTTTACAAAGAATGGTGTGAAAAGGGAAAAACATCCAGTATGCGGCAGTCCTGTGGGCGAAAATGCCTTGTTGATGCTAGAGGTCAGAGGAGAATGGGCAGACTGATTCAAGCTGATAGAAGAGCAACTTTGACTGAAATAACCACTCGTTACAACCGAGGTATGCAGCAAAGCATTTGTGAAGCCACAACACGCACAACCTTGAGGCGGATGGGCTACAACAGCAGAAGACCCCACCGGGTACCACTCATCTCCACTACAAATAGGAAAAAGAGGCTACAATTTGCACGAGCTCACCAAAATTGGACAGTTGAAGACTGGAAAAATGTTGCCTGGTCTGATGAGTCTCGATTTCTGTTGAGACATTCAGATGGTAGAGTAAGAATTTGGCGTAAACAGAATGAGAACATGGATCCATCATGCCTTGTTACCACTGTGCAGGCTGGTGGTGGTGGTGTAATGGTGTGGGGGATGTTTTCTTGGCACACTTTAGGCCCCTTAGTGCCAATTGGGCATCGTTTAAATGCCACGGCCTACCTGAGCATTGTTTCTGACCATGTCCATCCCTTTATGACCACCATGTACCCATCCTCTGATGGCTACTTCCAGCAGGATAATGCACCATGTCACAAAGCTCGAATCATTTCAAATTGGTTTCTTGAACATGACAATGAGTTCACTGTACTAAAATGGCCCCCACAGTCACCAGATCTCAACCCAATAGAGCATCTTTGGGATGTGGTGGAACGGGAGCTTCGTGCCCTGGATGTGCATCCCACAAATCTCCATCAACTGCAAGATGCTATCCTATCAATATGGGCCAACATTTCTAAAGAATGCTTTCAGCACCTTGTTGAATCAATGCCATGTAGAATTAAGGCAGTTCTGAAGGCGAAAGGGGGTCAAACACAGTATTAGTATGGTGTTCCTAATAATCCTTTAGGTGAGTGTATATATAGCTCTGGAAAAAATTAAGAGACCACTTAACATTGAGAAATCAATGTTCCCATCAAAGAGAAAGTGTGTCCAAACTTTTGACTGGTAGTGTATATAATTTATTTATTTATTTTAGGTGAAATAGTGTTTTTCACTGTCTGCGGCAAGGAGTTTTAATACAGTGTGATCAGTCACATGGCATTTGTTTTGTGACTGGTTATTGTCTTAAAAAATATTGCAGTTGTATATGTCCAAGGCTGAGTGAACCAGCCGAGCAACTGCTCATTTGTAAGTCGCTGTGGATGAAAGTGCCTGCTAAATGACTAAATGTAACTGCAGAGATGAATGGAAATGCTAGCGGTTAAGTATTTCCAACCACCTTGATGGATTTATATATGTTAATGTGTTAATTTGTGTGCACAGAATTTACATCAATCAAACAAACTAATATATAAAATATATTTAAAGATAATTTATACAGTATTGTTATAAAAATGTATCACCATATTGTGGCTGTAGCTGTTTCTGTTTTCTGTGTCACTTGAACACAATAACAACTGAAAATTCCTTATGGAATCTCCTGCAAAAGTGTGTGTATTATATAGTTGTATTGTCACCACGAGCTCACTCTAGTCCCAGGGAGCGGATGGTTTGATATAGAATAATTACACTCCAGCTCTGAGCGGGACCTTCCCAGCAGGCCATCTGAGACGGGAGTTCCTGTGAATGTGTGCCGGCCTCAGCTGGGGACGAGAGATTGAGCTGATCTTGTTTTATAGAGGAGCGCGGGACGGGATCTCGGCTAGATTTCTGTGCTAGGATGAATATTTGATCCTCCTCGGTTCTGAAATGACAGCATTACAGGTGCGTTAGAACATTTGCCATTCTGTTTCTAGTTTCTAGGACACGCACTTCTTTCTCAAAACCTGCACGACACCCATTGTTGACATGATGCCGACATCTCAGTAGTTCATAGGAATATCAGTGTTGATTCCACAGCAAATCTAATATGCTATTGAACACTGTCCTTTATTTGAAAGTTTGGTCACACTTTAGATTAGGGTCCAATTCTCACTATTAACTATAACTTTTGCCTCAATAAACTCCTAATTACTGCTAATTAATAGTTAATAAGGTAGGTGTTAAGTTTAGGTATTGGGTAGGATTAAGGGATGTAGAATGTGACCAAGCAGAATAAGGCATTAATATGTGCTTTATAAGTACTAATAAACAGCCAATATCCTAGTAATATTCATGCTAATAAGCAAGTTAATAGTGGGAATTGGACCCTAAACTAAAGTGTTAACAATAAGTTTCAATATAAATATTAACAAATTAAATGAAAGGAAGCCTTCAAGTGTTATTCACTGTAGTAATCATTGCTTAAGGCTTTTTGAAGTTAATTATTCAAGACAAACAGCAGTAAGAAAATAAAAGAAAATATGGCAAAGTAATAGATCAAATAAAAACAACAACAAAGATTTATTAAACTGTCAGCATTATTTTCATACTTGCTAGTAGCGATAACAGTGTTATTTTATTATTATTTATATACCATTATAGTATTTATTAATGTTTTGAATTAGCTTTTTTTCAGTTTTAATTTAAATTGTAGTTTAAGTTTTAGTATTTTTATGCGTTTTGGAATTTTTGTTGGTTTTATATTTTATTTAGCTTTAATTTAATTTTATTTAAGTTTAATTTGTGTAATTTTTATACTAAACTTATTTTATTTCAGTTAGTTATGGAAGCTTGTTTCCACCACAGAAAAAAAAAATAAAAAAGGTAATTGTGACTTTTTATCTTACAATTCTGACTTTTCATCTCAGATATGCGTGATATAAAGTCGCAATTGCGAGTTATAAAGTCAGAATTGCAAGATATAAATTAAACTAAAAAATAAAAAAGGTAATTGCAACTTTAAATCTCACAATTCTGCGAAAAGGAGTCATTTAAACTCGCAATTGCAAGAAAAAAAGGCAGAATTGCATGATATAAACTCGCAGTTGTGAGATAAAAAGTCGCAATTATCTTTTAAAATGTTTTATTCTGTGGCTTCCATAGATAGTTTATACATTTATAATTTTTTAGTTAAGTTTTTCATATATATATATATATATATATATATATACAGTGGGGAGAACAAGTATTTGATACACTGCCGATTTTGCAGGTTTTCCTACTTACAAAGCATGTAGAGGTCTGTAATTTTTATCATAGGTACACTTCAACTATGAGAGACGGAATCTAAAACAAAAATCCAGAAAATCACATGATTTTAAATAATATGATTTTTAAATAATTAATTTGCATTTTATTGCATGACATAAGTATTTGATCACCTACCAACCAGAAAGAATTCTGGCTCTCACAGACCTGTTAGTTTTTCTTTAAGAAGCCCTCCTGTTCTCCACTCATTACCTGTATTAACTGCACCTGTTTGAACTCGTTACCTGTATAAAAGACACCTGTCCACACACTCAATCAAACAGACTCCAACCTCTCCACAATGGCCAAGACCAGAGAGCTGTGTAAGGACATCAGGGATAAAATTGTAGACCTGCACAAGGCTGGGATGGGCTACAGGACAATAGGCAAGCAGCTTGGTGAGAAGGCAACAACTGTTGGCGCAATTATTAGAAAATGGAAGAAGTTCAAGATGACGGTCAATCTCCCTCGGTCTGGGGCACCATGCAAGATCTCACCTCGTGGGGCATCAATGATCATGAGGAAGGTGAGGGATCAGCCCAGAACTACACGGCAGGACCTGGTCAATGACCTGAAGAGAGCTGGGACCACAGTCTCAAAGAAAACCATTAGTAACACACTACGCCGTCATGAATTAAAATCCTGCAGCGCACGCAAGGTCCCCCTGCTCAAGCCAGCGCATGTCCAGGCCCGTCTGAAGTTTGCCAATGACCATCTGGATGATCCAGAGGAGGAATGGGAGAAGGTCATGTGGTCTGATGAGACAAAAATAGAGCTTTTTGGTCTAAACTCCACTCGCCGTGTTTGGAGGAAGAAGGATGAGTACAACCCCAAGAACACCATCCCAACCATGAAGCATGGAGGTGGAAACATCATTCTTTGGGGATGCTTTTCTGCAAAGGGGACAGGACGACTGCACCGTATTGAGGGGAGGATGGATGGGGCCATGTATCGCGAGATCTTGACCAACAACCTCCTTCCCTCAGTAAGAGCATTGAAGATGGGTCGTGGCTGGGTCTTCCAGCATGACAACGACCCGAAACACACAGCCAGGGCAACTAAGGAGTGGCTCCGTAAGAAGCATCTCAAGGTCCTGGAGTGGCCTAGCCAGTCTCCAGACCTGAACCCAATAGAAAATCTTTGGAGGGAGCTGAAAGTCCATATTGCCCAGCGACAGCCCCGAAACCTGAAGGATCTGGAGAAGGTCTGTATGGAGGAGTGGGCCAAAATCCCTGCTGCAGTGTGTGCAAACCTGGTCAAGAACTACAGGAAACGTATGATCTCTGTAATTGTAAACAAAGGTTTCTGTACCAAATATTAAGTTCTGCTTTTCTGATGTATCAAATACTTATGTCATGCAATAAAATGCAAATGAATTACTTAAAAATCATACAATGTGATTTTCTGGATTTTTGTTTTAGATTCCGTCACTCACAGTTGAAGAGTACCTATGATAAAAAAAAAAGACTTTTACATGCTTTGTAAGTGGGCAAACCTGCAAAATCAGCAGTGTATCAAATACTTGTTCTCCCCACTGTATATATATATATAAAATTTAAAAAAAATATTACAAACAGTTTTAATAGTTTTAGTTAACATTTCTATGTATTGCTGCCAATTCTACACTTTTCTCTGAAATATGACTAGTTTATTTTGCCGCATAAGCACCAATGTTGAAAATTTATGTTTGACAGTGATTTTTGTTTTGTGGTTTTGATCAGAGTTTGGACTTCAGGTCAGAGGTTAATCTGATGTTTATGAATCAGAATTTAAACTCAATGCATGAAATACGCCTCCTTGTTTCTCTCCATGTAAAACGCTGACTGTTCTCCTGGCAGATTAAAGGTTTTTCTTTCGGTTTCTTTGTCTGCACACAAACACACACGAGCCGGTTTGATTTCTGTGTCATGAGCAGGTTTATACTCCCGTGTCAGTCCAGAACACACACATAAAGACTTTAAAGTCTGAAATCATGCTGTTCTGCACATTTGTAAGGTTCCACCTGCCGGACGGACTGTCCCGGATCTGCAGCTGTGAGGAGTGTGTGTCGCAGTTGCTCCTGCTGTCTGTTAAGATTAGGGTGAAAAGGGCAGCTCATATACTCCTGCAGGAGTCCATCAGGGAGGTGTTGTTGTGCGGTCAATGGCACCTAGATGATATACGGATGTATTGGAGGGAATTTTGAGCAAATAATCTATACATGATTGTCAGAAATTGTATACATTGTGTACACACACACTATATATATATATATATATATATATATATATACAGCAATATTGTGAAATATTATTACAATTTAGAATAGCTGTTTTCTATTTGAATATATTTTAAATAGAAATAGTTTATATCTCACAATTCTGACTTTATATCACGCAATTCTGACTTTATATCTCGCAATTCTGACTTTATATCACACTATTCTGACTTTATATCACACAATTCTGACTTTATATCACGCAATTCTGACTTTATATCTCGCAATTCTGACTTTATATCTCACTATTCTGACTTTATATCACGCAATTCTGACTTTATATCTCGCAATTCTGACTTTATATCACACTATTCTGACTTTATATCACACAATTCTGACTTTATATCACGCAATTCTGACTTTATATCTCGCAATTCTGACTTTATATCACACTATTCTGACTTTATATCACACAATTCTGACTTTATATCACGCAATTCTGACTTTATATCACACAATTCTGACTTTATATCTCGCAATTCTGACTTTATATCTCACAATTCTGACTTTATAACTCACAATTCTGACTTTATATCTCACAATTCTGACTTTATAACTCACAATTCTGACTTTATATCTCACAATTCTGATTTTATATCACGCAATTCTGACTTTATATCTCACAATTCTGATTTTATATCACACAATTCTGACTTTATATCACGCAATTCTGACTTTATATACAGCAATTCTGACTTTATATCTCACTATTCTGATTTTATATCACACAATTCTGACTTTATATCTCGCAATTCTGACTTTATATACAGCAATTCTGACTTTATATACAGCAATTCTGACTTTATATCTCACTATTCTGACTTTATATCACACAATTCTGACTTTATATCACGCAATTCTGACTTTATATCTCACAATTCTGACTTTATATCACGCAATTCTGACTTTATATCACGCAATTCTGACTTTATATCTCACAATTCTGACTTTATATCACGCAATTCTGACTTTATATCTCGCAATTCTGACTTTATATCTCGCAATTCTGACTTTATATCTCACAATTCTGACTTTATATCACACAATTCTGACTTTATATCACGCAATTCTGACTTTATATCTCACAATTCTGACTTTATATCACACAATTCTGACTTTATATCACGCAATTCTGACTTTATATCTCGCAATTCTGACTTTATATCACGCAATTCTGACTTTATATCTCACTATTCTGACTTTATATCACTCAATTCTGACTTTATATCTCGCAATTCTGACTTTATATCACGCAATTCTGACTTTATATCTCACTATTCTGACTTTATATCACTCAATTCTGACTTTATATCTCGCAATTCTGACTTTATATCTCGCAATTCTGACTTTATATCTCACAATTCTGACTTTATATCTCACAATTCTGACTTTATATCACGCAATTCTGACTTTATATCTCGCAATTCTGACTTTATATCTCACAATTCTGACTTTATATCTCACAATTCTGACTTTATATCACGCAATTCTGACTTTATATCACGCAATTCTGACTTTCTATCACGCAATTCTGACTTTATATCACGCAATTCTGAATTTATATATCGCAATTCTGACTTTATATCACGCAATTCTGACTTTATATCTCGCAATTCTGACTTTATATGACGCAATTCTGACTTTATATCTCGCAATTCTGACTTTATATGACGCAATTCTGACTTTATATCTCACAATTCTGATTTTATATCTCACAATTCTGACTTTATATCACGCAATTCTGACTTTATATCACGCAATTCTGACTTTATATCACTCAATTCTGACTTTATATCTCGCAATTCTGACTTTATATCTCGCAATTCTGACTTTATATCACGCAATTCTGACTTTATATCTCGCAATTCTGACTTTATATCTCGCAATTCTGACTTTATATCACGCAATTCTGACTTTATATCTCGCAATTCTGACTTTATATCTCGCAATTCTGACTTTATATCACGCAATTCTGACTTTATATCTCGCAATTCTGACTTTATATCTCGCAATTCTGACTTTATATCTCGCAATTCTGACTTTATATCTCACAATTCTGACTTTATATCTCGCAATTCTGACTTTATATCTCACAATTCTGACTTTTTATCTCACAATTCTGACTTTATACGACGCAATTCTGACTTTATACGACGCAATTCTGACTTTATATCTCGCAATTCTGACTTTATATCTCGCAATTCTGACTTTATATCTCACAATTCTGATTTTATATCTCGCAATTCTGACTTTATATCACGCAATTCTGACTTTATATCTCGCAATTCTGACTTTATATCTCACAATTCTGACTTTATATCTCGCAATTCTGACTTTATATCACACAATTCTGACTTTATAACTCACAATTCTGACTTTATATCTCACTATTCTGACTTTATATCACGCAATTCTGACTTTATATCTCACAATTCTGATTTTATATCACACAATTCTGACTTTATATCACGCAATTCTGACTTTATATCTCACAATTCTGATTTTATATCACGCAATTCTGACTTTATATCACGCAATTCTGACTTTATATCTCACAATTCTGATTTTATATCACACAATTCTGACTTTATATCACGCAATTCTGACTTTATATCTCGCAATTCTGACTTTATATCACGCAATTCTGACTTTATATCACGCAATTCTGACTTTATATCTCGCAATTCTGACTTTATATCACGCAATTCTGACTTTATATCACGCAATTCTGACTTTATATCACGCAATTCTGACTTTATATCTCACTATTCTGACTTTATATCTCGCAATTCTGACTTTATATCACGCAATTCTGACTTTATATCTCGCAATTCTGACTTTATATCACGCAATTCTGACTTTATATCTCACTATTCTGACTTTATATCTCGCAATTCTGACTTTATATCACGCAATTCTGACTTTATATCTCACTATTCTGACTTTATATCACGCAATTCTGACTTTATATCTCGCAATTCTGACTTTATATCTCACAATTCTGACTTTATATCTCACAATTCTGACTTTCTATCACGCAATTCTGACTTTATATCACGCAATTCTGAATTTATATATCGCAATTCTGACTTTATATCTCACAATTCTGATTTTATATCACGCAATTCTGACTTTATATCTCCAATTCTGACTTTATATCACGAAATTCTGACTTAATATCACGCAATTCTGACTTTATAACACATAATTCAGACTTTATATCACGCAATATATATATATATATATATATATATATATACAGCAATATTGTGAAATATTATTACATTTTAGAATAGCTGTTTTCTATTTGAATATATGTTAAAATGTAATTTATTCCTGTGATCAAAGCTGAATTTTCAGCATCATTACTCCAGTTTTCAGTGTCACATGATTCTTCAGAAATCATTTAATATGCTGATTTGTTGCTTCATATTTTTGTGTAAACTGATATAATTTTTTTCTGGATTCTTTGATGAATAGAAATTTGAATTATAGAAATAGAATTATTTGAAATAGAACTCTTTTGTAACATTTAAAATGTATTTCAAGTCACTTCAAAATCTACAGAAATCTAGTTCTTTAACCAGTCATCTGGTAGCATCTGATGTGATGTCACAGTGAAATGCTTTATGGATGAGGAACGGAGGGATGAAGTGTCCGAGCACTGTAGAATATCTCTGTCTGCTGCTCTGTCATCATCAAACACTGTTTGACAGACTCTAATGTCTCCTGATTTATTAATAAAGGCATTCATTTGATCTGCGGCGAGTTTTCTGTCAGTCTAAGGCAGACCGAGATTACATTCTGAGCAAAACACTGTGTGTGTGTGTATATGTGTGTGTGAAATAGATATTATTTAAATGTGCCGTAAGCAATATTTTTACAGAACAGCTTACAGAAAATGTCCCACTACCTGACAGATATCACTGAAATAATGTCCTGAGAAATCACAGCTGTCTGTGTCACAGCCCTAGGCCCTGGAAAATGCACAAAACACACGATTGTTTAGCCATTCAAAGAGCTGGTCTCAGCTTGTCAGTCATTTTGTATGGAAGCTTGATTCTGCCACGGAATAAAAGAATTTAAAAGATAATTCTGACTTTTTTTTCTCACAATTCCGAGTTTACATCTCGCAATTCTGACTTTATAACTCATAATTCCGAGTTTATATCACGCAATTCTGACTTTATATCACGCAATTCTGACTTTATATCACGTAATTCCGACTTTATTTCTTGCAATTGCAACTTTATATTACGCAGTTCTGACTTTATAACTCGTAATTTCGACTTTATATCTCAAAATTCTGACTTTATAACTCGCAATTCCGAGTTTATATCACACAATTCTGTGAAATAAAATCAGAATTGAGAGATAAAAAGTCGCAATTACCTTTTTTTTATGTTTTATTCTGTGGCAGAAACAAACAGATTCGCTGAAATGGGATTTTGGAGAGATGAGACATACTTTAAGTAGAAGCGTTTGCGTTCACTTCTGTACAGTATTTTTGAGGTCTAGATCTGGTGGAAGCCAATAACAGCTCCAGATGTTATGCATATATGTTATAAACTCATCCTTCAGACTATGTCCACACACACACACACACTGCTTCCCATTTTTACTCCAAACCCCAATGGCACATTTGAAACGTGTGTTAGTGTGTTTGTGTGTCCTTTATTGCCAAATAGGTCTTGAACATTAAAGTTCCCTCCGGCACAAAGAAGCACAGCTCAGGACTGCATGCGTTTAACTCATCCTTGCATCATCTCTCCTTCCCTTTCCCACTTTTCCTCATGTCCCTTCAGCCTCTCCCGCTTCTCCATTCTCTCTCCCTCTCATTTCTCTGATGCCGTTATCTCACAGAACACAAACCAATGGGTTTTTCCTCACACATTAATGCACATACTCCTAAGAAATAAAAATGAAAGCTCTTTTCCAGTGCTAGAAAACCTCTTTATAGTAAATATTACATAAAAGTTGGGCATTACCTTCCAGTGTTATTTTGAGTTTTTATTAGTATTTTGAATGTTTTTATTTTTATATTTTAAATTTTCATTTTCATTTTGGTTACAAGTTTAGTCATTTAGTTTTTTTCATTTGTATTTTTTTTTTTTTTTTACAATTTTAGTACAAGTTAAACTAAATAAAAATGAGAAATGTTTCCTTGGTAAGTAGCAGCGTTACTCTGGATAACTAAAACTAAAACCATAAAATAAAAATAATAATAATAATAATAATAATACATTTTGTTACTTGAAATAAAATAAACATTACCTGAAATAAAATATAAAGCATTTAAATGATTGTATTTCAGCTAATTGCCAAGGCAACATTTCTCATTTTTAAATTTAGTTTAACTTGAAGTACTAAAATCTTTTTAAAAAAAAAACTAAAACTAAAACTGAAATAAAAATTAGTAAAAAACTATACAGACATATTAAAAAAACACAACAAAATTACTAAAACTTTAACTAAAATTAAAATGAAAATATAAAAATAAAAACTGATTTAAAATATTAATAAAAACTAAAATTGTATCTCAATGATTCTAAAATAACTGACAAGTAGCTGAAATATTTTTATATATATTTTAGTTAATGTTTATATTTAGTAACAAACACTAAGGACGATAACTATATTAATAACTAGGGATGCACAGAAATGCAAGTTTTGACCGATATTGATAACCGATTATTCTTTATATTTGAAAGTCGGTAACCGATATATTGGCTGATAAATCTAAATCCAAATTTTTGTATAATTTTTGAGAGCCTGATTACAAAAACAAAAGTCTCACCATTAAAAGCCATGTCCCAAGCACACAATTATAATGTTCTCATTATAATTTTTTGTAGCCTATATGACAGACTTGTGCTGCACATGTATTCCTTTTTTGAAGTGATTCCAATCATATTTCAAGCAATTCAAAACCATCATGGCGAACAGTGCGCATCTGAAGTGTCTCAGCTGAAGGAAATAATCCATTATTTCTCAGCTTTAATATAAATGTTCAAAATTTTCTTATCAGGCCGATAACGATAACATTAAAAATGAACATATATCGGCCGATACCAATATGGTGGCCGATATATTGTGCATCCCTATCGATAACGGCAAAGATATAGTTCTAAAAATCATTCTAAATATAAAAGACTAGTAGAGTCCACACCACAACTGCACAGAGAAACAATATCATTGGAATGACTTTCCGACTGATTTTTCATTTCAGCTGATGAACGTTAAAAACAGACATCAAATCAGTCACTTACTCTTGAGGTGCCATGTACATGTGTGTAATGCAGCTCACTAGGTTTTGGAACAGAGCTGGTGTGTGTAGATTCCGACGGACCCCTGGGAGGGAGGGGCTAACAGATTAGACTCATGAATATTCAACATGCTAATGAGAAGCAAATGAAGGGGTCTGTGCAGATAATTAGAATTGTGGCCAGCAGGATCTGGCACAAGAGAGGGAGAGAGACGCTTCAGTGCTCTAATATAAATTGTAAATATGGTGTCTCTGTAGTATGCGTTTATTGACGGATAAGGTAATTTATCTGCATCATCAGCAATTGAGTCTGTCCGTCAATCACAGTGACAGTTCCCGAGAGGACCGTTTTATTGCTCACAGGCTGCTCTTTCGTAGCTCCAGAGATTTGATGTTGAAATACTTTCTTCTGTCCCAGCTTATTATGCAGAGACAACTTTTAAGTAAGGTTGATTTCCCAAAACACTGTGACTGTTTGTTAGGAGGCAGGATTAGCTGTTAGTTGTAAGTGTTTAGGAGTTTTTCAATTCCACTTGGCTCCACTACTAGTGTAGGAATTTCTCTCTTCAGTTTTAATGGAGATCTCAGTTATGTTTCATTTAATCTTAATGTTTCTCCTAAATTATAGTTCAGTAAAGAGCTATAAAACGAATGCGGAGCAGCTCAGATCATTTGATGAGACATATTTGAGTTTATATTGTGATCTCTGAGCTGCTGTTGTTATTGTTTACTAAAATATTCAAATGTGTTGTCAGTAATTGAAATAAAGCTGAAATAAAATTATATTAGGTAAATTTAAATATTAGGTGCAAAAAAGAATGAACATTAGAAATGTTGCATTGGCAACTAACTGAAATAAAATACTGTAAGTTTAACTAAAATCACCAAAACTGAAATAAAATAAACTAAAGAAATATTTAAAAGAATGAATAAAAATGACAAAAGCACATAACAAAATTAATAAAACTACAATTAAAATGAAATATAAATAATTTAATAATATTTAATAATATAAAAATAAAAGTTAATTAAAAATATTAGTAAATACTATAATGGTATATGGGGTCATGAACTGCATTATTTTATAATGTTATGGGGTGTACTTATAAAGTTAGTATGATTTTTACATCAAAAATTGTCATAATTTAGAAATCAAAGGCATTTTTCCAACCCTGATTTTAGCCCTCTGGTTTGAACGCTCTGTTTGAAGCGCTGTGTCTGCTGTGAGACTTCAGTGTAAATGCCCACTGCTGTGATTGGCTGCTGTGACTTCAGTGTAAACGCCCACTGCTGTGATTGGCTGCTGTGAGACTTCAGTGTAAACGCCACTGCTGTGATTGGCTGCTGTGAGACTTCAGTGTAAACGCCACTGCTGTGATTGGCTGCTGTGAGACTTCAGTGTAAACGCCCACTGCTGTGATTGGCTGCTGTGAGACTTCAGTGTAAACGCCACTGCTGTGATTGGCTGCTGTCAGACTTCAGTGTAAACGCCACTGCTGTGATTGGCTGACATCTTTGCACACCTTTTTGGACTAACAAAGAAGTTTTCAGTTCTGAAACGTACAGAATATTCTTATAGTATGGTGACCTCTTATATGTCAAAAGCTCAAGGAAAACTTAACTGCATGACCCCTTTAAGCAAACATGTCCAGTTATTTTCCATTTATTTCTATTGCTGTCGAGGAGACACAATTGTGATAATAAAGAGATCTCACTGTGATTTCTCTTTCCTATGGGACTATTTCTATAAAGCGACAGCGCCTGTGTTTGTGTGTGTGAGGTGGTTTCTCTCATTAAAGGCTACAGGTCAGAGATCCACAGCACTGCAACTCAACTGCAATAGTCTGCAACCGGCAGCACAGAGAGACAGAGAGAGAAGGATCTCAAAGACTTACTGCCTCCAAAGCACTGAACCCACACACACACACACACGCACACACACAGATGA
Organism: Coreius guichenoti; assembly: GCA_039654105.1. Lineage (NCBI taxonomy): Eukaryota > Metazoa > Chordata > Actinopteri > Cypriniformes > Gobionidae > Coreius > Coreius guichenoti. Next base: position 3,996,885 of record CM077175.1, on the reverse strand, counting down.
TGCAACTTGGATTCAAGGGTAAACAGCAGTGGGGATGTGTGTTTGGATGGTAAAAGCGTGCGTGTCACTGTGAGATGTTTGTATGTATGAGCGTTTCAGTGCCGAGAGTCTGTTGTTTTATACATGCTGTGTTGGTGTGTGTTTATTTTTATAGCAGTGCATCAACAACTAGACTTAAAATCTGGGCACATACACACTACAGTTTAAAGAACACTGCGAATTTATTGACTTCAGTCGGGATGGTGCATGGCAAGGACCACAAGGATTTGTGACATTCCATCATGTGGCCAAAAGTTCAAAACATCCACTGACCAATGAGAATTTGAGATTAGTGACTCCAGTTCTATTCCTGCTTGATTTCAAGCTGACTCTCGTAGTGCATACCCTAATACCCTAAAGTGCAATGTAGTGTTGTCAAAAATATAGATTTTTCGATACACATTGATACTGAAATATTTGAAATGCTTCCATTTTTCCGCAGAATAGATACAGGATACCAGCTGCTCTTTCTCTCTCTCTCACTCGTTTCATTTGCTCCGGATGAATTACGAGTATTCGCGTAAACACAGTCAGTTCTGTTTGAAGTGAACGTAAACAGTTAAGAAAGAAAACGCATGTGTAACAGTATAATGGATCCGTGCGTCAGGTCTTAAAGTGACAGCAGCCTAATAAACCTGCTGCCAAATTATGAGATAATATTATAAATATCTATATGGCAGTTTTCCCCATGATACCGATGTCAAAATTGTGACAAGTGAAAATGCTGAGTGGCTCGTAACTTTAGAAAAACCACTAACCACAGTGACTGATGAGCAAAAAAGTTCATGTCAAGCCCTGTATATATAAATAGTATGTACATGTATATATCAGTGGTGTAGGCAGAAAGTGGATGATGGGTGGGCCTCTAATAGTGTGGGTGAGCCGGAATAATTTGCATTACCCCTTAATTTGGAAGAAAAATCAAAAAATCCAATTGAAACATAGCAACACAGCTAAAAGTATTCCTCATATGTTGGACCTTATATTGTCTATTGTCTTTTAATATAGTCTACTTCTACATCTTGATGCCTTCTCAAGCCCCCGTACGAGCTGTGTTTGTGATGTTTGAGCGCGACGCGTGGAAGGACCGTTTGCAAGGTTGCTTTATTTTTTAAATTCCGCTAGGTGCTACTAGTGTCGCAGAAACGAAATACTGTAAGTGAGCGGCTGCAACTTACAAAATTAAGCTGCAAAATTGAAAATAAAAACAAAGCAGGAGAGAGATCCAACCCGAGTCCTGATAACTATATCACGAAGAGAAATCACAATGTCTGAGTCCTGTATCGACAATCTGCCATTGCTATTATTAAAAATACTATTATTTAAAAAAAAAAAAAAGTATTTCCCTGGATCTGACAGGATGGGCAAGCTGTTCTGCAAATCTGGGTCGGCCTACCCACCCGTAGCTATGCTACTGATATATATTATGTATATATATATATATATATATAGAGAGAGAGAGAGAGAGAGAGAGAGAGAGAGAGAGAGAGAGAGAGAGAGATGCTGGTTTGGAAATGTCACAGTGGAACAAAAGATTTCGCTTAGGAAAGTATTACGAGTAAACTATAGTATCCCTCTGATAGGTCTAGAACAAATTTACCAAACCAGATGCATCAGCAAAGCCATAAAAATGATATCAGACCATAGGCATCTTCTTTTTAATAAGTTTGAGCTGTTACCTTCAGGTGGGAGATTTAGGATGCCAGTGTTTTTTAAAAATGGGGAGGGGGGTCCTTCTTGCCACAGGCGGTAAAATGCTTAAATGAAAGAGTGTGATGATGAGTATGGGGGGACTGTTTCATCATTTTAATAATGTGTGATTTTCATATTTATGTACATTGTTTGTTTTTTGTGTGAGCGCATGTCGAAACTCATTGAAACTAAATTTCCACATGGGGATAATAAAATTCAACAACAACATGTAATCAATAAAAAGTAACTGTAGTTTGATTACGAGTATTTTAATATGTAATATAATCTATTACAAGTACTTAAGTACTTAAATATATATATTTTTTATTTTTTTTTGACTGTTTGCTACACAGTTGTAACATTTCCCAGAGGAGAGGTTAGTGAAGGATGTATAGACTTTACTGTTTCCATGAGGGCCATAAAGTGTATGCGATTGTATGTGTGTGTGTGTGTGTGTGTGTGTGTGTGTGTGTGTGTGTGTGTGTGTGTGTGTGTGTGTGTGTGTGTGTGTGTGTGTGTGTGTGTGTGTGTTCATGTTTTTCTATCCCGGTATAGTATATTTCTATCTACTTCAACCTGAATGCACACAGACTCATGGGGACTCGTGTCACTGTGGGGACCTAAATTGAGGTCTCCCTGAGGAAACAAGCTTATAAATTATACAGAATGAGGTTTTTTTAAAATGTAAAAATGCAGAAAGTTTTGTGTTATGGGTAGGTTTAGGGGTAGGGTTAGTGTAAGGGGAGAGAATATACAGATTGTACAGAATAAAAACCATTACGTCTATGGAGAGTCCCCACAAAGATAACGTGTGTGTGTGTGCGTGCAGGTTTTGGCTCTGCATAGTATACTTGATGGCGTTTTACTGATGCTTTATTTAGATCCAGCTCCCATCTGTGTCTCTGGCCGTTAGTGTGTTGCTGTTTATAGCTCAGTGCTGATGGGGAGAGACCAGACCTTGACTCATAAAGATGATAAAGTCTGCTGTGGCGTCAGGCCTGGACACTCAGAGAGGCTGAGAGTGTGTGAGACACTCAAATGCACTAAATCAGTGCTTACTATAGAGTTCAGCCTCCACTATGTTTAAACTACATATACAAACAAAATAATAATAATTTTGCAACATATTTCATATTTTTACTGTTTATTTATTATTATTTTATAATTTTTATTGTTTTTTATTTAAGCATTTGTATTTTAATTATTTAATTCTATTTAGAATTAGAATATATATAAAAAGGATGTGCACACTTATCCAGTTAGGTTATTTTAAGCTTTAATTTGTATCTTTTGTCTGAAATGTGTCACTTTGGATTTTTTAGTGCTGTATAGGTTGTATTTTTTACATTAAAGGTGCAAAAGTGTGTGTGTGTGTGTATATATATATATATATATTAGTGCTCCATTAGTGCTCCTATAAATTATATAAATATAATAGTAGTGCTGTCAAATCGATTTATTGCATGCAAAATAAAAGTTTGTGTTTATATAATATATGTGTGTGTACTGTGTATAATTATTATGTATATATAAATACACACACATGCATATATATATATTTAAGAAAAAAAATTATATTTATATATAAAATATTTATATTTATGTATAATATAAATTATATAAATATATTAGTGCTGTCAAATTGATTAATCGCGATTAATTGCATCCAAAATAAAAGTTGTTTACATAATATATGTGTGTGTGCTGTGTATAATTAATATGTATATATAAATACACAAATATATAAATACATAAATATAGCTCAAAAGAGTCATTTGTTCATCAGTATCATTTGTTTGTGAGTCGGACTGCACTGGTTGCGCGCTATGTTTATTTTTGAGTGCAGATGCAACAGAAAGATATGTTGTTTATTTATTGTTTTAGGGTTATTTGACAAAATCCATGGTTATCCTTTCATCACATTTGATACAATGAATACGATCTGCCCTGAGGCCTGCAAAATTTGACTGTGAAAGCAAATCAAATCTGAGATGATCCAGTAGAAGTTTATATTCTCTATGTGTGCTTGTATTTCAGAGGACAGGAAGCTGTTTGTGGGAATGTTGAATAAGCAGCAGACAGAAGAGGACGTGTACCGCCTTTTCGAGCCCTACGGAGTCATTGAAGAGTGCACTGTATTACGAGGCCCTGATGGAAACAGTAAAGGTGAGTTGTAGTTCCTTCTTTCATCTCTCTTCAGTATTCACAGCAGTTTTATGTGCTTGCTAGTGAATGACACACATCCGCGTGTTCCTGTCTGAGATGTATTTTATATTCCGAGCAGTTAAAGAATAGTGACCTTCTACAGAAAAAGACAAAGTCAAAACAAACAAACAGAAAAGCGGCGTTCAACCTTGAGTGCTGCAGCAGAAGTGCTTTCATTTACACATTCAATTTCACCGCGTCAGTCTATTCAAACACACGCACGTCAACCCGACACTCTTCTGAAACACTTTGTGATGGGTTTCTCGTCACTAACGGGGCAGAATCCATTCTGGAAGGCGTCAGGTGCCGATATCACCTGACAAACCCCGGCACGGTCCAGGCAGGAATTATTTACACAGACTCCAATCGCTGCGTCCATTAACGGACTGCAAGAGGGAAACGTGTCAGAAAGGTCAATCGTGTTTGAAAAGAGAACACGAAATCATGAAGGTTTGATGATCAGCAGATGATCATCTCCATTTTTTTTCTCATATTTAATACATCAGCCTTTAATGGCTCATATAGTGAAAATATGGAGCTCATACTCGGAGGGAAAACACCTCGATTTTATTCAGTCCCAAACTGAGCAAAAATATGCAATTTGGTGCAGATGCTCATATTTATATGGTCTAAAAGTAAGATGAAATTCTGATGCTTGTAATATAAACCAATGAGATCTTAACAGTATAGTCGTCACTCGATATCTCCCTATAATGTCTTAAGCTGATATTTAAATGCTTAGTTTTATGAATAAAGCTCTGTAGTTTTAAAACACATAATGCAATGCAATACAATGATGATTGAGAGATGAACAAATAAACCTTCCTCAAAAGCCTGATGATCATATTTGATACTCACATTTGAACATGATGGATAATCAAGTAAACAATATTACTCAAGTACTCAATATTACTTATATATTGAAATATTACTAACAATATTCTTACGCTTACTTTATAAAAATCAGGAAAGATTTCACAGTACAAAAGGTTTTGCAGCAAAGTTTTGATCATGTTGGTAATTAAGAAATGTATGTATTAAATATAATACAGTAGGCTTTTTAGGGTTAAAAACACTTCTTCTATGAGAAATCATGGAGTTCTTATAAATATAATGTGCTGCTCTAAGGGTGTGTTCACACTTGTAGTTCGGTTCACTTGGTTTGTTTGGTCCAGAAAAAATTAGTCCTGGTCCGCTTAGCGTTCACATTGTCATTTTAACACTGAACCTAAAAATACCGAACCTAAAGGCATAAGGATATGTTCACAGCCTGATTGGCCAGCTTTTATTACGTATATTCCGCAACAGAGCTTACCGAACATCCAAAACAATGCTGTGTGCGGCTAAATGCACTCGTTGTGTGTGCGTAGCTACATATGATGATATTTTGACCAGCTGAGAACTCATGAAGAGCTTATAAAATGTGTAAAGGAGTCAAAACAGCGTCAGGAATCCCTCCGTCACACACACAAACCAAGATCTGCTGCGAGGAGACGCGGTTCTGACGCCTGTACCGAACTGTGATGGGCAACATCACGACTATAACGAGAAAACACAGGTGTGCGTGAGCATCTTGTGACTTCATGTCCTGTTTTTGGTTGGTTTACATGTCTTTGGTCCGTGTTGCGCTCATATTTCAGTCGAACCGCACCAGAGTTGGTTTGGAAGCGGAGCGAGACTCATCTTTTCAGCGTCTCGGTCCACTTGTTTGGTGCACACCAAGGTTCAGACGGCAGCGTTCACACTTACTCAAATGAACCACACTAACAGAGCAATCGCACCAGGGTTCGTTTTAATCCAACCAAACATGCCAAGTGTGAACTTGCGAACACACCCTTAGAAACAGCAGTGAGTGATTGTGATTGTGTTTGTGTTTGTGTGCACGTCTTCTCTCTCATCTCCAGTGTTGCATTCACCAGAGACACACAGTCCTCTGCAGATAACCTTCACCGCTGTTCCTCATTATTTCTATGCTCTTTTTGTGTGTGTGTCTGTGTATGTATTTTGCAGGTTGTGCCTTTGTAAAGTTTTCAACACACACTGAGGCTCAGTCTGCCATCAGCGGGCTGCACGGGAGTCAGACCATGCCTGTGAGTACAACTACACACATGCAGCTTTTATGAGCTCGTATTAATTGAGAGGTGAAAAGAAAAATGTATGCTTTTAAACATTTAAAATGACCTAAAAATACACTTTCTCCTACACATTCATATACATTCAGACCTAAAATGCTGAATAAATGAATGGATATGATATGCGTCAATATTCACGATGTCATTTGTGCACACACACGTTCATGTAACACACTCGCACGGCTGTGAGCTGCTGTCATGTGTTGAGCTCAAACAGCATCCGTGCCAATATAAGTGCAAATGAGCTGCTGTCATCCTATCTTCTCTTCTGAACGGAGTACTAGCTTACTGCTTACTACACAGTAGTGTACCGCCTAACCCGAGACCAAGACCGGAGTGTGTTGGAACCAAGACAAGACCAAGATTTTACATCCAATCACATTAATGATGTTAACACATAAATGCACTGGCAATATAGTGATATTCTCGCAGTTGTGGTGTTGAGCGGTTTCGAAATAAAAGCCTGAGTGCTCTTAGTCTGAGACAGAGACAAGACCGAGTACAAATGCAGTCGAGACCGAGACAAGACCAAGACCTTCAACACTACTACACAGTGCATGCTACTTTGTTTGCTTGTTTGTTTGTTTTCAAATAACAGAAGTGAGTATCTTATTTAGGGGGGCTGCATAATATTAATTTTACGGAGTGTCTATTTACACTAAGTGCAAATAGCCCGCCTTGTTGGCAGAGGCTATTTACACTAACTCTTCCCACTGACGTCTGGTCGGGACAGACAGACTTACAGAAGACGCTTGATTGTCAACAGTAGCAGTAGTGTAGGGGTAAGGCACGTGACAGAAAGTTTTGACGCAGATTGACCCGAGTTCGAATCCACCTTTTGCCCAACTCGCTCTACTCCCTTTTCCCATCACATATCAGATCAGAAAGGCATTTATTTTCAATAAAAATGAAGAAAATATTTGAAAAAGTGGAAATAAAGTGTTTCATGTGTGTTTAATAATAAAGTGTTTATCGGTTAGGGTAGGTGGTAGGTGTAGGGAGGGCTTTATTGTCCCAATAAGTTGGCATCCATGTAATAAATTTAATAAATATAATCATTTACACTCTGTTATTTAATGTACAACAACACTGAGGTGCAAATAGTATCTGCCACTATTTATAAGTATATTGCATAAGTACTATTTACACTTATTGCAAAGAAAATATTGGTATTTTTACAGTGTAAATAGAATCTATCGCTATTTTTACTTAGTATAAATACTAATATAATCTATTAGTGCAAATAGCCGCTGCTTTAATTTTAATAGTTAAAATTGTTAAACAACATTCTAGAAATTATTTTATTTATTTAACAGTCTGCTAACAAAAAAAGTAGCTAAATAAGGGGCAACATCTTTTAAATATATAAAAATAACAAACTATATATAAACTGTCTTTAAAATATTTTATTTTATCTTAAAACTGTATTTTATTATTTATTTGTGTTTTTCATTTATTTTTATTCATCATAAACCTATATTTATTTATTTATACAAATAAAATATTTAATATTTAACTTGCACATGCAAATAATGAGAATCTTAATTAGGGAACTGCATAATATTAATTTTCTGCTAATGAAAGGTAGATATCTTTTTAAATATATCAAAATAACAAACTATATATAAACCATCTTAAAACTATTTTATTTATTTACTATATTATTGTTCATAAAACTATTAATACAAATATAATATTACACTTGCACAAACAATGATAATCTTAATTTGGGGGGCTGCATAATATTAATTTTAATATTTAATAATAAGAAATATTTAGTTCCAGCCTGTATCCCACAAACAGCAGAGCTATTGTATGATTTCAGAAGACTTTTATGATGGTTTTGCATGGTTTTCGAAGCGTAACGGCTTTAGTCGCAGTTGGTGTCTAGTTGCATGGAAAAGAGCCACTGTTACAACATTTCTTTTGTGCTTCATGGAAGAAGTCTGAAATGTCATGAGGGTGGATAAATTATGACAGAATCTTTTGCAGAATTCCACAGCTTTTCTGCCAAAATCAGCACAAAAAAAAATGCTGCAGATTCTTCATGGGTCATCTGGGTTTTCCTTTCACAGAGAAAAATGTACAGTATACGTATAACGTATGCAATGTAGTACGACCAGTATGCTTGTATGCTATTCTGAACATTTCCTTTCTATTCTACAGCTCACACTCTTTTTTTTATCACACTCTGCATGTTTTCCCACCTCTCTCTCTCACATACTCTGAGGTTCAGATGAATAATTCCTCTGCCACACATTGAAAGGACAGATAAAGAGGTGTATTTCTCCATCCCCTGAGAGCAGGACAAGAAGTAGAGAGAAAGAAAAGGATAGGGAGGGATACAGATGATTAAACAGAGGGGAAACACACTCTGGCACTGTCTAACTGTCACAGAGAAGGAAGACAGGTAGTGCAGAAATGCTTCTGATGAACCACTGTAAATGTGTGTTTAGAGATCAGCACAACCTTGAGAGTAATTATCCTCAAATGACACACACCTCTCATACACACACTTTGCATACCGATAATTAAAGCATTTACATAGTCGACGACAGAATGAGAGATTGAAAGGGTTGTTCCAAAACCTAGTGAGCTGCCTATGTAGGCACCATTTTAAGCCTTAAAGAGGACCTATTATGCTTTTCTTTAGTGTGTAATGTTGCTGTGAAAAAGCTCTGCAAACTTACAAAGTCCCTCCAGCGGGAGCTATTCTCTATATCAGTGTCACTGTTTCTGAACTCCCTGAAACGCCTCCATTGTGGTCTTGAGTTTTCTTCCGGGAATGAACACTCCACAATATTCCTCATTTAAATAATTCATATGCAGAATAAAGGGGCGGGGCCTGGTTGAGTTAGTTAGGAGTGTGTTGAAACTCACAGTTATGGTAAGGGGCGTGACATTTCCCCTAAACATGCTTGAAACGATTGACCAGTCACAACACACTGATCTAGCCGACCAATCAGAGCACATTGTGCTTTTCAGAAGGAGGGGCTTCATAGAGACAGGAACTAAACAGAGCGTTACTGACAGACTGGGAAGAGAGGAGCTGCAACAATGGAGAATATGGGGAAAATAATGTGTTTTTGAACATTCAAGCATGAAAACCTATTCTAGTAGAGCCCAAAAACAACATCAAGACTTTGTAAAAGATCATAATAGGTCCTCTTTAAAATTTAAGTGCGTGTTTTTGTGATTTTAATTCTGTCTAAATCAAACAAGTCTGTATTTTTCCTGAACAAAATTACAGAGCAAATGACCCGCTCTGAGGAATCTAATCCTGTCCGGATAGCAATGTCTGTGATTACGGTACATTGTTTTCACAAAGCTTCTCCTCATTTATTTTGACCTATTGAATATCTGTTGTATTGCTGCCTAGTGCAACTTCATTATGGATTTAGACCTTTTGCCAAATGTCTGGGTAAGAACAGCTGGCGGTTTAGCTCTGATGGCATCTTATGGGGAATAAAAAGAGAATTAAATCTGATGGGGAGATTCTGATTACAAACTGCTCAGAACAGCCACTGCAGTAACATCATCATGAGCTTCACTTTTATCAATGTTTTCTTTTTATATATAACGTATTTATATATGTTTTTATATGTAATTTTAAAAAAATGAGCCACAGACTACCATTCAAAAGTCTGAGGTCAGTAAGATTAAAAAAAAAACACTTATTCAGCAATAATGCATTAAATTGATCAAAAGTGACAGTAAAGACATTTACAGGGCCCTATTTTAACGATCTGAGCACATGGTCTGAAGCGCATGGCGCAGGTGCACTTAGGGTGTGACCGAATCTACTTTTGCTAGTTTAACCACAGAAAAAAGGGTTGTTCCTAGTCTCTTAATGAGTCATGGGTGTGTTTTGGGCGTAACGTGCAATAAACCAATCAGAGTCTCATCTCCCATTCCCTTTAAAAGCCAGTTGCGCTCGCACCATGGTGGATTCGCTATTTACATGGTGGGATTTGCGAGTGGAAAGACTGAACGCTTCTCCAGAGAGGAATCCTTTTATTTTTAATATTTAAAAATGTTTGTTTTCAGTTCCTCAAAATAGCAACGTGCCAACAATGTGCCTGAACTCGTTTTTAGACCAGCGCGCCCATGGGCGAACAGATGGGCGCGAGTGCATTTGCTATTTAAACAACGTGGCGCTGGATGTGAAAATGATAACTGCATCGGGCTGAAACTAGCAAAAAACACTTGCGTCATGCCTGGCATCGTATGGTGTATGATAGGGCCCATAATGTTACAAAAGATTTCTGTTTCAAATAAATACTGTTCTTTTGAACTTTCTATTCATCAAATAATCCTGAAAATAAATGCATTGTGGTTTCCACGAAAATATGAAGTTGAATATTTATATACGAAAATATGTTTTCAACACTGATAATAATCAGAAATGTTTCTTGAGCAGCAAATCAACATATTAGAATGATTTCTGAAGGATCATGTGAAGAATTTTCAGCTATACATCACAGGATTAAATTATATTATAAAATACAGCTCTGGAAAAAATTAAGAGACCACTTAACATTAAGAAATCAATGTTAAGTGGTCTCTTAATTTTTTCCAGAGGTGTATATTCAAATAGAAAACAGTTATTTTAAATTGTAATAATATTTGACGATATTACTGTTGTGACGAGTCTCCTGTTCTTCCTGTTACGGACGGCCAGTGGGTGTGGCTGGGAGACTCATCAAGTGAACTATGTCCACCTGTTCTTCCCTCTATAAAGCTTAGGCTTTGTTGACGTGGTGTTGTTGCTTGCTCTTGGTTGCTTTGTTCTCGATTCTGTTATTAATTTAAACTTGGTTCTGTCTGATGTTTTGATTTATCAGGTGTCTGACAGAAATGGTGTTTGATTGTGTTGATTTCTCCTTCTATATATTTTCCTATTTAAGTTAATAAATCTTTTTTGTTGCAACCATACCAACCTGATTGTGTCATTTCATTTGTCACGGCTTTGAGCCGGTCGTGACACTGTTTTTACTGTATTTTTGATTAAATAAATGCAGCCTTGTTGAGTATAAGAGACTACTTTCAAAAACATTAAAAAGTTGTGTAGTGGTGTAAATTAGACAGTCCCAGAATGCAATGCGAGAAACTTGTTGAAAACATCCATCTGAGATGACAGACATAACAAGAGAAATGTTGATTATAATTTACATATTGCAATTTATTTTGATGCAGTTGATGCTAATAGTGCATTCAAAACTGGTTACTTTTGAGGATCCATTTTAGTTGCGATGCTGCTGTCTGTAGGCAGTAGTCAGCGAGGGAGCTCACTGGGTTTTGGAGCAGAGCCAGTGAGAGAGTATGAAGCAGTACTGAGTTTCAGGGGACATTTTTATAGTTCCTCATTACACATTCAGAGCCATGCGTTGAGTTAGCAAAGACCTCATTAACAGCTCAGCCTTACAGTTTGTTTGAGCCCTGCAGATCGAAACTTTCCACCATACAAATTTTATTGCATTAAAATATTTTGGCATCATTTTACAGCTTGTCACAATGATGTTCAATGTCAAGTCTCAAACCTGTCCTGACAGTCCAGCTTCTTACAGAGTAGCAACCTCTGATACCTTGTTTGACGCTCATGTTTTTTACTACTTCTAAATATATTAGGGATGTAACAATTCAAAATTGTCTGATACTAATATCCAATGCAGTTACCGATATTTTGGTGTTCTGCTTTTTATACCTTGTTTCAAATTAATAATAATTAATTACACAATTTTGAAAGAAATGTGAATAACTTTTATTCTGATAAATTAAGTGATTTCTGATAAAACACTGCTGAAAGTGAATCGGACCGAGCAACACAACACACTCCAATCACCAGTAGGGGGTGTGTCCACTCATGATGGGGGAGGAGAGAGAGTAAACCAGTCATCAGTAGGGAATGTGTCCAGTCATGATGGGGGGGGGAGAGAGCGAGCCAATAATCAGCAGTAGGGGCGTATCCATTCATGATGGGGGAGGAGAGAGAGTGAGCCAATCAGCAGTAGGGGTGTGTCCACTCATGATGGGGGAGGAGAGAGAGTGAGCCAATCAGCAGTAGGGGTGTGTCCACTCATGATGGGGGAGGAGAGAGAGTGAGCCAATCAGCAGTAGGGGTGTGTCCACTCATGATGGGGGAGGAGAGAGAGTGAGCCAATTAGCAGTAGGGGCGTGTCCACTCATGAGGGGGGAGGAGAGAGAGTGAGCCATCCAGCATTAAGGGGTGTGTCCACTCATGATGGGGGAGGAGAGAGAGTGAGCCAATCAGCAGTAGGGGTGTGTCCACTCATGATGGGGGAGGAGAGAGGGTGAGCCAATCAGCAGTAGGGGTGTGTCCACTTATGATGGGGGAGGAGAGAGAGTGAGCCAATCAGCAGTAGGGGTGTGTCCACTCATGATGGGGGAGGAGAGAGAGTGAGCCAATCAGCAGTAGGGGTGTGTCCACTCATGATGGGGGAGGAGAGAGAGTGAGCCAATCAGCAGTAGGGGTGTGTCCACTCATGATGGGGGAGGAGAGAGAGTGAGCCAATCAGCAGTAGGGGTGTGTCCACTCATGATGGGGGAGGAGAGAGAGTGAGCCAATCAGCAGTAGGGGCGTGTCCACTCATGATGGGGGAGGAGAGAGAGTGAGCCAATCAGCAGTAGGGGTGTGTCCACTCATGATGGGGGAGGAGAGAGAGTGAGCCAATCAGCAGTAGGGGCGTGTCCACTCATGATGGGGGAGGAGAGAGAGTGAGCCAATCAGCAGTAGGGGTGTGTCCACTCATGATGGGGGAGGAGAGAGAGTGAGCCAATAATCAGCAGTAGGGACGTGTCCACTCATGATGGGGGAGGAGAGAAAGTGAGCCAATCAGCATTAGGGGGTGTGTCCACTCATGATGGGGGAGGAAAGAGAGTAAGCAAGAGGGAGGTTTGAAGACTGTAGAAAGAGAGATGGCTGAGAGACATTACAAAAGAGAAAAGGTCAGAGGAATATCACTGGAAAAAGAAGGGTTATGATCAGCGCTGGGGACACCTAAGCTGAGAGACCTGAAAATGGATGCCGAGGTTGTGTTGTTTCTGTGTTGTTACACTGCTCTGCGAGTAACACTGGTTTTAGTGCGAGCACATACAGGCATGTCATTAAACAACATTAAAAAGCGATCAATATCAGATGTCCAGATATTGGATATGTATCTGATTTAAAAACCACATTTGGAAGTGGCTCAGAATGGATGCAAAAAAATCGGATCTTGCATGGATTTTTGTGTTTACACATGTGCAACAAATTCCGATCTGTGTCAGATGTGAGTAAAAAATCAGATTTTTTTGTGGCAGTGTAAATGCAGCCTAACTTGCGTAAATTGCTTGTATGTACTCTTGTGTACCTTGTTCATTCGTGATTCGTGATTTATTTTGCTTCGCTTCAGCTATGATAAAGAGATATCCACGCTTGCATTGTTTGTTTGTGCATTTTGGGGGCGGAGCAATGAATGTTTGTTTGGGTTGATTTTAAATATCAACAGTGTTTCTCAGAAATCGCTTACTGCACCTTTGAGTGGAAATGCATTAGTGAATTAGTGATTCCACACAAGAGACACATCAGACACACAGCATGAGTTCCAATACATTTTTCCACCTCCTTTTGATTGACAATGGCAATCAGCCGATGTCCGATCATAGTGGATAATTGCTTTTATCAGCTAATACTGGTTATTTTGGCCCAATACATTGGTGCATTCCTAAAAGAAAAAATGCTAACTCACAATGGCAGTGGCAGTGACGTATGTCTTTGTGTAGGATGCACACATACAGTACGAGACAGTAATGGCCTGCACCTTTCAGAGTGCTCACTTCAAGTGCTCGGCCCCTCAGAGTGATGCTCACGCTCACCCATAATCTGCATTCAAGTGCTGTGTAGGCTTTTGATCAGGCATTACAAATCCCCAGAGGTCCAGATCTTCAGGGTCTCTCAGATGAGGGGAATTTTCTGGCCTTTAGGGACAAAAGGTCAAGTGGTGCAGTAAATCATCAAGAGCCTTTTAATGAGTCCGCATGTGTGTGTTATTGTGTGATGTTGCACTGCACTTTTTATTAGTGCCAAGAGAGTGCAAGAACAATGGTGAGGTTAGAGACATAAACGATGATTACCTGTATGATTTTCTTTCTTATGTGGAACATGAGATTTTGTCTGGTTGCTCTTTTGCATGCAGTTACAACAAAATAAGACTTTTACGCTTCAAAAGGGACCACTCTTTACCTTTTTTATTCGCATTTTGAATTTTTTATTCTTTTTTGTAATTTTGTATTAGTTTTTTTGTATTACTAGGTTATATTTTTTTATTTAAATTTTAGTTTTAGTTCAGTTTTACACTAAAACATTATATGATAAAAAAGTCAGTTCGCAAAGCCTGCGTCGAAATTAATTTACCAAAGAATCCACAGTGAAATGTACCGAATACAAATAAATAATGCTCAACTGAGAAATTCACATTGTTGAAAATAAATAAGCACGTTCCTAGCATTAGGATCTGTTGGAAGGTAATGTTATTTTTAGTCCAGTTATTCTGTATCACTCTTCTCTCCTCGTCATCTCACTAACACGGCAGTGGGCGGGGCCAAAGTTGTAATGATGAAGTAGGCGTTGAGCTTCTTTTGCAGAGACGGTCTTTCACCATCTATAGGCACATTCCACACAGAGGCGGACTTAACCATTAGGCAAAGGTAGGCGACCGCCTGGGGCCCCCGAAAGCCAAGGGCCCCCTAAAATGCTTTTTATATACGAGATGCGAGTTCAGCGCGGACGCACAAGCGGTTGTTGTGGTGTTCATTACCACGACAACCACCTGCGCATCCGCATTGAACGTGCTTTTTGTAGAAAGTGTAGGTCCCAATGATTTACGCGATTCAGAAAACGCGTACAGGATCACGGAATCCATTCATAAAAACGAAATGTCACGGAATGAATGGGGCAGATGCACGGTTTCGTTTACTACTGAAGCACGCGCAATGCTCGTGGTGCTAGTCTGCACAATTCATTCACACAGAGACACAAAACATGCAGGATTCATATTTAAATAGTATTTTTGCCGTTTAATATTCACATACACTAGTAGTCCATATCGCGATTTGATTGCAGTGTACTAACTTGCATTGGATTTATTAATCCAAAATTTGAAAAATTCTGTGACATTCCGCGTTAAACAGTAAATTCCATTTTTATGACTGGATTACACTATTCCGTCCGCATTTTCTCCATCGCGGAAATCATAGGGCCCTACACTTCACGAGCATTGTACTGTTTCATTTGAGAGAAACTATCATCATAACATATACACACAGAAAAAGGTCTACCTGTCAAAATAAAATTTTGGACAGTAAATGTATGTCTTAATGTAATAATTTTAACAGTAGGCCTAAACCTCTGTTGTGTAGCACTTTGAATGTACAAAAATTAAAGGGTTTGTTTAATTTTCATTGGAATAAAAGATAAATGTTGTATGCCTTCAATTGATTACCAGAAAATACATATAAAATACATAAAACAAATAAATATATACACTCACCTAAAGGATTATTAGGAACACCTGTTCAATTTCTCATTAATGCAATTATCTAATCAACCAATCACATGGCAGTTGCTTCAATGCATTTAGGGGTGTGGTCCTGGTCAAGACAATCTCCTGAACTCCAAACTGAATGTCAGAATGGGAAAGAAAGGTGATTTAAGCAATTTTGAGCGTGGCATGGTTGTTGGTGCCAGACGGGCCGGTCTGAGTATTTCACAATCTGCTCAGTTACTGGGATTTTCACGCACAACCATTTCTAGAGTTTACAAAGAATGGTGTGAAAAGGGAAAAACATCCAGTATGCGGCAGTCCTGTGGGCGAAAATGCCTTGTTGATGCTAGAGGTCAGAGGAGAATGGGCCGACTGATTCAAGCTGATAGAAGAGCAACTTTGACGAAATAACCACTCGTTACAACCGAGGCATGCAGCAAAGCATTTGTGAAGCCACAACACGCACAACCTTGAGGCGGATGGGCTACAACAGCAGAAGACCCCACCGGGTACCACTCATCTCCACTACAAATAGGAAAAAGAGGCTACAATTTGCACGAGCTCACCAAAATTGGACAGTTGAAGACTGGAAAAATGTTGCCTGGTCTGATGAGTCTCGATTTCTGTTGAGACATTCAGATGGTAGAGTCAGAATTTGGCGTAAACAGAATGAGAACATGGATCCATCATGCCTTGTTACCACTGTGCAGGCTGGTGGTGGTGGTGTAATGGTGTGGGGGATGTTTTCTTGGCACACTTTAGGCCCCTTAGTGCCAATTGGGCATCGTTTAAATGCCACGGCCTACCTGAGCATTGTTTCTGACCATGTCCATCCCTTTATGACCACCATGTACCCATCCTCTGATGGCTACTTCCAGCAGGATAATGCACCATGTCACAAAGCTCGAATCATTTCAAATTGGTTTCTTGAACATGACAATGAGTTCACTGTACTAAAATGGCCCCCACAGTCACCAGATCTCAACCCAATAGAGCATCTTTGGGATGTGGTGGAACGGGAGCTTCGTGCCCTGGATGTGCATCCCACAAATCTCCATCAACTGCAAGATGCTATCCTATCAATATGGGCCAACATTTCTAAAGAATGCTTTCAGCACCTTGTTGAATCAATGCCACGTAGAATTAAGGCAGTTCTGAAGGCGAAAGGGGGTCAAACACAGTATTAGTATGGTGTTCCTAATAATCCTTTAGGTGAGTGTATTTTGTTAAACTTTTAATAAATTGCTGTTAAATTAAACAAGTTTCATGATAATTAGACATGCTTTTTGATTAATAAAGTTTAATATAACCATCCAGAAAAATTTAAAACAGAAAAAAAAAAAAATGGAATCCAGAAAAATTTTAAAGGAAAAAAAAGTATTTTAAAGTTTAGAATTAAGACAGCCTTGTGTTGTGTAAACAATTGTGCAGTGAAAATTACCACAAATGACCACCTACTGTCCAACCTACTCTAATACTGTTATAACCCATTTACACGTGAACAAGAGATCTACAACATGACAAAAGCAATTATTTATAACGTACATGAAAAATCTAAAAAATTGGACACAACTATGGCACAAGGTCATGCAGCAGCAATCATCACAACAGTGAAAGGAACCTCAAGGTTGTAAATGTGCAATTGTATAGGGACACAACGAGTCATTCTCTGGGCTTGGTTACAATAAAAGCTGTGTTTGGACTAACAAGGAAGTTTTCAGTTCTGAAACTTACAGGATATTCTTATAGCATGATGACCTCTTATATGTCAAAAGCTCAAGGAAAATTAGATTTCTCAGTTCATGACCCCTTTAATCTTCTGCTAGCATGTTGTTCTTTCAGGCTTTATTAGCTCAAAACATCCACCCTGTAGCACATTGCATTGTAAATATGACATGTAACAGGCTGGACGAATGTGAATGTGAAATTTGAAATATTTGGTCAGGATTATTAGGTTATGCTAGCCTGAGCTTGACCGGTGTGTCTGTATGATAGACAGGCATTTTCTCCCTCTGACAAATGAATGTTTTAAATGCAAACCTGCTCAGTCCAAAATCCACCAAACTGTAGGAATGACCCTGCAATGTAACTGTATGTATGTTCATGTGTCTCTCGCAGGGAGCTTCGTCGAGTTTGGTGGTAAAGTTCGCTGACACCGATAAAGAGAGGACCATACGCCGCATGCAACAGATGGTCGGCCAGTTTGGCATCTTCAACCCCACCGTGGCCCTGCCGTTCAGCACCTACAGCAGCACCTACAGTACTTACACACACGCGGTGAGCACACGCAACATGCATTGCAGAATGAAACGCAAGTTGTTCCATGTACTTCTGAAGTCTAACAGTCTCAGATTAATGACCACTGTCCTTGTCTGAAGACGTTTTTCGCTCTGCTGAATAATGCATTAACATAATTTCAATTCCCAACCCATGAATACTTGCAGAAAAACGCAAGAGTTCCAGTGCAATTTGAACTCTTGCTCCCATCGGACTCTTCGGAATATAAGTAACAGAAATCAAATTGATCCTGAGTGCCGTTTTACAGTTTATTTGCATTTTGAATATTTGGCTTTGATTATGAAGGACACTTTTATAACCTGTGGTTTTGAGTTCATGAATGAATGAATGAATGAGGCACTTATATAGCGCTTTCATATGTGCTACTGTACACCCAAAGCGCTTTACACTCATGTCAGGGGTCTCTCCTCAACCACCACCTGAGTGACTGTACATTAAGGTGATTTATGAAAATTAAGTTTCCTAAAGACAGTTTTGTCCTGTGACTTATGAGTATTAAGACTTTTAATAGCTTTTCTTATTTAAACTTTAGTAAACATGGCATTAGAGTTGGTAAGTTCAGTTCATTTCAGTGAATCAGTTCAAAACTCTGATTCAATAAATTGTTTGCAAGTCAATCAATCAAAAAAAGTCAGCATTTAGCAGTTTTAGTGTACTTTGTACGATTATTTAGGTGCATATAAATGAAAATGATTCCTTATGGCGTTTAGTGCAACTTTGGCAGCCACGGCTGTTTCATTGAAATGATGGTTCCTTTTAAGCCATTTCAGAGAAAATACATAAATATCGAGATGTATATCAAATATTATCAAAAGGCTGAAACATATCAAGATGATTTTTATTAGCTTCATCATCCTGGCCTAGTTCGGTTGGAAAAGCCGAACTTGTCTTTGAGTAATTCATCTTTAGATGAATCCCAGTTCATTTACGGAATGGATAATGTATTCAAAGCACATGGATTTCTGTGCATATTTATAAGCGTATTACTTGAAACGATAACGGCATTAGATACAGATTAAGCCTGTGATCTGATAGTGCGGAAGTTAGCCGCTATTTTAAATACTTTTTAGCTCGTAGAGTCTCACAGAAGTGGGAAGTTTGAGGATCCGTATCACGTGTCAGACGGAGCGGCGTGCTCTATATATAGCATATACCCTGCAGGCCTTCAGTTTTAATTACACTGCACTGAAGTGTGTGCATATGTGTGTGTGACATTTCAAACTACAGCTTTGATTTTGTAATCCATATGATCCTTCGCCACAACCGCGTGCGCCTCCTCGCCATGTTAGCAGCTTGCTGCTTATTATCCTGTTCGTGCGAGAACATACTGGGCTATCTGTGTGCAATTCCTTCTGTGACGTCTAAACATGGAGCCAACAGAAGGAAAACCCCCAGGTATCCCATCATCCACCTGTTCTGTGTCCCTGTACACAGTAAATACAACCACACATGTATAAACACACACAAAACCTGAATTGCGCACACAAATAACTAAGGCACACTCTCGACGGCGCTTTCCGTTTGCATCACAAAATGTGTCAGAACTGATGCAGAGCGAAACGCAAGTTTGCATCCAGTGGTAGTTTTGTTATTATTTTTAATTAGATTTTATTTTTATATTTTCTGGTTTCATTTTAATTTTAGTTATTTTGTTGTGTTTTTTATTATAATTTTTTTATATGACTATATCATTTTTATTAATTATTAGTTTGAGTTATTTTAGTACTTCAAACTAAACTATAAAAATTAAAAATATTGTCTTGGCAACTAGCTGAAATAAAGTTTTTTGTGTGTTTAATATGAATATTAATATATTAATTTTAAGTTTAATATTTAAAATAAATAAGACTATAATTTTTATTACGTATTCGTTTTTTAAAGTTTAAGGTTTTTTAATATATAATATTAATATTAATATGTTCATAGTATATTTAATATAAATATGACTATATCGTTTTTATTAAGTATTCATTTTTGGTTTTACTTATTTTAGTAATTCAGCCTAAACTAAAAGAAAATGTTTTTTTTTTTTTTTTTTTTTTTTTATGTGAATATTAATATATTAATTTTAAATTTAATATATAAATATATTTAAATATATTTAATATTTAATTTAAATATGACTGTCGTTTTTATTAAGTATTAGTTTTTAGTTTGTTTTAGTTTAAGTTGTTTATATTTAATATAAATATATAAATGTAATATGTTAAGAAATATAAAATTGACTATATCGTTTTTATTAAGTATTAGATTTTAGTTTTAGTTATTTTAGTACTTCAACCTAAACTAAACGAAAATAAGAAATATTGTCTTGGCAACTAGCTGAAATAAAAATGTAATTTTTTTTATAAATATATTTAATATAAATATTAATATATTAATTTAATATGTAATATAAATATTACTATAATATTTATTAAGTGATAGTTTTTTGTTTAAGTTAGTTTTTATATTTAATATTAAAATGTTAATTTTATATTTAATATAAATATGACGTTTTTATTAATTATAAGCTTTAGTTTATTTAGTTTTACTTATTTTAGTATTTCAACCTAAACTAAACGAAAATTAGAAGTATTTTCTTGGCAACTAGCTAAATTAAAATAAGTTTTAGTGTTTTTTTTTATTTTATGTGAATATTAATATATTGATTGTATATTTAATATTTAATTTAAATATGAGTGTGTCATTTTTATTATTAGTTTTTAGTTTGTGTTATTTTAAGTTTTTTATATTTAATATAAATATATAAATGTAATAATTGTTATATTTATTATTTTATATTTAATCAATATAAAATTGACTATATATTTTTTTTAAGTATTAATTTTTAGTTTTTGTTTATTTAGTTTTAGTTATTTTAGTACTTCAACCTAAACTAAATGAAAATGAGAAATATTGGCTTGGCAACTAGCTGAAATAAAATAAGTTTAAGCTTTTTTATATTTAATTTTATATAAGTTAATGTTTATTTTAATTTTCAAGCAATGATTTCTTTTTTTGGGAGAAATTAATACTTTTATTCAGCAAGGATGCATTAAATTGATCAAAATTGACAGTAAAGACATTTATAATGTTACAAAAGATTCTATTTCTGTTCTATAGGTTGGTTTTAGTTAACGACAATAACACTGGAGGTCTTTTTCTATGGCTAGTTTTCTCTTTCAGAGCAACTTAATGTTAATTAAACTGACAATACTTGTATGAATGTACCACATCTGGTTTAATGGCACAGATGTAGCATTCACATGTGCATACAAGCATAGAGTATGTCCATTCTACATTACAGACCACATACAGACACAAACCCAGTTCTCTCAGCAGGTTCAGACTCTTGTAACCTGACTGATTTAAATTGCATGTGGATTATTTAAATTAGAATGAGTAGCACTTCAAACATTGCCTTAAATCGTGAAATCCTGCCCTAGGGGAAACAAACGAACACACACTGTCTCACACACACACTAAGTGAAGTAGACTATTCATTTTGGTCATAGTGTGATATGGCAGCACACAGGAAGTGTTGGGATTATACATCCTGCCAACAGCATTTGCATAATAGCATGAGAGCTTTTTAGGAAGATTTCCACACGGTCTGGAATAGTGGTTCTTTTTGTCAGCGGTTTGGGTTGAGTTGGTTGAAAAGTGTGCTGTGGTTTCAAAAGAGTTTCATAAAGATTGCCAACTCAGTGACTCAGTGAAGGGTTCAAAAGAAGACAGAATAATATAGAATAGAGTAGAATGGAACAGATCCACATAGAATTGAACAGAACCGTGTAAAGCAGAGTCACAGAATAGAACAGAACAGAAAAGCACCATATGCACCAGTGGTGTCTGAACCTGATCCTGGACGGCGACTGTCCTGCAGAGTTTATCTCCAGCTCGCTTCAATACTCCTGCCTGGAAGTTTCTAATATGCCTAATAAGACCTTAGCTACGTCCCAATTCAGAGGCTGCATCTTTCTAAGGGCACTTTCGAAGGCTGATTGCATCACCTCTGCGCGACAAAGGCCATCCCAATTCGAAGTCTCCTTTAAATGCGCCCTCGAAATGCATCCTTTGTTTCGCGGGCAAGCGTCTTTGAAGGATGCAGCCTCTGAATTGGGACATAGCTCTTGATTAGCTGGTTCAGGTTGTTTAATTGAGGTCGGAGCTAAACTATGCAGGACAATGACCTTCCAGGAGCAGGATTGGACACCCTCTATATACATTTATCGCCCACTTTATTAGATATACCTGTTCAATTGCTGGTTAATGTAAATATTAGGGCTGTCAATAGATTAAAAATTTTAATCGCACTTATCGTGAAATTAAGCATACGTCATTTACAGTATCTCATTAAACGCATTCATTTTGTCATAATTTGCTATATCCAAAGTAAACATTCAGATTGAAGGGTGATTCTTACAAAACTGCAAGCTTCAAGGATCATTGGAGACTCCAAAAGGACACCAAATAACCAAATATAAGGAGTCCATATAACTCTATTATATAATAAATTTACACACACCTAAGCACCCATGGAAAAAAACATTACATAAAAAAATACAACAGAGCTCGTGTTTTAAAGCAAAGCACACACTGGAACGAACAATTCACTAAAAACGCAATGTGAGTCTCTATTCTCTCTGATATGTCTGATGTAATCAGCCTGGCCTTCTCTACATTAGCGCTGTTTTGGACTGTTTGAATGAATTCGATTACTGGATCACTGAACACTTTCCCAGAGTTTAACGACTTAAAATGGCCTGATCACAAACAGAGAATTGGGTTGAAGAGTTAGAATGGAAATTTCCTCCTACCAGGGTTACAGGTGCTTGTAGATGCTCAGTGTGATTGTGATAAACTCCCGACTTCTAACTGCGTGATGAAAATTACGTTAATGACGCAGCTTCACGTACATCTGTAATGTATGTGTGTTAATTGCGTTAAATTATTTTAACGCGTTAAGGACTTTAAATTAATCACATGCATTAACACGTTAACGTTGACAGCACTAGTAAATATCTAATCAGCCAATCGCATGGCAGCAACTCAATGCATTTAGGCATGTAGACATGGTGAAGATGATCTGCTGAAGCATCAGAATGGGAAAGAAAGGTGATTTAAATGACTTTCAATGTGGCATGGTTGCCATCTCTAGGGTTTACAGAGAATGGTCAGAAAAAGAGAAAATATCTAGTGAATGTCAGTTCTGTGGGTGAAAATGCCTTGTTAATGCCAGAGGTCAGCGGAGAATGGCCAGACTGGTTGGAGCTGATAGAAAGGCAACAGTAACTCAAATAAGCACTAGTTACAACCGAGGTCTGCAGAAGAGCATCTCTGAACGCACACGCCCAACCTTAAAGCCACAGCAGCAGAAGACACACTCCTTGTAATGGTCTGGGTGTATGATACTTTAAGACTTGGGGTGTAACGGTACACAGAAGAAGTGGTTTTGAGGTCACGGTTCGATACAAGTTCGATATAGTTCAATATTACACTTTTTCAAGAAATCTCGGAAAGAGTGAAGTGGCTTCCCATTTCCAGGACACATATTTCATCACTGGACTGTAGTGAGACTTCCACAACACAAATCGGCTCAATGCCAAATGATTTTGTCTCATTATAACAGCGGAAAAAACTAAAAATACTCCGTCATTTATGGTCATACAGATAAGAGTAAGACATCATTTAAAACTGTAGAGTCTATTTTTATTTGTGTATAGCAAGCTCTTGCGTGCCATCTGAACTTGGGTTGGTGTATAAATCATCTCTTCTTCTTCTGCTCTTTTTTCCTGTTGTGGCGGTTAGCAAACAGCGTTGCATTACCACGCACGCCCCTTTTGGATTGGAGTGTGGATCGCCTGTGACTGACTGTATTCGTCGTCTGACTGTATGCACTGAACCGTGACGGTTCGGGACGAATGCATGTACTGTTACACCCCTATTTAAGACCCATGTTTGGGGTTTCCCTAAGGCTTGCATTGACAGAGGTGAATATATGCTGCACTATTCTGTTCTGCTCCATGCTTTTCTTTAAACAAAATACAATCGTTAACGATAACCGGTGTCATGTGGATCATTTACAACGCACTATATGTTACATCCTGTCATCTAAGAACAGGAAACTGAGGCTACAATTCACACGGGCTCACCAAAATTGGACAGTAGAAGAACAAAGAAAACTTTGTCTGGTCTGATGAGCCTCGATTTCTGCTGGTGGGGCATTTACATGGTGGGGTCATAATTTGGCTTAAACAACATGAAAGCATCTTGCCTTATGTCAACGGTTTAGGCACAAAGCTCAAATCATCTGAAACTGGTTTCTTGATCATGACGGTGAGTTCACTAAACTCAAATGGCCTCCACAGTCACCAGATCTCAATCCAGTACCTTTGGGATGTGCTGGAAAGGGAGATTTGCATCTTGGATGTGCATGCTATATGACAATATGGACCAAAATCTCCTTGTTGAATCTCTGCCATGAAGAATTAAGGCAGTTCTGAAGGCAAAAGGGGGTCCAAACCGGTATTAGCAAGGTGTACCTAATAAAGTGACCAGTGAGTGTAGAATGGGAGACAGCAGAATAGAATAGAATAGAATAGAATAGAATAGAATAGAATAGAATAGAATAGAATAGAATATTTACTGCCATACAACCAGGGTTGGTGGAATTTGATTCTGCAGCTTGACAGAGTCTCTATAGAAGAAATGATTACATTTGAACCTGCAGTACAGCTGGCTAACGGTAACAGCTTTGGTTTCTGCTCATTGCTAGAAATGGTAGGTTAGCCCTAAATGTTTTTATTTTTCTTTCACACTCAGAATGGATTGAGAATCTCATCTCAAAAAATCCCCACGTAAAACCTCTTAGAAATCCCCATGTAGAATTAACACAGGAGGTGTAACATCTTAATTTGCGCACTAAAAATTATGATCAGTGCATCCCACTTCATAGTACAGTGTGTTAAAAACAGTGTGCCAAAGTTTCCAGGATGCATGTGTGTATTCATGCATTATTTTTTAGCTAATATTGCCTATAACTTAGAGTTTGCAGTGGTTCTATATTGACTTTTTCTGTTATAAAATAGCAAATTATTTTTCATCAGTGCTGCCACAGTCAAGTTGAGTCAAGTAATGATTTCCCTTAAGCAGGGTTGGTTAACTAGTCATCCAAAAACCAATATATGATTGGTCAGTTCAAGCAGTTTATCTATTTTATTTTATTTTATTTTAAAGAGGTGGTTGATTATGATTTCACTTTTTTAACTTTAGTTAGTGTGTAGTGTTGCTGTTTAAACATAATATCTGCAAAGTTACGACGCTCAACGTTCAGTGCAAAGGGAGATATTTTCTTTTACAGAAATAGCTTTTTAAGGACTACAACAAACGGCTGGTAGGGACTACACGAGCTTCCTCCCGGGTTAGTGACATCACTAACCCTAAAAGTTACATAAATCCTGCCCCCAGGAACACGCAACAAAGGGGGTGAGGCCGTGTTGGGCTGCGTTAGAGAAGAGGAAGAGTTATGTAGTAGTGTTGTTGCTGTGCCGTCGAAACGCTGTCATTTTCACCCCGATTGCAGGTCCTCTTTGTTCGGCCTTCCTAGGGACGCTGGAATGACGTGTCTACACCAGACGCTCGCGCCACGACAAAAGACAATAGAACCCATTATAATCAGTGATGTTGTCTACACTGGATGCAGCGCAATGCAAGCGGCAAATCTTCGGCAGTAAACTGATGCCTCGTTCTATTTATGACATACTGACATTAACAGCAAATGCTTTGCAACGGGCACTTGTTTTTAATCCCACCAGCGAACTTTGAATGTTGGTGTTTGTTAGCGTTTATGTGATCAGTGTAAATTATTCTTTGATTAGAGCTTTTATAGTGTTTACCCACATGCTCATTTGGCTACAGGCACGCTAAACATGGTTCTGTGTAAACATGGTTTTTTACTGTAGTGAAGCAATGGATTAGTCTTGTAATGTGCTTATAGTTCTGGCAGATATTTGGCTACACTCGTTCTATAAAGACAAAACTAACGGTGCTCTACAGTCAGTAGCATCACTATAGATCCACAGTCTGTAATCCAAATAATCCATTCTAGCATTTACAAATAATAGCGTATCTAAAAGTATGAGACAACTACAAACAAAAAACGTCTCAGTTACATATGTAACCCTCGTTCCCTGAAGGAGGGAACGGAGACGTACGTCGGAACTGACCGACGAATTGGGGATCATTTTTAGAGACCAATCTACACTCACCTAAAGGATTATTAGGAACACCTGTTCAATTTCTCATTAATGCAATTATCTAATCAACCAATCACATGGCAGTTGCTTCAATGCATTTAGGGGTGTGGTCCTGGTCAAGACAATCTCTTGAACTCCAAACTGAATGTCAGAATGGGAAAGAAAGGTGATTTAAGCAATTTTGAGCGTGGCATGGTTGTTGGTGCCAGATGTGCCGGTCTGAGTATTTCACAATCTGCTCAGTTACTGGGATTTTCACGCACAACCATTTCTAGAGTTTACAAAGAATGGTGTGAAAACGGAAAAACATCCAGTATGCGGCAGTCCTGTGGGCGAAAATGCCTTGTTGATGCTAGAGGTCAGAGGAGAATGGGCCGACTGATTCAAGCTGATAGAAGAGAAACTTTGACTGAAATAACCACTCGTTACAACCGAGGTATGCAGCAAAGCATTTGTGAAGCCACAACATGCACAACCTTGAGGCGGATGGGCTACAACAGCAGAAGACCCCACCGGGTACCACTCATCTCCACTACAAATAGGAAAAAGAGGCTACAATTTGCACGAGCTCACCAAAATTGGACAGTTGAAGACTGGAAAAATGTTGCCTGGTCTGATGAGTCTCGATTTCTGTTGAGACATTCAGATGGTAGAGTCAGAATTTGGCGTAAACAGAATGAGAACATGGATCCATCATGCCTTGTTACCACTGTGCAGGCTGGTGGTGGTGGTGTAATGGTGTGGGGGATGTTTTCTTGGCACACTTTAGGCCCCTTAGTGCCAATTGGGCATCGTTTAAATGCCACGGCCTACCTGAGCATTGTTCCTGACCATGTCCATCCCTTTATGACCACCATGTACCCATCCTTTGATGGCTACTTCCAGCAGGATAATGCACCATGTCACAAAGCTCGAATCATTTCAAATTGGTTTCTTGAACATGACAATGAGTTCACTGTACTAAAATGGCCCCCACAGTCACCAGATCTCAACCCAATAGAGCATCTTTGGGATGTGGTGGAACGGGAGCTTCGTGCCCTGGATGTGCATCCCACAAATCTCCATCAACTGCAAGATGCTATCCTATCAATATGGGCCAACATTTCTAAAGAATGCTTTCAGCACCTTGTTGAATCAATGCCACGTAGAATTAAGGCAGTTCTGAAGGCGAAAGGGGGTCAAACACAGTATTAGTATGGTGTTCCTAATAATCCTTTAGGTGAGTGTACTTCGAGTGTATAAAAACGAGCCAATAATGTTGGCATGCGGTCCAGACGGCCGCAATGTCTGACACCGAAGGGGTGACGGAGGAGCTCGACAGGGTTAGCCATTTCTGGGGAACACAACTGGAGACAATAGACGCACGTATCCGGCCCAGCGGGCGGGAGTGGCGTTGCAAGCCGACACAAGAACGGGCATTTTGCGCCTACCGGCCACTGGGGGCCTTCACTCCAGCCCATCCTGCAGGAAAGAACTAATCGAACACTTTCGGGGGTCTTTCCGGCGGGAAGAACACCACTCAACGAACAGGTTCCACTTCAGAGCATAGAGGCGCCTCGTAGAGGGGGCTCTAGCAGAAGCGATGGTGTCTGCCACCGCTTGTGGCAGGCCACCTAGAACCTCTGCGCCCCATCCAGGGATCAGACATGGAGTTTCCAGAGGTCTGGACGCGGGTGCCATAGAGTGCCCCATCCCTGAGAAAGCAGGTCCTCCCTCAGGGGAATCGGCCAGGGAGGGGCTGTCGAGAGGAGTGTGAGTTCGGGAAACCAGGTCCGGTTGGGCCAGTAGGGCGCAGCTAGCAAGACCTGCTCCTCGTCCTCCCTGACCTTGCACAGAGTCTGTGCGAGAAGGCTCACTGGGGGAAACGCATATTTGCGTAGGTCCCGGGGTCAGCTGTGCGCCAGTGCATCCATGCCGAGGGTGCCCCTGGTCAGGGAATAATACAACTGGCAATGGGTCGAGTCCAGAGAGGTGAACAGGTCTACCTGCGCGGCTCCGAAAAGGTCCCATATCAGCTGGACGGTCCGGGGGTGGAGTCGCCACTCTCCCGGAGGTGTCGACTGACGAGAGAGCTCGTCGGCTGTCTAGTTTAGCCAGGGATGTGAATGGCCCGAAGCGACCTCAGATGCTTCTGACTCGACAGGAGATGGCGGGCGAGTTGCATCATGTGACGGGAGCGCAGACCACGCTGGAGGCGTTCCAGGGTGGGGCAGTGTGTGGGAGAGAAGGCCCAGGGGCGTCCTCTAGCCTCACACCGCCCCCTGGCGAAAAGAGGGGAGGCCAGGAGTGGCAAGGCCCGGGGGCGCCGCACACAGCCGGCTTGGCCCTCTTGGGGCTCAGGGGCAAAGGAAACTGCTCTTTTATTGACAATGTGGGTACCGCTGAACTCCAAAGAGCCAGTGGCAGAGTGATGTTGGCCACCCGGTCCTCCTCCGAAGTTGAAAGCGAGGATGCGGTATTCCACTTCCATGTTTATACCCGTGCTGCGGGGCGGTGCGTGGACCGCATGCCAACGTTATTGGCTCGTTTTTATACACTTGAAGTAGATTGGTCTCTGAAAATGATCCCCAATTCGTCGGTCAGTTCCGACGTACGTCGAACGTGACCGACTGAAAGGGAACATACCATTCTGAAACGTCCTGTAACAGCTGTTCTTGCACAGGTTCTGATCGATCCTCTTCGCTAATATTCTCTGGGTCTGATTCGGGCTTAAATTGATAAGGCAATATTGACGCCATTGTTTACAATACACCTGAGCACATGCAACTACCCATAATGGTAAGGGTTTCCGGACAACGTGCACTAGGCGGTTAGCGAATCACAACACACTGGGCCAGCTAACCAATCTGAGCCCATTGCGTATTTCTGAGGGAGGGGCTTCACAGAACCAGGAAATCATCAGACCGTTTTTACGAGAAGGGACACAGTGGTGTAGAATAAAGCAAAATTATGTGAAAAATAATGCGTTTTTTTAAAAACGAAGCATGAACACGTTAGACTGCACCCCATAAACACAATCAAGCCTTCGAAAAAAGCTGAACAACCACCCCTTTAAGTTTTAGGATTAATGCTTTTGATAACACTTTAGTTTAGGGTCCAATTCTCACTATTAACTAGTTGCTTAGCATACATATTACTAGGATACAGGCTGTTTATTAGTTCTTATAAAGCACATATTAATGCCTTATTCTGCATGACCATATTCTACATCCCTTAATCCTACCAATACCTAAACTTAACAACTACCTTACTAACTATTAATAAGCAGTAAATAGGAGTTTAGTAGTTAGTTAATAGTGAGAATTGGACCCTAAACTAACGTGTGACCATGCTTTTTAGCAGCAGTGCAAAATTAAAAATGATAAATTATTTAAATATACAGTGGCAAGAAAAAGTATGTGAACCCCTTGCATAATCTGTGAATAATTTTAACAAAATAAGAGGGATCAAACAAAATGCATGTTATTTTTTTATTTTATTTAGTACTGTCCTGAATAAGACAGTTTACATAAAATATGTTTACATATAGTCAACAAGACAAAAAATAGTTGAATTTATAAAAATGACCCGTTCAAACGTTTACATACCCTTGATTCTTAATACTGTGTGTCGTTCCCTGGATGATCCACGGCTGTTTTTAGTTTTGTGATGGTTGTCTTTGAGTCCCTTGTTTGAGCAGTTAAACTGACCAACGTTCTTCAGAAAAATCCTGAGATTTTGAGATCCATCTTTTCACACTGAGGACAATTGAGGGATTCAAACATTCACTGATGCGCCAGAAGGAAACATTAAGAGCCGGGGGGTGAAAACTTTTGAACAGGATGAAGATGTCCAAATCTTTCTTATTTTGTTGAAATATCTATTTTTTTTTTCATTTAGTACTGCCCTTCAGAAGCAACAGAAGATGAATGAGCATGAGCAGAAGAGCATGTTTCCCGGGAGACAAATTAAGTACAGTTTACCTTGATCTTCAAATTCAAAAGTTTTCACCCCCTGGCTCTTAATGAATCGTGTTTCCTTCTGGAGCATCAGTGAATGTTTCAACCTTTTTTAATAGTTGTGTTTGAGTCCCTCAATCGTCCTCGGTGTGAAAAGATGATCTCAAAATCATACAGTCACTGCTGGAAAGGGTTCAAATATGCAAAATATGCTGGAAAACTATTTTTTGACTTGTGGACTATATGTAAACATTTTTTATGTAAAATATCTTATTCAGGACAGTACTAAATAAAACATAACATGCATTTTGTATGATCACTTTTATTTTGTTAAAATTATTCACATTTTCACAGATTCTGCAAGGGGTTCACATACTTTTCTTGCCACAGTATATGCACAAATGCAGTGTGGTAAAGTAAGATAATTTGACACTGCAATGGAACAAACAGGGAACTGTACTCTATATCCCATAATGCCCTGCTTCAGCACTCTCTCTGGCACTGCACTGATGTCTTAAAGGCCTGGCACAGGAATAGACGACACAAATAAAGGTGGGAGAGGATTGGAGGCTGTAATGTTCCAGTGCACTCTGCTCAAGATCCAAAGCACGAGCCGTCGAGCACTGAAGGGCATTTCAGAAACCTTTCTCAGTGCAAACAAAGAACAGGCCACAAATCCACTTCATTCATCCACGTTGCGGCGGTGCAATTCTGCTGTGTCACGTTTCAATCGAAAGGCTTTTACTTTGGACCATGAAGGGAGTTTGTGCACAATGATGATGTTAATTTAGTGAACAGAGCTTCAGACTGATGTAGAAACATGTTGTAGTTTGAAAACACTGTGAGTGGGTGTGTTGTGTTGTGTTGTGATTGAGAAGCTGTTGGTGGTTTGCAGCGCCTCCTGGTGGATCACAGCACAACTGCACACTTGAACCGCCTGGCTCCAGCTCAGACTCTCAGCTTTTGCAAATCATAAGCAAACAATTCAGATGATATTAACCTGACGCAAGTATTTGTTATGTTAATTATGATTTGTTCTCAGCATACTTGCTGTTTGATGTGATTTTTCATATTCTAATCCATTTGTGCCTGCTATGTTTGACTGGAGCACACAAATAAACCAGCAATGATGAGCCTCCGCTAGGGGTGGGTGAAAATTTTATATCACAGTTATTATATACAGTACTGTGCAAAAGTCTTAGGCACGTTAGTATTTTCACCAAAAATGGTTTTACACCAATTATTTATATATTTTGCTGTAGTGTGTCAGTATAAAATATCAGTTGACACTACCAAAAAATACTAACATGCCTTTTTGCATATATATATATATATATACACCGATCAGGCATAACATTATGAATAACACTGATTATCTCTTCATCACGGCACCTGTTAGTGGGTGGAATATATTAGGCAGCAAGTGAACATTTTGTCCTCAAAGTTGATGTGTTAGAAGACGGAAAAATGGGCAAGCGTAAGGATTTGAGCGAGTTTGACAAGGTCCAAATTGTGATGGCTAGACGACTGGGTCAGAGCATCTCCAAAACTGCAGCTCTTGTGGGGTGTTCCCGGTCTGCAGTGGTCAGTATCTATCAAAAGTGGCCCAAGGAAGGAACAGTGGTGAACCGGTGACAAGGTCATGGGCGGCCAAGGCTCATTGATGCACGTGGGGAGCGAAGGCTGGTCCGTGTGGTCTGATCAAACAGACGAGCTACTGTAGCTCAAATTGCTCAAGAAGTTAATGCTGGTTCTGATAGAAAGGTGTCAGAATACACAGTGCATCGCCAGTCAGGGTGCCCATGCTGACCCCTGTCCACCGCCGAAAGTGCCAACAGTGGGCACGTGAGCATCAGAACTGGACCACGGAGCAGAAGGTGGCCTGGTCATAAATCACGTTTTCTTTTACATCACGTGGATGGCCGGGTGCGTGTGCGTCGCTTACCTGGGGAACACATGGCATCAGGATGCACTATGGGAAGAAGGCAAGCCGGTGGAAGCAGTGTGATGCTTTGGTCAATGTTCTGCTGGGAAACCATGGGTCCTGCCATCCATGTGGATGTTACTTTGACACGTACCACCTACCTAAGCATTGTTGCAGACCATGTATACCCTTTCATGGAAACGGTATTCCCTGGTGGCTGTGGTCTCTTTCAGCAGGATAATGCGCCCTGCCACAAAGCAAAAATGGTCCAGGAATGGTTTGAGGACCACCTCCAAATTCCCCAGATCTCAATCCAAACGAGCATCTGTGGGATGTGCTGAACAAACAACAAGTCCGATCCATGGAGGCCCCACCTCGCAACTTACAGGACTTAAAGGATCTGCTGCTAACATCTTGGTGCCAGATACCACAGCACACCTTCAGGGGTCTAGTGGAGTCCATGCCTCGACGGGTCAGGGCTGTTTTGGCAGTAAAAGGGGGACCAACGCAATATTAGGAAGGTGGTCATAATGCTATGCCTGATCGGTGTGTATATATATATATATATATATATATATACGAAAAGCATTTTAATTATATATATATATATATATAATTAAAATGCTTTTCTTTTGAAGTTTCTGTTCATCAAAGAATTATGAAAAAATTCGGTTTCCACAAAAATATAATAATAATAAATGTTTCCAAATCAGATTATTAGAATAATTTCTGAAGGATCACTGAAGACTGGAGTAATGATGCTGTGTTTTTTTTTTTTGCCATCACAGAAAAAAATTGATTTAAGATATATTTCTAAATCGAAAGCAGTTATTTTAAATTGTGATAATATTTCACATTATTACAGTTTTTACTGTATTTTTGACCAAATAAACGTAGCCTTGGTGAACATAAGAGACTTCTTTTAAAATCATGAAAAAAATATTACTGACCCCAACTTTTTTAATGCCCGTTTGTTTGTTTGTTTGTTCCATTCCATTTGTTTTATTATTATTATTATTATTTTTAATATTATTATTATTATAATTATTATTATTATTATTATTATTATTATTATTTATTGGTTATACATTATTTATTTATTTTTAACTTGATGCACACACTGCAAAAATGTTTTTCTTACTTTGTATTTTTGTCTGTTTTCCAGTTAAATATCTAAATATTCTTAAATCAAGATACATTTACTTGAGATATTCAGTCTTTTTTTCTGAAAAAAAAGTAATTTAGTGAGTTTAGACTTAAAACAATAAAAATTAGTGGAGTCAGAAAAATAAACTTAAGTCATAGGGAAAGGAAGATTTTTTTTATTACCCCATTGCAAAAACTCAATTAATTTTGATTAATTTTACAGATTTTTTTTTTTTCTAAGAATGCTGAGATGTTTGTATGGCATAACAAGACAAAAATACTAAGTAAGAAAATAATTTTTGCAGTGCACAAACCAAAAGATCAGATTTTTCGAAATAAATGAATTTACAAAAAAGTAATCTGCATGCTATAGTGGATATAAACAGCACAGCAGGATCGGTTGACACATTTCTATCATCGCACAGTGAGACCGCCCAACCATTTAAACTACAGCTTGACTGAATGGCAAAGCAAGTAATTATTGTCAGAGGTTTGGACATCTCATTTCTTCATGCACCAAACACTTCCATTTTCCCAACCCTTCCCCCCCAAGTCGTGTCAGCACGTCCTCACAAACATGCATAAACACGCGTCGTCCTCCTTTTCTCCGTATGAGCGACTCGAGGCTTTGCATTGAGCCGTGCGCCTCTCGAAGCGGCACTACACGAGTAATTGGCCCATGATGGAGCGCTGATTGCCTCGGAGTACCTGGGGAGTTCAGCACACATTAGCATTCAATAAAATCGCAGATGCATACACAAATACACACACGCGCGCATCGCTCCTGTAAATGAGTTTATCACTGAGGCTTTCTCCTCGTCTTTGTGTCTCAAGGCTGGACAGGAGTTTATTTGCCGTGTGAATGTGGTCAGCAGAAGTGTTAGCAATTCATTTAAACTGAACTAAAGCAGCACTGCTAATATTCAGTACAATAGTTGTATTTATTTGGACATTTTTATAGAGTTTGCTGAAATTAAATGTGGAAATAAAGTGTGCACGCTTCACTTTTACAGATGTATTACACCAATTCAACACATTCATCTATTTGAAATGATTTACTGTTATAATAAACAGATGCATTCCACAGAGTTGTGATTAACCTGAAATAATATTTTTTTGTTATAATCTCCGCTATTACCATATTCATGCACAGTACTGTACAATGGCTTTGCATGAAACTCCAGGCTAATTCAGAGAATACCATGGTATGTTTATGTACCTTTGCTAATGTTTGAAATGAATGTGGATTCTGTTGATAAACCATCTCTTCCTCCAGTATCATGGCTAAACAAAGCGCCATCATTAAAAATGCATGCTAATGGTTTACCCAGTAGATCAGTGTGGTCTATATTGATGCATGTATAGATTACACACTCCTCGTAAAGCTGTGGTCAGTTGGTGTGTGTAGTTACAGGCGTCTTCTAGAAGGCTAATTTGCATCAGTTCCACAGGAACACATACTACTATGTTATATATTATATTATAATATATCATAATATTGTGTGTGTGTATATATATACAGTATATATATATATATATAGTATATGTTCAAATATATAACATCTTTTATATAAGTGCTGTCAATCGATTAATCGATTATTATGTATTATTTATATTATTTATATATGTATTATAATTGAATACACACACATACGTATATATTTAAAAAATATTTGCATGTATATACTGTATGTATATTTATATCATTTATATTATATATAAATATAAATATTTTATATATAAATGTAAAAACATTTATTTTATTTATATATATATATATATATATATAATTAGCAAAAAAAATTATTATATATTATATATAAATATATTATTTTAAAAATATTAAAATAAATATTTATTTGTATTTTTCAACATATATACACACACATACAATTGGGGCCATTCTTTTGTATAAATTGTTTTTGTATCTTTTGCAAAATATATATATCATTTATATTATATATAAATTTAAATATTTTATTTATAAATATAAAAAAATGTCTTAAATATATACTAATATATATATATATAATTAGAAAAAAAACTACATAAAAAATTCTAAAATATTTTTTAAATATTAAGATAAATATGTATTTGTATTTTTCAACTTATATATATATACACCGCGTTCCAAATTATTATGCAAATTGGATGTAAGTGTCATAAACATTAAATTTTTTGTTTTTCAATTAAACTCATGGATGGTATTGTGTCTCAGGGCTCTTTGGATCACTGAAATGAATCTCAGACACCTGTGATAATTAGTTTGCCAGATGAGCCCAATTAAAGGGAAAGTACTTAAGAAGAACGTTCCACATTATTAAGCAGGCCACAGGTTTCAAGCAATATGGGAAAGAAAAAGGATCTCTCTGCTGCCGAAAAGCGTCAAATAGTGCAATGCCTTGGACAAGATATGAAAACATTAGATATTTCACGAAAACTTAAGCGTGATCATCGTACTGTGAAGAGATTTGTGGCTGATTCAGAGCACAGACGGGTTCGTGCAGATAAAGTCAGAATGAGGAAGGTTTCTGCCAGACAAATTCATCGGATTAAGAGAGCAGCTGCTAAAATGCCATTACAAAGCAGCGAACAGGTATTTGAAGCTGCTGGTGCCTCTGGAGTCCCGCGAACCTCAAGGTGTAGGACCCTCCAGAGGCTTGCAGTTGTGCATAAACCTACTATTCGGCCACCCCTAACCAATGCTCACAAGCAGAAACTGTTGCAGTGGGCCCAGACATACATGAAGACTAATTTTCAAACAGTCTTGTTTACTGATGAGTGTCGTGCAACCCTGGGTGGTCCAGATGGATGGAGTAGTGGATGGTTGGTGGATGGCCACCATGTCACCATGTCATGTTTTGGGCCGGAATCATGGGGAGAGAGCTGGTAGGCCCCTTTAGGGTTCCTGAAGGTGTGAAAATGACCTCGGCAAAGTATGTAAAGTTTCTGACTGACCACTTTCTTCCATGGTACAAAAAGAAGAACCGTGCCTTCCGTAGCAAAATCATCTTCATGCATGACAATGCACCATCTCATGCTGCAAAGAATACCTCTGTGTCTTTAGCTGCTATGGGCATAAAAGATGAGAAACTCATGGTGTGGCCACCATCCTCCCCTGACCTCAACCCTATTGAGAACCTTTGGAGCATCCTCAGGCAAAAGATCTATGAGCATTTTCAGTTTTTTATTTTTGAAATAAATACTGTTATCATTAGGAGGTTTGTTCAATAAAATTCGACTTATACCCTAATGGTTTATGACTTGAAAATTATACTGATTGTCATTTGCATTGACTAATTATGAAAATCAGAGAAAGATATGATTTGCATAATAATTTGGAACGCGATATATATACACACACACACGCATACAATTTTGGGGCCATTCTTTTGTATACATTTTTTTGTATCTTTTGCAAAATAGTTTGCTGAGTTTGTGCCACCCACATTTGCAGTTCTATCTCAAATGCAGATTGATACTGTCAGTGTATTTTAGCCTGAAGGACATTTTATATTACAATATATCTGACATTTGGAAAATATGAAAAACATTTGGAAAACTTGATAAATAAACTTCTTTTGAACTGATTTGTTTTGTCTATTATAAAATCTATTTTTTGTAATAGGGTTATTTCAGGACTCCAGCACATTTTAGTTACTCCACATGTCTGATTTGTACTGTTTGCACAGATGGTTGTTGCCATAGTGACATAATTGCAATAATTAGCTATGCTACAGTGCATTTGTGTTCATTAATTCGTTTTAGGATTGTAGTTTGATCCAATTTATTTGAACACAGACATGTAGGATCTCCGACAGGGTCAAGTTGTATAACTAACAAGTACAGAGAAGTGCCATGCTACGGTTATTTTATGTAAACAAGATACCATGGTAATATTCTGTTTTACCCTGGAGTACCATGTAAATATCATTGAACATAAATATGGGAATCTTTCAGTACTAATTCAAAGTACCACAGTATTACCATCACTGTCTTGCAGTGTTTTTTTGTAAACAATCTTTCATTTTCAATAAGATTGTTTTTTTATTTATTATAATGTAGAAGGTTTTCTAACATAATCTCTCTCTCTTGTTTGATTGGTTTAGCTGATGCAGCAGCAGGCGGCGATCATGGCGGCTTCTCACGGTGGTTATTTA
Organism: Coreius guichenoti; assembly: GCA_039654105.1. Lineage (NCBI taxonomy): Eukaryota > Metazoa > Chordata > Actinopteri > Cypriniformes > Gobionidae > Coreius > Coreius guichenoti. Next base: position 3,959,569 of record CM077175.1, on the reverse strand, counting down.
GCGCCCAGTGTTGCGTTTCCAGCGACACAGATTCACCAGGTGGGGGCGCTCAACATGAACGGCTTGCCGCCCACCCCGATGACACCTGTTTCAGGTGAGTCTGATGCACAGCCTTCATTCAGGTGTCAGCTTTGTTTCAGATGTTCCTCCTAAAATGTTCAAAATATCAGTAATGTGAATTTAACACAATTCAGCACAAAAAAAGTAGGGTAAGACATAATTGTATCCATTAATAAGTTAATTTTGTATATTCAACACAACAAATTGTAGGCTAAGAAATGTATTCAATTAGGTTTTTTTTTTTGTAATTGTTTTTTTTTGTAATTTGTAATTAAACCTACAGATCAAAAGGCGTCTGCTTAAATGCTTGAAATTGGTTTTGCAGACAGATTAAGTTCTTATAAAGTGATTTCGGTAACTTCCATTTATTAACATTAGATAACTACATTAACATGAAGTAAGGAATAATTGACAATGGGCTGTTGAATTATTAGAAAAATAATGCACACCTGAGGTGGCGACGCAAAGCAAAGTGGCCGTTACACCTCGGGTGTGCAGTTATTTTTCAATAATTCAACGGCCCATCGTCAATTATTCCACTTATACTATACGGTTACCACACCTCAAAACGTTGTTCAGATGTTGTATTTCAAGACATTTGTCAGGATTTTGTCCTTAAACGCTCTTGTGTGCAGAACTAATTTCTTACGCATCTCATCCTACACCTCCGTTGTTAATTCCAGAACGTCATTTTAGAGCTCATAACGGAGACTTCAGCCACTGATAGCAGACTAATACAGTTAATAGAGAGAGAGAGAGAGGGAGCGTATGTGAATTACCTCAGGCTCAGTCTGTGCGTGTCTTTCAACAGTGTTTGGCAGCAGCGTCTACTAATACGAAACTGTAAGAACGGCGCCGTTATTACTTCGCTAGTGAGAAATATAATGTATTTTTAAGTTGTTAAACTATTTTACTGATAAAACCGCCAGAGCAGCACTGACAACACGTTTCTGTGTGAGTGTGTGTCCGTAGTGTATGTGTGTGTGTTTGAGTAAGTGCTATCCGTACATAATTAAACCTCATTTTGTGGAAAAAACATGTAAATAATTTGTAGTTGTTTTTATCCTATTGTTATATCTATTTGCTTGGTCAGTGTCGCTGTGTGTTTTAGTTATTTTGCTGTTGTCGGCTGCAAGGACCTTTGAAATAACTGAAATCATTTGGCGGAGTGATATGGAACTGTAATGCAGTCAAGAACTGCTGGAACTACTTTAGCCGTGCGTTTCCCTGAAAATAATTGCTCACCTTAGAACATTCGTCAGCCAATCAGATTCAAGCATTCAACAGCCTCGTAGTATAACTAGCAATAAACAATACTTCTACATCATTTATCAATCTTAGTTCATGTTTATTTCAGCATTTACTAATACATTTTTTTCAAATCAAAAGTTCCTTTTGTTAACATTAGGTAATGCTGTGAACTAGAATGAATGAACACTGACCAATCATATTTTTATTAACTAACATTAAAGGCACAATATGTAAGATTTTTGGATTAAAATATCCAAAAACCATTAGGACAGTGTTATACATTTTGTTGTCTTGTGTACTTAAATTTTTCCAAATGTTTCCAACAATGTTTAAATCCAGAGAAATCCGCAATTTTAACCAGTGTAACGTCCCTTGTCATTGTGTTGCATGTCAATGACGTCATGTCTGTCGTAATGGCGTTACCCTTTTACTTCCGTAGAAACCATAGAAACACCAAAAACGCTTTATGTGTTTTATTAGACAGGCGAGCAACTGTTTGGATACCTTTATCGACAGAAAGCTAATCATTGATATATACTGTAGCTCAACACGGTTAGTCTTAATGTTTGAATCTCTTGTTTTCTTGATTTACCGTGAGTTTGTACCAAAAAGTAAATCAGAAAACACTATTTTGTCAAGTGGCTAACATAGGGTAATCAGAAAGAGCTTTATTTGTAGTTACAATAATACTGCACTTTCTCTCCCATACAATATATTTTAAAATTAATTGCATGCCATTTAGCAACACAAGACATCCAGCTTTTATTAATAGGATATTCTAATATTGATTTATCTAACAAGTAGAGTGACATTATAACATAACTTTCAAAACACTCAAATGTATTGTATTGATATCTACATTACCCCACAATTTTAATTTGTTTACCTTAGATGTTTTTGACTAAAACAATCTTCTGAAGTAAGTTATGTTATGTTTTAATGTATGAAATGTTTGTAAGACGAGCTTATATTGCTTTGGAATCTTATTAAGAAATAACAGCTAGTGGTAAAACAAAATAAATTATACTATCAAATTAATATAGACCCATGGTAATTATAGCTAAAAACCTACACAACTACACCTAAAACTTACCCTAAACCTACCCCTTCTATAAAAATAACATTTACTATAGAGTTTCATAATTAAAATACTTTAAAAACTGACGAAAACAAACAGGATGACTACGGAGTCTGGGTGATATGTTACAAGGTCTGTATGCCTTATCACTAGGTGGCGATAGTGAAGCTTAAAAAGCGAGGAAAGTGAAGGAGAAGAGCAGCAGTATCAGCGATTTCAGAGGGAGGGGCTCTGATGACATCATGAATGGCTGTTTCATTGTAGGGGGCGTAACTTGAGGTAGGGGGCATAATTAGAAGGGCCGTGGTTTGTAGTACTGTGGGACGCAGTCGGACACACTTGCTCTAATTAGCATTCGCTCCATCGGCCTTGATCCGCTCCCACAGCTATTGGCCCCTGCTTCATACCACATTAACGTTGATAAAACTGTACTACATAAGCTCATCCATGAACATGATGTCCCGTCGGATTGCTTTCCATCGGCTGTGGGGGTACAGATGACAACTCCCGTGATTCCACGCTCATTCACGGAGTCATCAAGCTACGCCTTTGTTATTGTTTTAAATAAGCAACCTCTAGTGGCGAAACTTACATACTGTGCCTTTAACAAAGATTCCCCCTGTAGTCAATAATTTGATCCCTTAAAACTCATCTTTCATCACCAAAAGGACATATTTAAATGTTTTTTCCTGTGAAACAAATTTCTTCATGCCTTAAAATAGCTTGAATGTAACTCTACACCCTTGCTTTATTTAGTATATGTGGATTCATGAATATGCAAATTAGCCACCGCCTCCACTCACTCACCAGCTCAGAGATCCACTCGCTCAGCTTTTACTCAAGTTACTGTAGTAAATGCTGCACAATGGCATCGCTCTTTACAACGTCGGACACATACACTGTATTAATATGATTAGCCTTTTGCTTGACTATGTTATCAAACAGCTAATAATGTGTTGCTAATGTTACACAAACCATGTTCCTGTTCGCCATCTCAGTCTGCCTTTTAACGTCTATATTGCTAAAAGTACGCGATTTTTTCATATCAACAGAAAAATATACTGGACTTGTATGGCTTCTCCTGAGACTTCCCTGCTTCAGAGCGGTCATAGTTAATGATATGCTGAAGCCCGCCCACACGTTGACGTGATTGGATACAAGGTAGTTTGTGACGTCAGAAACACCCGAGATTTCAAACCGCGTTTTTGAGACTTTCTTTGTTTCACTGCAGGTTTAAGGAGAAAATACTCAACAATGGTGTTGACTTATGAATTTGCACATGGTTTGTCTTAAAGCATATTAAAAACACCACATAGACATATAAACAACATTAAAAACTTGATTTTCACCATAGGGGGACTTTAAAGGAGGTGGTTGATTGCCCCTTTTTACAAGATGTACAATAAGTCTCTGATGTCCCCAGAGTGTGTATGTGAAGTTTTACCTCAAAATACCCCACAGATCATTTTTTATAGCATGTTAAAATTGTCACTTTTTGAGGGTGAGCAAAAACGGGTCCCTTTAAATGCAAATGAGCTGCTGCTCATGGGGTGGAGCTTCAAGAACTCCAGTTAGCATCTCTGATGACCTCATGCAGACAGGCAATGAAACTGTTCAGCCTTTTATGTTCAAACCGGAGTCGGACAATGATGGAGAGACTCCAGAAGAAGTGACAACATGTAGAATGCAACAAGATGATCCTGAATGGTTAGCTGATGAATTTAATGTAGCTGATGTGGAGTTAACTATCTTCAAGTCATTGATTAGCATATTCTGTCATGATAATCTATAAATTCTCAACATGGCCTTTGTTGCATGTTCTCGGGGGCAGGGTTTATGTAAATTTCAGTTGATGTCACTAACCCGGGAGGAAGCTTGTGTAGTCCCTACCAGCCGTTTGTTGTAGTCCTTAAAAAGCAATTTCTTTAAAAGAAAATATCTCCCTTTGCATTGAACTTTGAGCGTCGTAACTTTGCAGATGTTATTTATGCTCAAACAGCAACATTACACACTAACTAAAGTTTAAAATGTGAAATCATAATCAACCACCCCTTTTAATAAATGGTGTAGGAAATTGTATTGTTTTGTTCGGCAAGTGAGACCTCATTACCTTTATTTTTTTGCCGAAGTAAATTTTTTGTTTTGGTTTTGTGCGTGTAGATACACTGAAAAAAATTTAATCTTTTTTTTGTTGTTGTTGTTGTAAAAAGTACTACAATAATTGTTTTATTTACAACTTTATTTTACAGTGTAGTAACTGTGAAACTAGTATACGCTGCATTTTTGTTACTTTAGGTCGGTTTACTGGCAGTAAATATCCCTGATTTACATCAAACCGCATCTCACGCTGAATATCAGCTTTCACCCCCAACTCACCTGATCAGTGTCGCGGACTGGAACGCGCTAGAGATTCCTATTGATCGGTAGGAATCGATGAGCTGGATGTGAAGCACATCTCACGGATGCATTTCAGATGGTGACCGCTGGTCCCGCACTCACACAAACACAGCTGCAGGGTCTCGCTCTTCTGAGCAGACATTTTAAAAATGGGATACAGGATAGTCCACTGGGTCCAACATGAAAACAAGCTCTTGAATTTGAGAAGCTTTTTAAAAACCATCCGCTGGTCATGATTTAGACTGTAGCTGTTTTTGGAATGTTCACTGAAAGATGTTCAGAAGATGCATTGTAGATATCAAGTTTATTTTGACCATTATTTTAGGATATAGTTGACCTTAAAGCTAACACACATGTACTAATATTCCAGTTTTGATTTCATATGGTCTTTAATTATGTTTATGGAGCTCCCGAATAGGCACATGGATTTTAGGCGGCCACATTTGTTTGAGTCTCCTGTAATTGCACGCTGTTGGAAATGCCAGGACTTTGACTGACAGCCGTAATCATCTCACGCTCGAGCGATCTGTGCCCACACAGAACAGATGCTTTCATCTGTGCAGAGGATGACCTTTTTTCTGGGTGCTGTTCTGGGCTCAGAGTTTGCCTTTCATATCCTAATGAAACTAATGATGTGACCAGCAGGAAGTTGATCTGAGACCAGTGCGCTCTGATGCTTTATGCAAATGTGTCCGGGGTCACGTCCCCTCCGACAAACAGCCACTGATCACATTTAACAGAGTTTGACTCCCACTCTTCCCCTCTCTTGCTTTGATTTATTAAAACTTTGTTTATATTTGTATAATTCATAGAATTCACATTATATTATTATTATTATATTGTATAATATTTAAATACATAATATTATAAAAGTGTATACATATAATTCAAAATATAATAATTAGAATTATATTAACCGTATATATATATATATATATATATATATATACACTCACCTAAAGGATTATTAGGAACACCTGTTCAATTTCTCATTAATGCAATTATCTAATCAACCAATCACATGGCAGTTGCTTCAATGCATTTAGGGGTGTGGTCCTGGTCAAGACAATCTCCTGAACTCCAAACTGAATGTCAGAATGGGAAAGAAAGGTGATTTAAGCAATTTTGAGCGTGGCATGGTTGTTGGTGCCAGACGGGCCGGTCTGAGTATTTCACAATCTGCTCAGTTACTGGGATTTTCACGCACAACCATTTCTAGAGTTTACAAAGAATGGTGTGAAAAGGGAAAAACATCCAGTATGCGGCAGTCCTGTGGGCGAAAATGCCTTGTTGATGCTAGAGGTCAGAGGAGAATGGGCCGACTGATTCAAGCTGATAGAAGAGCAACTTTGACTGAAACAACCACTCGTTACAACCGAGGTATGCAGCAAAGCATTTGTGAAGCCACAACACGCACAACCTTGAGGCGGATGGGCTACAACAGCAGAAGACCCCACCGGGTACCACTCATCTCCACTACAAATAGGAAAAAGAGGCTACAATTTGCACGAGCTCACCAAAATTGGACAGTTGAAGACTGGAAAAATGTTGCCTGGTCTGATGAGTCTCGATTTCTGTTGAGACATTCAGATGGTAGAGTCAGAATTTGGCGTAAACAGAATGAGAACATGGATCCATCATGCCTTGTTACCACTGTGCAGGCTGGTGGTGGTGGTGTAATGGTGTGGGGGATGTTTTCTTGGCACACTTTAGGCCCCTTAGTGCCAATTGGGCATCGTTTAAATGCCACGGCCTACCTGAGCATTGTTTCTGACCATGTCCATCCCTTTATGACCACCATGTACCCATCCTCTGATGGCTACTTCCAGCAGGATAATGCACCATGTCACAAAGCTCGAATCATTTCAAATTGGTTTCTTGAACATGACAATGAGTTCACTGTACTAAAATGGCCCCCACAGTCACCAGATCTCAACCCAATAGAGCATCTTTGGGATGTGGTGGAACGGGAGCTTCGTGCCCTGGATGTGCATCCCACAAATCTCCATCAACTGCAAGATGCTATCCTATCAATATGGGCCAACATTTCTAAAGAATGCTTTCAGCACCTTGTTGAATCAATGCCACGTAGAATTAAGGCAGTTCTGAAGGCGAAAGGGGGTCAAACACAGTATTAGTATGGTGTTCCTAATAATCCTTTAGGTGAGTGTATATATATATATATATTAGGGCTGCAACTAACGATTATTTTGATAATCGATTAGTTGGTCGATTATTTTTTCGGATAAAATCGGATAAAAAGCCCTTTTTTTATTGACAAAACACACTATTCCACATCCTGCCCAATGCTGTCCTTCAAACAAACGTGTCAGCTGAGTGCTATAAAAACATACAGTGAATATATCTACCATTACATAAATTAACCATGGTTTTACATCGAACAAAACAAACAATAATAATAATAATAATAAATAAATAACAGGGTTATTTTAGTTATTCAATGGTAACCACAAATTAACCATTGTTTTGCTTCAAATCCATAGTTTAAGTATGGTATTTATGTGGTTATACAAATGGTAATCAATACGGCAAAAACATGGTTTTATTATAATAAAGATAAGAGGAATGTTCTGCAGGAACACACACACATTCGCTATGGACACAGTGACTGTTACTGTCATTTCTTTATCCTGTAGAAACATCTTACATTTATATTCAATTACAGCTGTTATTCCTTTACAGTTACTACTCTCACAAAATACTTGAATTACATGTTGACTTTTAAACCTAAATTTAGCGTCCAACAGCAGATATTTCAGCTAATTGAATGTTTTTGTGCTAAATATTATCTCCCTCTCGACTGCGTTCTGTCTGTTTGACGCGTGTGTGCACGCCCGTTCAGTGAAGTTTGAAGCTTAATGCAGACTAGTGTCAGGACGCGCTTTCATGCAAAATGGAAATACTCGCGTGAATTAGTAACATTTACAGATGAGGATATAACTACTGTTCTCTATATCGATCAGTGGATATAACCTGTAAAATGAACGTTTTGCGCTGAGGACGCACACGCATATGTCAAAGCGCATGATGTTAATTGCTAATGCATTAGCTTGAAGCTTAAAATTAAGAGTTCTCATGTTTTGGGCGCTTGGATCACGTACCGTTCCTGCAGCAGCTCACTCTGTTTCCACTCCACTATTTCTAGATGCATTTTGTCCATAGAAATGCTTTATTCAGTGCTGTAATTTGACGCGACTGGTGGAAGCTTATCGTGCACAGAGGGCAGACCTGACTAATCGATAATGAGAATCGTTATCGATGATTTTCATTATCGATTATTATCGATTTTATCAACTAGTTGTTGCAGCCCTAATATATATATATATATATTGTGTTAAAATAATTTATATATTTATATATAATTTTTTTTTTTTATTATTATTTATACATGTATGATCATTTTACTGACATTACATATAAATGCTACTGTAACGCATACATGCATGCCCTATATATGCAGCCTTCGGGGTGTGTGTAGCGTGTTTTGACATAAGACTGCACACTACTGCACACTTCAAAGTGTCTCCCCATAAGAGAGAGTGTGTTATAATACACTCTGTTTCTCCTCACTGACCATGTCAGATACTGTGAACACACACACATTTATATATACAATAACACCATACACTCAGCCAGCATCCACTCTCCGTATTGATTTGATTTTTACTCTGACCGCCTATTGACCTTTATAGCTTCTAAACTTTGTGTTTGTGTTTGTGTGTGTGTGTGTGTGTGTGTGTGTGTGTGTGTGCGCAGTTAGGAGAAACAGAGAGTATCTTGGAGTCTCTGGAACAGACAGTAGTAGACGTGGCAGCCTAATTTATCATGGCTCCATGGGACCACAATGCACAAAGCACTGCAAAAGAGACAAAAGCTCTCCTGGGCCTGTCCTGTCCCACACACACTCAGTGCACATGGAGATTCCTGCTCCATAAAGAGTAAATATTTGGCTACAACTGTGCTGTGATGTGACTTTCTGCAACATTAAATGCAAATACAGTCATTACCTGTTTAGCTAGCAGTCAAGTCCTGTACGTACACAATACCCTGAGCGACTTCCTCCAGTTTTATAGGGCAGAATTTCACAGCTTCTTTTTTTTTCATCTAGTCTTGCGACTAGACAAGACTTTTGACTGTCAGCATAAAATTTGGTCTTGTTTGCAGCTTTTTCAGTCCAAGAACTGCACTCTACAGAATTTTTTGTGACTTAGAAAACTAAGTTGCATGGTTATCATAGGCAAAAAATTAGTTTGTTTAGGTGTTGTCACAAACGGAATAGTTTACTGAAAAATTAAAATTTTATAATTTACTCACCCTCGTGCCATTCCATACCTGAATGACTTTCTTTCTACTGGGAAATACACAATGTCTCAGTTTTTTTGTCCATAATGGAATTCAATGGGGTCCATTGTATTATATTATATTATATTAATTATATTACATTATATTTATTATATTAATTATATTATACTGTATTATTGTCCATATTTTTTAATTAGCTTTTATTTTTATATTTTAATTTTTATTTCAGTTTTAGTAATTTTGTAATGGGATTTATCATTTTAATTCATTTTTTACTATTCCTATTTAGCTTCAATTTATTTTTATTTCAGTTTTAGTAATTTTAGTACTTCAAAACCTGTTTATTTCAGTTAGTTGTCAAGACAACATTTCTAATTTACAATTAAGTTTTTTAAGTTTTTCCAATTTTGTTTTTTTTTTTTATTAACAAAAAGAAGGAATTTTCTGTATTAATTTGCACTGATGTTTAATCGTTTTTTGAATTATGCATTTCTTTATATGTACAGACATTTTTCTACAGACATTTTTCTATATTATTACATTAATTATATTATATTTATTATATTATATTATATTATATTATATTATATTAAGTTTTTCATTTTATTTGATTTTTTATTAACAAAAAAAGGGAATTTTCTGTATTTATTTTCACTGGTGTTTAATCGTATTTTGAATTATGCATTTCCTTATATGTTTTTCTGCAGACATCTTTCTTAAGTAGTTAAGTAAAAAATGACAGAATTTAAATTTTTAGGTGAACTATCTATTTAAAACCTGAACAGATGGCAAGCCTCTATATTATAGCATTTTGAAGCATAAATGAGCACATTGTGTGTTTGTGGTAAAGGCCCTCGAATGAATCTGTCTAATTCTGCTGGTTGAATTTCATGCTTTACATAAGCGTAAAAGAGCAGCTCTTCCCTTCAGCAGTCTGATTTATCTCAGTGTTTCACTGAGCGTGTGAATTCACGTTCAGACGCTGTCAGGTGTTTGGATGTGAGAGCTGCTCTGTGTTATTAACACTCTCTGATTCACTGTCACACTTACATTTCTTTCTACGCTCATTCTACACTCCTCCTTTAGCACTTTCCTTTTCTCAATCCTGCTGGAAAATCCAGCTAAAACCAGAATGGTGATCGCTGCGTAGCACAACATGATAACTGGTTTCTAGCTGACCGGGGTTTGTCATTGCCTCCTTTAATGACCTTGTTTGAGATCCATCAATCAGAGAAGATTCGGGGAATAAAGCTTTGTAGATGACATATCAAGTTTGTATTTCTGTATTGTCAACAAAAGATTTGATGTACATTACCATTTAAACATTTGGGGTCATTAAGATTTTATAATGTTTTTGAAAGAAGTTTCTTGTGCTCCCCAAGGCTGCATTATTTTTAATTTTTTTAAATACAGTAAAAACTGTAATATTGCGAAATATTATTGCAATTTCAAATGTGAATATATGTTCAAATGTAATTTATTCCTGTGATCAAAGCTGAATTTATCGTCATTACTCCAGTCTTCAGTGTCACATGATCCTTCACAAATCATTCTGATATGATGATTCGCTGCTCAAGAAACATTTATGATTATTATCAATGTTGAAAGCAGTTGCTGCTTCATATTTTTGTGGAATACATGATGCGTTTTTGTCAGGATTCTTAAAATAATAAATTTACTGTCACTTTTGATCCTTCCCTCGCAACAAATCCTTACCTCGAGGGGTCAAAATGACCCGAAGCCAGAAAGCTTGTATTATTTCATTTTTATAATATTTTTTCTATTTTTTGTTAACCTTTAAATTACTAGATTTTATCAATAAATAATAAAATTTAAGCACATTCTTCACTTTCTTTCAACTTAAATTCAAAATAACTCTCCAATACATGCATAACCCAGCTCAAAACAGCTCAAAATGGGGATTATTATAAATTGTGTCAATTTAAATAATTAATTAAACAATAAAAAAAAAAAATATATATATATATATAACATGATATTTCATGACTCTTGCCACTAGATGGCCTGTTCCGCTGGGTCCTAAAGTCAGTTCTTGAGTTTATCTCTTCAGTATGCATCCAGATATACATGTAGACATTATAAAATCATTTTTTGGTTTTAGTATTTTTAAAATGTTAGGTTTTCTATGTGTACTGAAGCATTCCTCGCATTCCATTCGTTCCTAAAGGGGGTCAAATTGACCCAAAGGATTTGTTACTTTTTTATTACAACCACATAAACTCCTCAAATCAAAAAAAAAATCTGTGTATTCGTGGTTCAAGTGTGACAAAAGTCCTAAGGTCTTGGACCACTCCGATGAACACTCAATTTTTAAACATTTTTTAAAAATGAGTTTCTGGTCAAAATGACCTGAGGGATGGATGAGGGTTTAATGCATCCTTGCTGAATGAAAGAAATTATTTATTTAAAAAAAAAAAAAAAAAAAAATCTTATTGACCCCCCTCTAATCTTATGTCATAATTGCTGAAACGAAATCACATTGCTTATTTCTCTTTACAATTTCTTCGACCCTACAGGCTATTTGAGAAGGATCTCTAGTTTAAGAAAGCCAGCTAGTGAGTTAAACTGGTCAAGATGGTTAGTTGGTAGATGACCTTGGACCAGCAACAAACCAGCTATCATGTTCCTGATACTGTATGACCTGGTTTTTCCAGCAAGACCAGACGAGTTATATGATCCAAAATCCAGCTAAAGCCCCACCTTAAGCTGGTTTACTCTGGATTTTCCAGCAATGAACAGGAGAGTTACATAAGACCACAGCACAGAAATGCATGATGTGTTTGATTTGACTCGGACTCAGAACTGTAGATCAGACATTAAAGAGCGCAGTCCTCAGAGGGACCAGCACACACCCTTCAAAGTCTACAAATCACACTGAACACTACACAAAGACAACAGTCAGGAGAGATGATGATATTTCTCTGGCTCTCTCATACCTTTGTATTTCTCAGTGATTTCATCATGTGTGCTATAACGCTTGAAACAACATCTATGTTCCTTGTATGCAAAACAGAAGCGCTGATATTCTGCATAACATTTAGTGTTTCACAGAAGAAATACAGTAAATTACAACATGTAGGATCGTTTTCAGGTGAACTATTCCTTTATCTGTGAAGGGTGTGTATGTTGGCTTGTGTTTGCTGCTCTTCTAGCATGTTTTTCTAACCACCTGCTCTTCCACAGTTTGACTGACAGTAAAGTTGAAGCATGTTGATCTGTTCAGTATTAGACACAGCCAGCAGCACATCAGACATCAGTTCATAATCACGCTTCTGCATCACTTACTACTGTACTGAGCGGTTTGTGAGGCTTTGTGTTATCAATTACCTGAAGGAATATTAAGCACATGTACAGTTGTATACTTGCACTACCATTCAAAAGAAGTCTCTTATGCTTACCAAGACTGCATTTATTTGATTAAAAATAGTAAAAACAGTAATATTGTGAAATATTATTACAATTTAAGATAACTGTTTTCTATTTGAATATATGTTCAAATGTAATTTATTTATGTGATCAAAGCTGAATTTTCAGCGTCATTACTCCAGTCTTCAGTGTCACATGATCCTTCAGAAATCATTCTAATATGATGATTTGCTGCTCAAGAAGCATTTATGATTATTATATCAGTGTTGAAAACAGTTGTGCTGCTTCATATATTTGTGGAAACTATGATATTTTACAGGATTCTTTTATGAATAGGAAGTTCAAAAGATCAGTTAAAAATAATGAATTTCAATTTATTTAGCTGTAAATGCTCAATGACAACATTAAATGTGTGGATGTGTGGTAGTTGGAGTTTAAATTCCATGGAAATCTATAGAGCTTTTTGCAGAGATCTGTGGATACAGAAGTGCATTATTTTTAATTATTTGATTAAATTCAGCATTTTATGTGTTCATGTGTTATGTGTGAATCAGTTCACAGGAAGTGGCTTAGTTTGATTACTGGAAACCATCACATATAATAGTTTTGTGTGTCTGTGTCTGTGTGTATGTATATGTGTGTGCGTGTGTGTGCGTGTGTGCGTGTGTGTGCGTGTGTGCGTGTCTGTGCGTGTGCGTGCGGTTCAGGTATTCCCCACAAAGGTGGAAATATCCGAAATCTTTGTCCCTTCTGGGGACATTTTTAGTCCCCATGAGGAAAACAGCTTATAAATCAGACTAAGTGATGTTTAAAACAAATCTAAAAATGCAAGGTAAGGGATAGAATATATTAAGTTTATATAGAATAAAACAGTAAAACAAATGATTATGTCTAAGTCCCCATAAAATCGAAAGCCACATGTGTGTGTGTGTGTGTGTGTGTGTGTGTGTGTGTGTGTGTACAGGTTTGGATTTACTTTTGAGGGTCAAATTCATTGAGGGTCATTTTACTGGTCCTCACTAGTTAAAAAGGCTTATAAATTGACCAAAACATGTTTGTATTTAAATCTAGTGTTTTGCGCATGTTTCTGTTATGGTAGGGCTTGGGTTAGGCAATAGAAAATATCATTAACCTGATATAAAATCAATGGAAATCAATGTCCTCACTAGTGAAACGTGTGTGTATGTGTATGTGTGTGCGTGTGTGTTTGTGTATGTGTGTGTGCACAATTCACTTAGAATTCAGACTGAACACATGGGCGTGTAGAAACCCCGGATCATGCCTGAATTTGCCCTCCAGGCATAAACCGGTTACAGTTACAGTGTGCTGAATCAATATCAGCTGTCAGCACATTCTAACATGGAATCAATTCCAATGTAGAATCAATGTGGAAAACTGAGTTGAAACAACAAAATATCATTAAAACGGCAGTAATTAAAAATGATTCCAGCTTGTGAAGTTCAGTTTCAACATGACGCTGGTCTCGGATCAGTGATTTTTGTGTCCGTCTCAGCAGGTTTGAGCTCTCCGCCAGCTAATCTGGCCTCCTCTGGCGTGCCGAGCATTGTGACTCCCATTGTTAATGGATTCAGCGGAATCCCTCACCAACCCAACGGTCATCCAGTAGAGGCGATGTACACCAATGGCCTGCCATCGTACTCCACCCAGAGCCCGACCGCAGCCGACACGCTTCAGCAGGCCTTCACGGGCGTCCAGCAATACACAGGTACACACACTTTTGTGCTCAGGAGAAATTGTGGAGATCTCAGTTATGCTTCAAGTGTCAATATTTCCCCTAAAATTCCTCTGGACATAAAAGAGTCAATAGTTGTCATCCAGTAAGACGAATTTGGAGCAGCTCAGCTCATTTGATGAGAAATGTTTGAGTTCATATTGAGATCTCTATTACTTTTGATTGCAGACTTATCTTTGCAAATCCGAGCACATTTGAGACATTGCTGAGATCTCTTCTGAAACTCTTATGAGGTTCCTGGGGTCTTTTTCTCCTGCTTTCTCAGTTTGTTCTCCATTTAATCTCATTGTCTAGGAGAAACAATTGAGGTATTTGAGATATTACAATGTTTAGATATTGTGTTTAAGATATAGTGGGTTTCACCTAGACAATGAGATTAAATGGAGAACAAACTGAGAGTCACCTGAGATTCAGATGTTTCTCCTGAGAAAAACCCCCAGGTAATCTCATAGACAAGAGTTTCAGAAGAGATCTCAATGTCACAAATGTGCTCGGACTTGCAAAGATATCTCAAACACAATATCTAAACATCGTAATATCTCAAATACTTCAATTGTTTCTCCTAGAAAATTACATTAAATGGAGAACAAGCTGAGAGTCTCCTGCTTCTCAGATGTTTCTCCTGAGAAAAAAAAACCCCAGTAATCTCACACTTGTGTCCTCTAGAGTTTGAGAAGAGATCTCAACAATGTCTCAAACTGTTCTCAGATTTGCAAAAGATACACTATATCTCAAACACAATATATAAACATTGCAATATCTCAAATACCTCAATTGTTTCTCCTAAACAATGAGATTAAATGGAGAACAAACTGAGAGTCTCCTGCTTCTCAGATGTTTCTCCTGAGAATAAAAGTCCCAACAACAATGTCACAATGTCTCAAACTGTTCTCAGATCTCAAACACAATCTGAGAATGTCTCAAATACCTCAATTGTTTCTCCTAATGAGATTAAATGGAGAACAAACTAAGAGTCTCCTTCTTCCCAGATGTTTCTCCTGAGAAAAAAAGTCCCCAGTAATCTCACACGTGTCTCCTCTAGAGTTTCAAAAGAGATCTCAACAATGTCTCAAACTGTTCTCAGATTTGCAAAAAAAAAAACCCATAGATATTATATTTGAAATATCATGTATATATCTTTTTTGAGACATTGTTGAGATCTCTTTTCAAACTCTAGAGGAGACACGTGTGAGATTACTGGGGTCTTTTTCTCGGGAGAAACATCTGAGAAGCAGGAGACTCAGTTTGTTCTTCATTGAATCTCATTGTCTAGGAGAAACAATTGAGGTATTTGAGATATTACAATGTGTAGATATTGTGTTTGAGATATAGTGTATCTTTGCAAATCTGAGAACCGTTTGAGACATTGATGAGATCTCATCTGAGAAGCAGGAAACTCTCAGTTTCTTCTCCATTTAATCTCATTGTCTAGGAGAAACCATAGATATTATGTTTGAAATATCATGTATGTATCTTTCCAAACCTGAGCACAGTCTGAGACATTTCTTCAGAAACATTTGCTCTCTGTTTAATCTGCTGTTTAGCAGAAACAATTGAGATGTTATTAAGAGATCCTACTTGTGATTTTTTTCATTCAATGCAGTAGATATTTTCACAAATGTCACTTTCACAGAAAAATAACTTTGCTCATGGTGTGTTATTGCTGGTAGGTGACTTTGCTGTGATTGAAACCTCAGGTTATATTTGAATTTCCTGGATATTACAGCTATCATACGGATGCCTAGAGATCTGTCATTTTAAATCAGTTTGATATATGATGAACGTACTTTCAGATTTCATTGCACTGTGATCCTGTCATATTTCATTAGCATATAAAGGTCAACCTTCGTCTTGTCCTTATTCTTGCCTCATCTGTCCCTCTCTTTCTCTCTCTTGTATGATTATGCTTATGTCTGCAGCCATATATCCTGCCACAACACTGACCCCTATAGGTCAGACACTGCCACAGCCTGCTCAAATCATCCAGCAACAACAGCAGCAGCAGCGGGAAGGTTAGTGTCTCTCATCCCTACAATGAGCCAATGAAATTCAGATTAGATATGTCTATCTAGAAGCATCAAAAGGATCAACTACTTTCATGTCAAGATTTTACAACTGAGTTCCATTTTAGAATCTTCACTTTCAATTATATCACCGTCAGGTGTTTCCTGATTGGCCCGTCCCATTTGAACATTCTTTTCATTTGAAAGATGGAAAGAAAATATCTCAGTGGAGCATGATTTGTTTCATTGTATTGCCATGTGTAGAATGCCTATGTATTTCACTGATGCACTAAATAAATAATAAATCTTACAGCTTATATTTCTATCTTACATTTCATTTGTGTTTTCATAATTTTCATGGAGTCTAAAAATACAAGTTCATGTTTTCCACAGCATATCAAATATGTGTGTGTGTGTGTGTGTCTGTTTCAGGTCCCGAGGGCTGCAACTTGTTTATCTATCACCTGCCACAGGAGTTTGGCGATAACGAGCTAATGCAGATGTTTATTCCGTTCGGATCCGTCATCTCGTCAAAGGTGTTCATGGATCGAGCCACCAATCAGAGCAAATGTTTCGGTCAGACACCGCTTCCTGCTTTAAACACACTCTATATCTATACTTTGACCTCTTTCTAATCAGTTGATAAAATATCAGGGTCCAAAATACTTTTTCAATTTTATACAATCGTGGTCAAAAGTTGGCAACAAAGCAAAAATATAAGCAACTGTTATACGTATTCAAAAGTTTACATACACCTTGCAGAATCTGCATAATGTTAGTTTAACAAAATAAGAGGGATAATAAAAATAAAAAAATATTTTTTATATAGTACTGATTCTCAATACTGTGTGTTGTTCCCTGATGATCCACGGCTGTTTTTTTTTTTTGTGATGGTTGTTCATGAGTCTCTTGTTTGTCCTGAGCAGTTAAACTGACCAACGTTCGTCAGAAAAATCCTCAAATTCTTCAGTTTTCCAGCATCTTTTGCATATTTGAACCCTCTCCAGCAGTGACTGTATGATTTTGAGATCCATCTTTTCACACTGAGGACGATTGAGGGACTCAAACACAACTATTAAAAAAGGTTCAAACATTCACTGATGCTCCAGAAGGAAACACGACAAGGGTTCATAAACTTTTGAACAGGTCATTTTTTCTATATGTAAAACATTTCTTTATGTAAAACATCTTATCCAGGACAGAACTAAATAAAAAATAACATGCATTTTGTGTGATCCCTCTTATTTTATTAAAATAATTAACATTTTGCAGATTCTGTAAGGTGAATGTAAACTTTTGACCACGACTGTACATATAACAGTTGCTTATATTTTTGCTTTGTTGCCTTGCCATAAAACACACATTTGGCTTCCTGTATAAACACCTAGGTCCCTATCATACACCCGGCGCAATGTGACGCAAGTGTTTTTTGCTAGTTTCAGCCCGATGCAGTTATTATTTTCACGTCCAACACCACGTTGTTAATATAGCAAATGCACTCGCGCCCATCTGTTCGCCCATGGGCGTGCTGGTCTGAAAACCAGGTGTGTTCAGGCGCATTGTTGGCGCGCTGCTATTTTGAGGAACTGAAAACGACTGCGCCATTGACCAACAAAAACCTGGTTTAAAGTCAAAAGCAATATTTATTGTGTTATTTAAAGGGCGTGTTAGCAATACGGCTATAGGCGGGTGCACAACGCACATACACTCTGCTTATTACACACACAGGGACGCGCAGCAGCACACAAACATTTTTAAATATTAAAAATAAAAGGATTCCTCTCTGGAGAAGCGTTCAGTCTTTCCGCTCACAAATTCTGCCATGTAAATAGCGAATCTGCCATGGTGCGAGCGCAACTGGCTTTTAAAGGGAATGGGAGATGAGACTCTGATTGGTTTATTGCACGTTACGCCCAAAACACACCCATGACTCATTAAGAGACTAGGGACAACCCTTTTGGATCATGCGTCTGGTGCGCCAACCATTTTTTCCGTCGTTAAACTAGCAAAAGTGGATTCGGACACGCCCTAAGTGTACCTGCGTCATGCACTTCAGACCATGTGCTCAGATTGTTAAAATAGGGTCCTAATGTTAGACTATCATTCTTACATTGTGTTTTAAACCATGCATTATGTTCCAGTTCCTAACATTTGCCAATTGGCAATTAACCCCTTTTATTTGCATGCCAAAGCCAATTTTTACATGCATTAAGTGTTTGCCAAATGTTAATTTTGGACCCAGGGTGCCAGGGCCCAGGTGTGTGTGTGTGTGTGTGTGTGACTGCTGTGCGTTTAATGAAGGTTTATTGGTCTCCTCACTCACACCGAAAGCCTTGACTGTCTGGAATCACATATATTTATATTCATTCTCCGCACACCACACAGGCGGCTCTCGGGAACACGATCCCTGCGCAGAAATCAAGCCGCTTTTCTCTCTCCCTCCCATTAGTTTGATTTGATTTAGTCTTCTCAGTCTATTTGTTTCCTTGAGGATTTGTTGTCCATTTCTTTCTACATGAATTAAAAATGAGTAAATGTGGACGTGGCCTAATACTGTTATACCGCAGGGACTGTGATATACACACGACATATACACACACACATAAACGGCACAGTCTCATCCAGACTTTCTCTTCTCTGCAGGCTTTGTGAGCTTTGATAACCCCGGCAGCGCTCAGGCTGCGATCCAGGCCATGAACGGCTTCCAGATCGGCATGAAACGCTTGAAAGTGCAGCTGAAACGGCCGAAGGATGCCAGCCGTCCATACTGACCACAACCAGGGATGCATACGTGCACTCTCAGCCATTAGGAGAGGTAGGCCACAGCACACGGATCAAAAAGTCAATATTTGAATGATGCCAGAGGCTTATGTAAAATGTTTGGCTTTCTTTACTCATTCTGTGGAGAATATATCATCCCTCTATTGCAATAAGTTGGTCAATCGGATCACAAGTGGACAACGCTAAATACAGGTGTAAACGGGGTCTAAAACGTTTTGAGCTTGTCCACTTTACCCGCCCATAGACTCTCGCCTCGAAGAAATCAGGACAGTGGTTGAAAGTGGACAAAATAGATGGATTTAAACACCAGGCGCAAACGGGAATGTGTCTGCCTCGTTCACTTGTGATCCGATCGACCAAAACGCATCTTGATACCAGCTGTAAACAGGGCCTAAGTTATACTGATCTAAGTAGGCCTACCTATACCTATATAAAAATGATACCGGTCATCCAAATGCAGTCTTTATTAACAATAGTTTGTTCTCCAGTTGTACACTGGCTTTGCAAAAAAGCATTAATAGTGTTTATTTTATAGTAGTCTCTAAAAACTGTCAAAACAAGTGGAAAGATCGGTTTAAGTTGCAAACATTTTTACGTTTTGTTTAGATAGTGATGATTTTGAGAACTCTATTGACTCTTGATATGATTTTGAGAAGCATGCTGTAAAGATTAAGTACAGTTTACAATTCTGTAATATTACTTATTCATTGTAATTATCAGCAAACGGATAATATCAGGCCTTATTTTTTCATTTCAAACAGTAGAATTTTTCTCAATACCATATTGTATACCAAGTATTAAACACGTGTATATATCCTTTGTGGTATATAATAATAATTTGTTTTATAATATACAAAATCATACATTTATAATATCTGCTTTTACTAGTGTTTTTGACAACAATAATTACATTTTTTAAGTAAAATAATGTTGGGCTTGAACGGACGAATTCACACAAAATTTGAGTATCCTAGTAAACATAGTCGGTTATATATTAAGTGAACATAAACAGTTGAGAAAAAAAACGTGTAACAGTATAATGGATCCGTGCATGAGGTCTTAAAGTGAGGCAGCCTAATATTCCTGCTGCTGTCTGTGTTTTTAATGTTAATCAAACTACAAAAGACAAAGAAATCACTCCCTGCTCTTGACTGAATAACTTTTGTAACTTTATAAATATTCATCTATATTTAATTTATACAGTGAAGAATATGCAGTGTTATTTTACATTTGATTATTAAAATTCTGTACCTGAAAACCCCCCAAAAAACACTGTTTATTTCATAACCTGGAGCAGCTTTAAATATGCGCTGTGCAATTAAATGAAAGATAAAATATGATGAATGAACAGTGAAAGTAACAGAAGCTCATACAATACATGTTAACAGGCTTAATTAAGTATGAAAATAACTGAAGGGAAATATATGTTTGCTAAACAAATTAAGCCAACTAATATGATTCATATTCTTTTGGTTTCTCTAACCAATATATTTTTTTTTAAATTCCAAATGCAGTGAAAATACAGGTATCTATGGAAGCTTGAGATATAAAGTCAGAATTGCGAGACAGAAAGTCAGAATTGCGTGATATAAAATCAGAATTGCATGTCATAAAGTCAGAATTGCATGACATAAAGTCAGAATTGCATGACATAAAGTCAGAATTGCATGTCATAAAGTCAGAATTGCGAGATATTAAGTCAGAATTGCGTGACAAAGTCAGAATTGCATGTCATAAAGTCAGAATTGCGTGACAGAAAAAGTCAGAATTGCATGACAAAGTCAGAATTGCGTGTTATAAAGTCATAATTGCGTGATATAAAGTCAGAATTGCGTGTTATAAAGTCAGAATTGCGTGTTATAAAGTCAGAATTGCGTGACATAAAATCAGAATTGCGAGATATAAAGTCAGAATTGCGAGACATAAAGTCAGAATTGCGAGATATAAAGTCAGAATTGTGTGATATAAAGTCAGAATTGCGAGATATAAAGTCAGAATTGTGTGATATAAAGTCAGAATTGCGAGATATAAAGTCAGAATTGCGAGATATAAAGTCAGAATTGCGAGATATAAAGTCAGAATTGCAAGACATAAAGTCAGAATTGCGTGTTATAAAGTCAGAATTACGAGATATAAAGTCAGAATTGCGAGATATAAAGTCAGAATTGCGAGACAGAAAGTCAGAATTGCGTGATATAAAATCAGAATTGCGTGACAAAGTCAGAATTGCGAGACAAAGTCAGAATTGCGTGATATAAAATCAGAATTGCATGTCATAAAGTCAGAATTGCATGACATAAAGTCAGAATTGCGAGATATTAAGTCAGAATTGCGTGACATAAAGTCAGAATTCCATGTCATAAAGTCAGAATTGCGTGACAGAAAAAGTCAGAATTGCATGACAAAGTCAGAATTGCGTGTTATAAAGTCATAATTGCGTGATATAAAGTCAGAATTGCGTGTTATAAAGTCAGAATTGCGTGTTATAAAGTCAGAATTGCATGACATAAAATCAGAATTGCGAGATATAAAGTCAGAATTGCGAGACATTAAGTCAGAATTGCGTGTTATAAAGTCAGAATTGCGTGACATAAAGTCAGAATTGCGTGATATAAAGTCAGAATTGCGAGATATAAAGTCAGAATTGCGAGATATAAAGTCAGAATTGTGAGATATAAAGTCAGAATTGCGAGTTATAAAGTCAGAATTGCGAGACATAAAGTCAGAATTGCGAGATATAAAGTCAGAATTGTGAGATATAAAGTCAGAATTGTGAGATATAAAGTCAGAATTGCGAGTTATAAAGTCAGAATTGCGAGACATAAAGTCAGAATTGCGAGATATAAAGTCAGAATTGCGTGACATAAAGTCAGAATTGCGTGATATAAAGTCAGAATTGCGAGTTATAAAGTCAGAATTGCGAAATTTAAAGTCAGAATTGCGAGACATAAAGTCAGAATTGTGAGATATAAAGTCAGAATTGCGAGACATAAAGTCAGAATTGCGAGACATAATGTCAGAATTGCGTGATATAAAATCAGAATTGCGTGATATAAAATGAACCGCACTAACAGAGCAATCGCACCAGGGTTCGTTTTAATCCAACCAAATATGCCAAGTGTGAACACACCCTAAAAGAGTGAATGAAGTAATCTCTCCTTTAAAGCCGATAAACGTCTCCGGCAAACAGTCAAATGTTTTCTGGAAGCTGCGGAGTGAATGATGCAATCTGCCAGCACTCCTGTATCATGTCATCTCTCTGAATCCTTCTATCATGTTTAATGTGATGTCAAGAGCGCAGGCCTGGGTTTTAGCTTCACACGGCTCTCGCTGTGACTGATGGCTCCTGGTTCGACATCCAGGTATCAAGCTGTCAGCGCGTAGCTGAGCTTTTTTCCTCCTCTGCTGCTGGTGTCTGTCTCCCGAGTCAAACTCTGACATTTCTCTCTCTTTCTCTCTGGCAGGTTTTAAACAGTTGTAGTCTTGACGTTTTGACGGATGGAAACTTTTCTTGAAAAACTAACACGAAAAAAAAAACGACACAAAAAACACACGAAGAAGCAAACAAGCGGAGTTTTGAGAAGCATATCGCATTTAACGAAAGCGTGTGTTTCCACGGCGATGAAAGACTGGCGTGACGGGGGGCAACGGCGAAGACGAGGACGAGGACGAAAACAAATAAACTGAAAAATGCGATATAACAAACACTTTGGAAGAACAGTGCATGGCTGGGATTGGTAGAGTTCACTAAAGCAAAAGACGGATCCATGCACATATCAAGAGACAGTCGTAGCTTTTATTTGCGAGGAATAATGAGGGTTGAACGGTAAAATGTGTATATGACACTGACGCAGTATAACTCTCTCTCTCTCTCTCACCCGTAGGGACCAGAGGACCAAATCTTTTTAATCTCTGTCGGTACCGTAACCATGTACAATATTACCACCGATTGATTATCTTACGCTACATACATGCTACTTCATATAATATGCCAATTAAGAGTTAGACACAATTAATTCAGGGTGTATAGTGTAGGTATACGGAGACTTGAGGTGTGTTTTATTGAAAACCTTTTGGGAAAACCTAGTTTCCAGGTTATCGGTGCAAAACCGTCTAAAGGACTTTGATAGATTATGTTTAGTGGGGTATTTTAGGATATTGTTATAGAATATGAAGTGTGTTGATATTGAATTGGGCTGTTCATCTCCACGTCTCGTTTCAGAAAGCTGCCGGCTGGAGAAAAGGGCATTGATCCTTCGCGATATCATTTAACTCATGCACATACTGTAAACAAATGACCACAGCGAACATATACAGTAACCAGATATTTTTGCCAAACAACAGCTCTTGTTTTTTGAGCTACACAGTTTCAGGAAATATCTCTCTAGTGATATTTTCCCATGCACCACCAAAACCTCCCAGTGGCTGTTTTTAACACTGAATCTGAGGATTTCATAAAGTCTCAATTATCTTTGTATTGTTATTGACTGGATCATGATAGCTTTTATTATTTTATTTTACCTTTTTATTTGTCAGCTTACCAAGTGCACACAGCAAGACTTACATTAACATTACTGTTATTTTATTTTATTTTATTACATATTTATTCAGCTTACCAAGTGCAGAGCAAGGCTTATATTGACATTACTCTCAATTTATTTATTTATTTATGTATTTGTTGATTTATTTATTTATTTAATCAGCTTACCAAGTGGTTTACATTAACAATACACTTATTTTATTATTATTTTTTTTCTTCAGCTTACCAAGTACAGAGCAAGGCTTACATTAACATTACTCTCAATTTATTTTTTATTTTTTTTATTTTTATTTTATAAAATTTATCAACTTTAATTTAATTTTATTATCAGTTTACCAAGTGCAGAGCAAGGTTTACATTAACATTACACTCTATTTTATTTTATTTTATTTTATTTTATTTTAGTCAGCCTACCAGTACACAGCATGGTTTACATTAACATTACACTCTATTTTATTTTATTTTATTTATTTAATTTTATTTAATTATATTTAATTTTATTTTATTTTATTTATTTTTATTTATTTTTATTTATTTTTATTTAATTTAATTTAATTTAATTTTATTTTATTTTATTTTATTTTATTTTATTTTATTTTATTTTATTTATTTTATTTTATTTTATTTTATTTTATTTTATTTTATTTTATTTTATTTTATTTTATTTTAGTTTATTTTAGTTTAGTTTAGTTTAGTTTAGTTTAGTTTAGTTTAGTCAGCCTACCAGTACACAGCATGGTTTACATTAACATTCACTCTCAGTTTATTTTGTGTTTTATTTGACTTTGCTACATTATATATAGTCCTATAGTCCTGAAATCACAGCAATCAAACTGATGCAATTCATACAGCACTGTCACTATTTCAAACTATTGAACTGATTTGTTGCTCTAGTTACTTCTGTGTTGCATGTCCCAAACAAGTGATAACATCTGAAGATAAGCGAGGCTTTACTGAATCCGCCAGAACGAGGTTAAAACAGCCACAAAAAGATGTCTCGGTGGTGCGCGCTGCAGTGATGTTTCCACTGTGAGAACCGGCTGTTTTGAGATAGAATTCAGGAAAATCTTTCATTTAGAAACAGCCTAAAAACGTGCCATAGTAAAGCTTTGAATTTGTTTCAGTGGCTTACACTGATATGCTGTTTGCCAGAAGGGCCTTCTAGAACATTTATATTAGACAAATCAAACCATTTTACAGCATAAAACACAGCACACAAGAGATATCACGTCTTGGAAAATTTCTATAACCTTGAGAGACACTTTTAAAGACAGTTCTCCTCTATTCATGCTTTATTCAGGTATTTCATGCGTTATTACACTTAAATGAACTTCGTAATTGCTCATAGTTACACTGTATTGTGCATGCCTATGTAAACGTAGTACTTATGTAGAGCCAGGCCACAGTTACGGCCTAAACGGCCAAGAAAAACGAGAGAAGTGATGATGTAAAGGAACAAAAATGTATGAAAAATAGTGTTTAGAGGTGAAAACATATAGAAACAAACCAGCGAGGCCACATAACCACCTGTGAAACATGGTAACATTTATTTTAAGTCAATATGAAATCCAAATGGACCCTGTTTACTTTCTTCATACAAGTTTCTAGTGTTTCTAGTGTTAAAAATGCAAAAAGCCTGCAAAATGCAAAATTACAGAAGTAAAATAGGTTGCAAGAGCCCGTTCATGTTGACTTTCACATCATACTTAGTTGTTTTGACCCACAGAAACTGTTAAAACTTTTTGGACCAAACCCGTTATATCAGATAGCAGAATTTCCTTCTGTCTTCACGCACAGCCTGCCATGATCAGTTGACCGTGCAAATGTTCCACGTGCCATGACAGCACTTCTCCTCCAATCAAAACAAGCGATTTGCAAGGGAGGTTGCTCTCTGTGCAGTCGTACTATTAATATTTTGTCAGGAAAAGAGAGCTGCCACTCGTCTAGGAGTTCAAGCTAAAATGACTGGACAGCACATTTCATTCTGGAACCTGGACAAAGTAGATTTTAAGTGCTTTACAGGTCAAACATAGTAGATGATTTAATATTAAGGCAGAAATTAGTAAAGTTTTGCAGGATGGATCACCGTATGGTTTATGTGACTGATGTGTCAACGCAAAACATGAAACTGTTATGACAGTTTCCCCTTCAGGAATGGGTGAATCTCACCAAAACATGTTCAACATGTCCAATATATATTAAATAAAAAAAAATAAAAAAAAACCATATATATATATATTAATGTAAATGTTTTTATGACGAAATTAAAATTATATATATGTATGTATGTATCTATGTATGTGTATATATATATATATATACATATACACCTGGAAGGAAAACTGTCATAACATAACATAATGTTTTCTGTTGCCATAATTGTCATAATGATGTCAAAAGGTTACAATTTAGCACATTTCCTGCCATGTAAATTTTCATTACTGTAATGCAAAAAACATCTCATCATTATTATTATATAATTGTTGAGCTTTATAATTAATACCATTCTCAGTTAGATTATTATTACTGTAACAATATCCAAAATAAAAAGCTGTAATATAATGCTGTTATATTTATATTGTATTATACTATACAACAAATATTATAATGTTGTATAAATACATTTTTGTTACAGTAATAAAATGAGATTATTTATTATGTTAATGAGAATTTGGGAGGAAAATGTCCTTATTTGCCATGAAAATTGTCACACGGTCTTAAAATAAGCTTTTTTTTTCATCCATAATGCAGAATTGATCATTAAAACCAGTTTTAAAGGGCCACAAATTCACAGATAATAGTTGCACAAACATTCCAGTTACTGTGGCTTAAGCGGGACGTCTGCCATCTGTCTGTCAGAACTGAAATTAGTAATCAGGGACAGAGCAGGTTTTCAATTAAACACCGATCAGATGATCACAGTGGAAGGTGACTATATAATCAGCATTCAAGGGCACTTCTGCTCACTTCTACACCTTCCATTCATTTACTTTTTTAACATTGTGAAACTGAACTGTTAAACTAACTGGAGAGTGATATCATCTGAACCCAGTGAATCATGGAAATGTTTGGAATAACGTACTACCATACTCTTTTTGCAGTATGTGTGCTGTTCTTTTCTGTATCTGCTACAAAGTCATACCCTAGCAACCGCACAGAAGCCCATTAGCAACCATTTTGCATTGGTATCACTCTCACATTTTAAGAAAATATACTACTACTTTTACTACTGCACTGGGAAAAAAGTTACAATTTTGAAGCAGAAAGATTTTTGCCGATTGTTTGAAACCTTGTCATTGCATATTATTTTACATATTGACACACTAGGTAGTATGCAGTGTGCATAATACTAGTATTCCAGTCTGAATACTGCAAAAATGATTTTCTAACTCACTATTTTTGTCTTGTTTTCCAGTACAAATATCAACGTTCTTAAATCAAGTTACATTTACTTGAGAATCAAAATGACTTAAGATATTAAATCTTGTTTTCTGACAAATTAATCATAACTAATTGCGTTTTTGCTTCAAATAAATTTGCCAATGGGGTAATGAAAAAATTCATGTTTTCCCTATGAATCAAGTTTATCCACTGGCAGATATTTTTTTCTTGTTTTAAGCATAAACTCGATTACACTTGATTACATTTTTCATGATGCAAGACTTAGGGCCATATTTACTAAACAGGGCAAATTAGTATGAGAGCACAATTCCAAAAAAGTGCAGATGGGAGTGGAAAGTTCAGCGTGTGATCTACTGACGACATGCAAATGAAAGAACACAGACGCAGCCGGATCATTTTCATAATGACCAACATAATCTACCAATAGCAGCGCAAATTAGCGTCTGGTTTAAGACGTGCTTATTTTGGCGGTAAATAATGCCGCAAACACCAGTAAACTGATGAGCGCAAACCTTAGTAAATCACATCGCATGATTCATTTAAATACTCTCCTCCCATAAATTTTGCATCTGAAAGGAAAACTCCTACAATGCATATGCAATCAGTTCAGCCGCAAAAATAACGCATTTTCTGCGTGTCTTTAATAAATCCTGACAGTAGTTTTTTAACGCCAAAAGAGGATTTGCGCTGGTGCAAGCTGTTAGTAAATCTGGCCCTTAATATCTTAAAGGTCCTGTATGTCATTTTGGCTGTACTAAGGCATAAAAATACCATAATTTGTTTGCAGATATTTAGGAAACATGCTAAGTTCACATACCTGTTTCTCTGAAAACCAATTCTACAGCCAGTTATTCTACTTTGAAATGTGTGTTCCGTGTTGGAATGTCTGTTTTTGTTTTGATCTGTGTGACTCCGCCCACTGCCAATATTACCCAATAGTATTTCGACACCACAGGTTGCCAGTTGGCGGAAAACACTGCGTATTGCTGCCATGGAAGCCAGCAAACAAACTGAGATCGCAGATTCTACCCGACCTAAAAAGCCTCTGCATCCATCTAAAAATCTTACATCCATCTTACAGTGTGTACGTTTCCTTGCCTTCCATTGTCCCGCGTGAGCGTCGAGCCTGAGGAGGGGGCGGGAGAAACAACTCTACAATATTTTCAATTTGGACTGCAGTACCCATTTTAACCACTAGCTGTCAATATTACATACTGCACCTTTAAAGTCCCCATGAAATCAAAATGGAAGTTTTTTGGCTTTTAGTGTGAATATGTTAGCTTTATAAGCTAGTGTGCTCCAAAACAATGACAAAATTCACATTTAGAAGATATAAGCATTCAAAACTTACACTCTCACTTCCGCCAGTATGGGTCAGTCACTCTGCACTTCAGCTTCTCATCAGATTTTCTGTCCAATCAAATGCTCTCTAGAATCTGAAGCCCCGCCCCCTACATTATAAACAGACGCTGAAGCTGCGGCTGAAATCGGTCACTTGTTCACACATTTACTGTTTTCTACATGGTGAATGGCACATAGTGCACTATATAGGGGATAGGGAGCGATTCAGACAGTGTGAATATGCTTTCCATTGAGGCGAATGAAGTCTGGTTTCACGTTAGTGTCAGTGAACCGCCGGAGACACGACAGCACAGAGCGGATCATGTGATCGAGTTGGCGCAGATCAGAAAACGTATCGGACCCGTTTGAATTCTGTATTTTAAAGCGATATAGAGGAGATTAGGAGGAGAAACAGTTAGGCCTAGAGATTAGGAGGAAACTGCGGCTTTATCAAGCTCAACAGCTCTGGCCAATCTGTGATATAAACTAAACACTATTGGCTATTTTAAAAAGGGGAGGGGCTGTTCGATATGCCCCGCCCTGTTTTCCTGTTTCAGTGGAAATTACGTCAACTCAAAAAATGTTGCTTCTCAAGTAAATGTATCTGATTTAAGAATGCTTCGATATTTGTACTGGAAAATAAGATAAAAATACTAAGTAAAAAAAAAAAAATTTGCAGTGAACATATCCTACTTCACAACAGAACATTCCTAGCCGTGCGGCAGCCGTTCCACACAGTGGCACATGCATTTTTTTTTTTGTTTTTGTCTGGATGTTTCTAAACCTGTGGCTCATACTAACATACATGCTGTACAAACGTGAATTCTCATGCTCTATTTCAATTTTTATTCTATTTATTGCCAAAAAAAAAGAGAAAACTAGTTCTTTCATAGCTTGCCCTGCCTATAGTTCTTTAAATCACTCTGTGTGCATGCTAATTGCTAGAGACGTAGAGAGACATTTTTGTAGTAAAAGACATAGAAAACATAAAAATGCACCATTTTCTTGTTTTAGATTTTCAGCCAATACCTCCACGGGTGACAGTCAAAGCTTCAAGGCTACTAGCGGAGGTTGCGGTTTAGTGTGCTATCATGCAGTAAGGATATCATAGAAACATAACGCTCCGTGTGTTTGGACTCGCTGGACATGCTCGTCAGGGTTTGGGCTATTTTGGGAGTATGTTTTACAAACTGTTTTTTTTTTTTTTTCATTCATATGATGTTACTACCTGAACTAAGCCATGTCCTCTTCCTTCATACTCCCCATATACTGCCATAGTCCTCAGCTAGAGCGAACGCTGCACACAGTATCAAAACATACAAACCTCAAGCTTTCAATCCATGTTTGTTTTCTTTCCTGCATTTTTTGTTAGAACGATTTGTTCCAGCCAATACTCGGAATGTTTTGTACAGAAGAAAATGGTTTGATTTAGGATGTTATAGATTAATCTACTGGTATGATATTCCTATGAATGGTTGGACTCTTTATATATATAATATATGTCAAGTTATTGAATGCATAGGGATGGGCTCATGAAATCTGTCTTCTGTATTTGGTGGGAATATTGATAGCACAGAAAGCTTCTTTCAGGTACAATGGGGAGTCACGCAAAAGCTCCCGGGCGTTTTCGGTCATGACTGATCCAGGATCAGCTCTACATATGAGTGAGAGACCAACACAAGACCTGGATCAGGACAGAAAACAACTCGGGTCGGCTTTGCTATATGGACGATTGTGTTATATCTTAGGGTTTCTTAGCACAATATACAAACAGATGTAAGCTAAATAATGAATCTATGTTTAAATGCTATGGAGGGAAGTGTGGGACACAGCCAGATGTTCCCGTAACATCTGTCCGACGAGTTTAAGAGGTGTAAAGGAGCAAACCTTCCTTTTGGTTTCATTTTTGAAGAACAACAGAGCAGTTTTGTCCCATTATCTTCCCTCTTGAACTTGCTGCTTT
Source organism: Coreius guichenoti (assembly GCA_039654105.1). NCBI lineage: Eukaryota > Metazoa > Chordata > Actinopteri > Cypriniformes > Gobionidae > Coreius > Coreius guichenoti. Next base: position 3,929,290 of record CM077175.1, on the reverse strand, counting down.
GACAATTAAATGTGTAAAAGGTTTTAATTACGGTGTTCTATTTATTGTTTCGGTCATTAATTTATTTGATTATTTTTATTATTAGAATTTGATCATTTGCATTTGTTTATTTATATATTTATGTATGAACTCTAAGTTTATCATTTCTGACATAATATGTATAAATGATGCTTATTGGGGCTTTTTCTGTCTTTCTTCTTTTTTCAATTTTACAATAAAAATGATAAATGCTTACCAGCACTCTCGGATCATTCATTGTAAAAAATTTAAATTAAGTATATATATATATATATATATATATATATATATATATATATATATATATATATATATATATATACTTAAACTCATTACTTAAACTCATCAAATTAATTTAAGCAATTTCAACATTTTTTATAAGTTCTACGAGATTCAACTCGATTTAAGTCAGTTTAAAATCATTTAAAGGGGTTATATGTAGAATTCAATAACTATTGTTATTAGTGAACATTAAGTGAACTGCAGCCAGAAACGTATTGCTCGTGCTCGCCTCGCACTCGCGCACACGTAACGTACAAGCGACTGAACGTGATTCGAGGCCTCGATAAGCTCAAGGGGAATTTCTTTTTCGTTCTTTGCTTAGAAGTAAAAAAACAAGTTTTAATGCCTTTGCAGCGATATACTGTTAATGTTAACTAACATCCACGCCGTTCACCCTGCTGAGAGCGACGTTTAGATGAATATGTAAATATGTGCTGCGCGCGCTTTCCTCGACAAAATAACACAACAAAAACGACAGCAGTGAGAAAACAGCAATTAAGAAAACATCTGATCGTAATGTTGTGGATATGTTTGCATGAGCTCTGTGATTCACCAGCATCACGTCAGCAGATTAGGTAATTAAAATTACTGTTATGATAGTTTGATTATAAAGTATATTTGAGACTATAGATCATTGTTCTGAACATTGTAAGCATTCGTGTCATTGAACGGAAGAGAGGCTCTCGGGAGCGCGCATAACCGTCACATCCTTTTGATTTTCCCAGCAAAAACGACCCGAATCCTTCATATAAAAATCAGTCTACATGCTTTCATAGACAAACTAGGAAGTCGGGGAAAATTTCATTAAGCTGCTAACACATTGGCAAATAAAAAAGCGATTAATACATGAATGTTCTTATATATCGCCCCTTAAAGTTGATATGACTTGTATCTGATTATACTTAAAAAAAAAATTAAGCCAGCACCTGAACTTTTTTACTGTGTTGTGTTGTTGCAGTCGCCATGTAATAGCAAAACAATGGGATGAATTCTGTTTGAAAGGTTTAAAAACAGTCAAACAAACAAACACATTCTGGGGGAGATTATTACAGATACAAAAACTTTTTGTATTTTTGGTTTGATTTAGCTAAGTATGTAATGTAAGAGAACTTTAAAATTAAACATTAAATCTTTTTTTTCATCAGGATGTCGAGCATGGAGCCGCTCGTATTTGCGGCATTGCGCCACGTCTGTATACATAAAGAAGGAGTCCCGGGTAGGCTATATCGCATGTGAGGATGCTGCAGGTGGCGGATCATTTATAGCCTTTTCTCACAGCAGCTGGAATAATTACATTTATCATTTTGATGGCGGATTGTAATCCAGAAAGGTCCAAACGACAATCATCAGTGACAACTGGAGATTCACCCGTAGTCAAAAGCAAAAGATTAGACTGTACAGAATTGAAATCTACAGGTAACGCTAATACACACACTAAATACATATAGTCACACAATGTTAATGCTGTTAACATTAACAATTTGAGAACAAAGTATAACAATAATAATAATTTGCACGGTTTGCTGTGATATGAGCTAAGCGGTCGTTAGATTTAATCACTGTTGGTCGTGCGATTTATTGAAATGCTTTTTTTTTCTCAGTTGGTCAGAACAAAAGTGGCAGACATGTTACTTACTTGTTCAGATGACATTTTCCCGTGAAAATTCTTATTTTGGTCATACTTCCAAGACGTAGAATCTGTGATTCTGAAGTACAGTATCCACACCGGTGCGGTGAATGAATGACAGCCACACAAACTCCTCAAAACATTAGATTCATCTGCGCTGAGGAGCCGTACCGATGCACAACCCATGTAAAGATGATAATTCAACAAATAACTGCAATTGCAGGTTTCAAACAGAGATGGCGACAAAGAGGCAAAATTTACGGACTGCAGCTTTAAACATGTAGTTTAATCTTACCAACATCATATTTGAAAACGTGACATCATCAGAATATTTTGAACACATGGACCACAAACAAGTTTCTCTTATAATGTTAGTAAGACATTATGTTTAGACACACTGGCCTAGTTCACAGATTTTTGCACAAAAATAATGGTGTTTGGGGTCATGATATTTGCTATAAGGCCATTTTTTGCTATTTTTATACTGACCTTTAACTATAACATTAATAAATGTCATAATATAATAGTTTGAATGTAACCGTTTAAATGGTTGTTGCACAAAACATGCTTTTAAAGAGATTTTGTATTATTATTACAATGGTTATGTTCCACAGAAGTCATGCAGGTTTGTAACGATATGAGGGTGAGTAAATGAAACAGAAAAAGAGATGAAATAAAGTGTTCATTTTCTTTCAGTGTGGCAGATAGTGACTCTTAAATACATTTCCAGTTATAATGAAGGGACTGATGTGGTGGATGACTGAAAGCATCAGTTCATCTTTATTACCGTCAGTTAATGAGAATCAATCTCACTCTCGTCTCATCTGAACTCTCTCAGGGTCACAAATTATGAATTAGGATTATCATAATGAGTTGTCTTTACATGAACCTTTCTTAGCAGAAGGTGAAAGTCTGACATGAGTTAAAAGTTTGAGGGCAGCGGCCTGTGAGAGTCAATATGAGAGGAAATACAACTGAGAGCGATAAACGGACAGATTGATTGTGTCGGAGCATGAAGGACAAGCATCTCGTCTGCTGCATCCTTATAAATCCTGTATATGGAGTAAAAAAACATCTGAAGTTAAATAACTTTGAAAAAAAAAATTTCCTCCGATTTTTGTTTATAATGTTGACTTTTGTTTATGAAACTTACCCTCATTCAAATGTTTTTAAAATGGAAAGACCTAAATATGAACATAGTAGTATAAATAGTAGTATTAAAGTGCAAAAATAATATATAAATAGTAAACTATAAGTATGGTGTTATGTTCACTTAAAGAAAACTTACAAGTATACTTGCAGTATAAAACTACTAATGTAGTAGTTTACTGAGAGTATATACTTCAAAGTGTACTTTCATAAACTAAAAAAAGTATTTGACTTGCAGTACTTGTAGTATAGTTGCAGTACAAACGAAAAACTCAAAGATTACTACTGTTATACTTAAATTATACTTAAAAGTCCCAAGTAGTATTGAAACAGTACACTTTAGTACATTGACGATAGTATACTTACTACATAAAGTGTACTAAAAAATATACTTGAACTTTCTTGGATGGATCTGTGCTCTGATGAAGTGTTCATTTGCTCATCACTGAGATCTGACTCTCTGACTCCATCCTGATCAGATTCAAACAAAAACTTTGGTTTGGACAACAGCGATCCCACAAGCAGAGGATGCTCCATACATCCCACTAACAGCCCCATTAGATCAGAATCAATCTCTCAGCCAAGGAAAATCCATTCCCCTTGCTATTTTTTATCATTTGTAAAGAGATTGTTAAAATGAGACACTGATCTGTGATCTCTTTATCAGGGATATAACACATGAGGCTGTGACTTCCAGATGTCCGACTAGTCTAGTAATGTTAAGTAAATGTTATAGCCTATGTGCATACAGATTTGTCCTTAAACCAGCCAAGCCATAATCACAGAAAAGTTTACATGGTAGGCAAATGTACTACAGCGATTTGTAAGATTTAATGTTTCAGCTGACGTAAAATTAGTAGCACAAATCTGAAAGGAACACAGCATTCACGGCCTCAGTTCTGCCTAAAAATATCTCATGATGTAAATTCTGACATGTCCTTGAGCAAGAAATACTAGCGGTGACGGGTAAAAATATAATTTAAAACTCATTGATTTCCTTTGGTCAAAAAATCTTTTACCCTACAGTGCCACTGTGTGGTTGAGTGTGCAATTTAATGTTCTTATTCTATACAGGCCCGTCGCAAGAGGGGTGCGAGGCCCAGGGGTCTACTGTTGCTATAGTGACGAACAATTTGTGGTTTACGTGGATATTTAAGAAAAAAAATCGTATATTCAGTTTAACAGCATTAGGTTCAAGAAGTTAAACTGTAACTGAACTGAACACATTTTGACGCTTAAATTATGTTCTAAATTATGAATGGGTCAAACGCGTTTGCAAAATGGCCTGAATCCACTTGAATTAGTTTGGACTGCTCTCTCACTGAATCATCTGAAGCGATTTCTCAGTCAGTAAAATAAACAGACAGTACTGAGAGAACAACCAGCGCTGTTTTTCAGTTGTAGTAGGGTAGAGTAGGCTTTACTCGTTCTGCGGCACTGATGCTCCGAAAGGTGCGTAATAGTTAGGCTATACGATTATTTAACTTTATAGTGTTAAATAAAAAACCTTTTGTGCAGGTATCCATGCTTTCTCCGTGGATGCAATAAATGCACGTCCTTCAATGAGCGTGGATTTCTAGTGTAGCCTATACTTGAACTTCTTAGGTAGCCTAATATCTATGGCATAACCTATTTCAGAGGCAGCCAAAATCAGAATTTGAATGGACTGAATAAAGCTCTCTTGACGTGCGATGCCACGCTGACTGACATGTATTCACATGAATCACTGTCACACGCACAGTCTCACGCAAAGAGAAATATTGTAAGTTACTGCATAATAAATTTTTAACAAGCAGAATAATACAGCATCACGATACACATTTTTAGCTGTGTCTTTTAACTATTATAGTATTTTGAAGGACAAAAACAAAAACTTAAACTTTACATCAAGTCAGCTGTCACTTTGCGCGAGGCCCTGTGCGGTCTCACACTTGGCACAGCCCTTGCGACGGTACTGATTCTATATAGCTCAGGGCTGTAACCACATGAGGGGGACAAGTCCCCCCGAATAATTACAAATGGCCAAAATATTTGATATTCTTGATGCTTCTCTGCTGTACTCCATTACACACCGCTCTGTTTATTGCTTGGATGATAAAAGTAAAATGTTAGATTTTTAGGTTGGTCTGCCTCAGCGGTCTAACAGCGCTCGTCACTGTCATGATGAGTGAGATAGCCAATCAAATCAAAGAAGGCGGGGCTTACTGCGCCAATTCCAACGCGACACACTTTAGTTAAAGCAGTGAAAGAGTGCGTCATAAGATGTAAGTAGTTAAACATTTAATATTTGACAACTGTTTTATGATAAAAAACCCTCAGCGACCAACAGTAATATCAAGTGGTGCAAACTTCTTGACATTTTTTATGAAATTTAACCATTTTGAATTGAAAATATGACATTTGACGTAACAAGAAACATTTTACATTTTCACAATTAGGCAGACAAAAATAAGAGTGAATGTGTGCATATTTTTAAAAATATAAATAGAGTATTTGGACACTTAAAGGGTACATAACACACAGTTTCTGCCAATCTCATGGTAATCTTGAGTACCTATAGAGTAGTATTGCATCCTTCATATCTCTGAAGTGTCTTTAGTTTTATCATATTTATAAAAGACAGATACGCTGTACCCATTCTTTCCGAAAACAGCCGAACTCGTGCAGTGGGCGTGCAGTGGGCAGAGCTAAAGAGTCACGAGCACACACACACACAATACATCATGGCATTATCCCTGGAGAACATTGGATTCACTATACGTTTGTGTTGTTTACATTATACGCACTTACGCGCCGATTGCCAACAAAACACAGACATTTGATGCAGTTTCACTCACCGCCTGCGGTTTCAACTCATGACCGGGAACAAACACACACACTTGCAGAACTCCGTTGCCGGTCCAGAAAAACAAACTGCATCCACTGTTTCTTTAACGCTGGGTTATTTGGGAAGGTGAACAAGGTTATCTTTCCCTCACAACCAGAAACACACTTCTTTAGTGACATTGTTGATTTTGTGGTCCAAATGACAGCGCTGCCGACGTCTACCATAACCCGAACGAAGCTCGTTGATGGACGTGCTCTTGCTCTTGCTCTGGTTGATGTGCACACGCGCTCTTCCGGGAGAAGTGCCCATACAAGGAATTCCACCCTTTATGATGTCATACAGGGCCATACTCGAAAAAAACTTTCCGAAACTTGTTCGAATCCTGGAGGAGTGTATTTGGCACAGAAATACTCCGTCATACGTCCAACATGTTTTTTGAAAATTTGGCCATGTTTAGCATGAGAATCAACTCTTTAACAGTGTAAATAAATCAGAATGCATGAACTAGCATTAGACCCCCCTTTTAAATCATACATTCAAATTCAAAATCTTTTCTCTTCTCTGGCTTTTATTTGTTTCTTAGTCTTTTATATAACTGGTGTTTTGGTGATTTGTTTTATATTATTTTTAGTGCAAACTGTGTTTGTGCATCTTTCTTTACAATAACCACACTTGCTTTGATAATTTGTATTTAATGCAGTGATGCAGACATTTTGAAGCAAGGCTTAAAGGGATAGTTCACCCAAAAAGTTTCTTTCTTCTGTTGAACACAAAAGAAGATATTTTAAAGAATGTTGGTAACCAGACAGTTGATGGTAGCCATTGACTTCCATAGTATTTTTTTTTCCTATTACACACATGATGATTAGTACATTGCTAATTTCATTAATTCATATCTATAATGAACAATGAATGCATTTGAAAGACAATTGATCTATTTTATATTTAATTATTTATCTATGTTTAATGCTACTCTTTTTCTTATTGGAATGTACATGTTGTTTCCTGTTGTGTTGAACAGTGTGGTTTAGTTGCTTTACTGATTTGGAATTTTGGGAACATCATCACACTTGGCAAAGAACTCTTGCTGATGAGGTAAGGTCACTATGGCAACGAGCTGCCGTTGTGACACACAGGGATGCAGTTCCCGTGACCGTCCACTAGAGGGAGTCGCTACCTCATTAAAACCTGTTGGCAGCCAGGAGGTCTAAAAAGCAGCTTTCTTTCTACAAGATGGCCATTTGAAAGTAGACATGTTCTGAGTGTGTTTTTAGAATAGATGTCACTTTCATTCCCACACAAGCCGTTATGTTGTCATTCATATTCGCATGCATTAAATTCAGCGATCGTCATTAGGCTATGTGAAAGCAACAAAAACACACATACGATTTTTATTGGGGTTTTTTAGATGATGTTGAGTAAAACAAAACTAACCCTTTAAACCAGCGTTCACACGGTGTTCCAAAAACATACATTCATACAGATAATTTTCCTGCAGGAAAATGAGGAACCCTTATGAAAAATAAGCAGGCTATACTTTAGTAAAGTTTGAGTACACTTTATGTAGTAGGCTAAGTATTCTAATGTACTAGAAGTGTACTTATAAGTGTACTGTTTCAGTACTGCTTGGGACTAAATTGGCACACTTTGTAGTGTATAAAAGTATACTTTTAAGTACACTTTAAGTGTAACAGTAGAAAACTTTGAGTACACAACTAGTTTACACCTACGTTTTTGTGAACTTATATACTGATAGGGAGCGCCTCAGTCAGTTTCCTAGCTCCCGAGCTCATGAATCAGTATATAGTGTACACGAATTCGGGCACTGTAAAGGACGCTGGCTCACTATACATTGGGACACTGATGACTCCGGCGACGTGACAACATCCTCACTGTACAACATCATTACTGGTATTTATGAACAACAGCAGAGCTGATATCTGTCTGACATTACTTGTAAAAAGTTTATGATAAATACTTACTAAATACTAAATGCTTGTTACATATACGTGCAACATTTCAGTAAATAGATTATAAATGTTAGCTAGATTGTGTTCATTAACGATGTCTAACGATGTATGTTTATGCTGAAATATAATAACACAATGTTTTCTATTTTTAAAAGCATCTATCGCGTGTCGTTATGTGTAGTGAGTTGGCTCACGTGATTTAAGTTTCGTGCTTCAGAACTTCCGTTAAGGGAACATAGTGAGCATCGATGCACTCTGGGTTTTGTGGTGCATTGTGGGACTTTTTAGGGAGCGAACGTTTCAGTGCACTGGAAGGATTCTGCAATTGAGACAGCCCCTAAAATGCACTTTAAGTGTACTATGTTCCTATTTAAGTAGGCTATTAATTTTGTATACTTAAAATAAAACTGTACTTTAACTCTTTATATTTTAAAAACATTTTATTCTAGCTTCATGCATCCTTTTTTATCAACACTTGAATGTGTTTTTAAAAAAAAACGTTTTAATCAAAAAGCTGAAAAAATTGCATTTTTGTCAAAGACTTCATCCGGATGGGATTCAGAATGATGATCAAAACACAGATGGAGTAGATCAAGTCATCAGAACCCCCAAAGCTTCACAGTTATTAACCCTTTCTGGGTCTACATTTCATTCAGTAACATTATGCAGTTTTGATTTATATGCTGTTTAATGTTTGATGATCGTGTTATTTTACATTTGCTTAAGCAATGCTTCTATCACTTGTTTCTGCTTCTTCTTCCCCTGTGTTTTGAGCTGGAGATTCTGAACTAGAAAATGCGTAACACCGTGTATACTGTGGACGCGACCGCTGATGCGTCGCGCCGCAATAGCTAGAAGCTATCTATACTGGACGTGACAAAGCGACCGTTGCAAAGCATTTGTCCTTCATGTCAGTGTCATACGAGGCATCAGTTTACTGTCTGGGATTTGTCGTGTTGCGTCACGCCGCGCCGCATCTAGTGTAGACAACATCACTGATTATAATCGCACCGCTCGCAACCGGTGTAGACACGGTATAGCGCCCCCTACCGTATAACATTGAAAACATGGATAGCCGGAAAATTCTGTCAATGTCAGGAAAGAGTAAAGTAGATTTTGAAGTACATTTCTATGTACACTACCAGTGGACTAGCATACACACAAAAAACGGAACATATCCGTTTTCTTTATAAATAAATATTTTCAAACAATGTAAGTTTATAAGACAGTATGTAAAACTATGTGAAGTATTTAGTAGGCTACTCAGTCAAGAGTAAACAACTACAAGCCAAGTATGCTTAGAATACTTAATTATACTTAAGTATATCTCGAAAGATTGAGTACAAATATAGTGCAAATATACTTAGACTTTTCTGTCAGCTTAAGTCAAGTATACTTAAGCGCAATTTTAAGTATATTTCTGAAAAGTACATACAAAGTACACAAAGTATACTTTCTTATTTTTAGTTTAAAAGAAATATAGCACACTTGAATAAACTTCTTTTTCGCAAGGGAATGTCATTAGAAATCAAATCGCTGTAAATTCTCGATTGCTGAAATCTGCTTTCCTGTAGATCTACTGACCTTGAACAGACACCTGAAGTGTTGAAATACAGCAGCTGAGCACATAAAATCAAGTACTAGAATCTAGTCAACATACTATTTATCTATGCTATCTGTCATTTACTTTGTAACAAATTTTATACAGCAGTAGATTAATGTTATCAGCCACTGACAGATGACAATGCAACACATTGACTTTTGATATTTTTGACCTTGCTGTCGTGGCTGCTCATTAACCATATGACCCTGTAAACTGAAACACATGCAATGTTTGTATTGATTATACTTTTAAAACTTTGGTAGCGGCATAGAGCAACCAGAAAAGCCTTTATTGGTCGGAGACTTTCAAATATTTCATTATAAATTACTTATACAAATGAAAAATAATTGTCCCAGTTGAGTCTCTGTGAGTCACAATAGGCAGAGGAACAACGGTTTAATTTCAGATTCCGCATGCTTCAGTGGTTTTGACAAACTCATGCTCAGAGTCCCACGGCGCTCATGGGAAACTGTTTGGTTCTCCATTTAGATTTCTTTTTTAGGAGAAAAATATTCACACATATTGAAAGCTCTTTTTTATGTTTTTGCAAAGCCCACAGGTCATTGTTTTAATACAAAGACTGTGGATACAGACATACAGAATCACAGACTGACGTGGTGTTTAATTAGTTCAACACACACACACACAATTTAATATCACTGGAAGTATAAAATCCCAAATGCATAGTCTTGGTTCAAAAATTAATTGAAAATGTCAGACAAATAAATATAAAAACATTTTAATAATTAAGCAGTGGCTCTCTCAGAAGTCTAAGAAAAAATTAATAGTTGCATAATTGTGATTAAAAGCATTTTGTTCATCTTGTGCAGAATGATATCTGGGTAACACTTTACAATAAGGTCTCATTTGTTAATCTCAGTTAAAGCCACAATATGTAATTTTTCCCAGGTAGATGTCACGTATTTTAAAAGAAAGACGTAGCTTGATTTCTCTGAGCTTTTATTCTGCAGACAAGCGCTTCCGCTTCTTCCGCTCATGTGTATGTGGGGTAACGCAGCGCTGTTTTATCATATTAAATACATTTGAGTGTGTTGAAAGTTATGTTATAATGCTACTCTGTGCGTTTGCTCGGCGGCGACTATGAGACACTTGTTCACACTGCAGTGAGCTAGATCCATGTTAGGCATGGTAAAACATGGTGCTCGCGGTAAATCAAGAAAACCAGATTTAAGACTAACTGTGTTGAGCTGTATAACAATGATTAGTTTTCTGCCGATGAATGTCTCCAAACAGTTGCTCACCTGTCTAATAAAACACATAATATATTAAAGCGTCTTTGGTGTTTCCATGGTTTCTACAAAATAAAAGGAAATCGAGGGTAACGCGGGTATGATGTCATTGATAGGCGACGCACGGACACGGTCCATGTCCTGGTTAAAATTGCTTATTTCTCTGGATTTAAACATTCTTGGAAACATTTGGGATAATGTAAGTGATACAATGTAAGTCAAAATATATATCATTGTCCTAGTGGTTTTTGGATATTTTAATCCAAAAATCTTACATATTGTGCCTTTAATGCATTAATTAACATCAACTAATAATGAGCAATATATTTACAGCATTTAATAGCCTTTGTTAATGTTAGTAATAAAAATGTTAATGTTCGTTCACACACAGTGCATTAACTCATAAAACAGATACAACTTTTGATCTTAAATATGTATTAGTAAATGTTGAGATTAACTAAGATTAATAAATGCTGTAGAAGTATTGTTCAATGTTAGTTCATGTTAAAGTAGTAAATAAATGTTAACTAATGAAACCTTATTGCTACCTATATTTATTTTGTTACTGATTTTTATAATGAATTGGTTGCATTTTACTATTATTTAAAAGGATTGGCTGGGGTACAAATACATAATGATTCAAAGATTTTTCAATATCCTAACCACCAAGTTGACTCAAATCCACATACAACATTCACTCCTCACAATACATATGTTCTCATGAATAATGGAAAATCCCGTTAATGTCTGAATTATGCACATGTATTAGACCTTTTTGTCCATGCTGAGGCCTGCCAGCACAAGATCTTTCAGGAAGGGGAAGACGTTGTTGATCAGGCAAGTGAAATAGTGGAACCAGGGGTAGAAGGCCTCTTTCTGACGGGTCGCCCCGGCTTTGATGATGCTCAGAGCAGCTTCGCTGGCAGGATAGGCGGTCATCGTGGTGAATCCTCTGCAGAGAGATTTGAGAGAGAATATGGGTGATTCTCATGATAACATGTCCAGGTCATTTTCATCCCATAAATTGTTTGGGATTAAAAGTATCAGCCAAACACTACATGAAGCAATTCAAACAACTATACAATAGTGGCAAAACAGTGATGTCTACAAGTTTGACCATCAAAATATTAGAAAAATACTAAACTTGGTTTAGGCATTTATCTGCCGAAAAAAAGTCAGCTACAGCTACAAATTTTATTTGACTATGCATAAAAAAAAAAAAAAAAGCTCACAGGAAAAGCATAAATTGACTACAACATATTCAGTCATTATTATTTCATTGGTTTTGACACACAGCAAAATCATCAGTGTTAAACACTGCTCAGAGCAAATATGGTCCCACTCTACAGAGTGTTAAAGTAACACTGAAGCAGTGTTAAGTTAATGAGATAATTAAGAGATTAATTAAGTGATGAATTAGTGATCGAGCATTAGTGATGGACACCTGTTGTTAACAAGCAGAATCACTGAAGGAAAGAGAAACACAGGGGGTGTTTCTCAATACCAAGTACGCAAAGTTCGGACATGCGTCCTTGGTAGTTCGGACTTGCCAAGTACGACTCAGGAGAACGAGCGCCCGAGGACGGGAACAGCAGCGTACTTGATGGCGTCGCTCTGGCTACTCCGGTTATCTCTGTATGTATATTTTAGGCAACAATAAAACGATATTATAAAATACCACTCTACCTCTTTTCATTTTCATAAAAAAAAAAAAAATAAAAAAAAAATCTTAAACATTAATAGCCACACAAATGTGGTTCAGGCAAAGCGTACATTGATTATTTTCACTGCATATATTTATACCAGCAGCCATATCACCCTGTAGCCCAAGACTGGTTTCCCACTGAAGCTAAGCAGGGCTGAGCCTGGTCAGTACCTGGATGGGAGACCTCCTGGGAAAACTAGGTAGTTGCTGGAAGAGGTGTTAGTGAGGCCAGCAGGGGGTGCTCACCCTGTTGTCTGTGTGGGTCCTAACGCCCCAGTATAGTGATGGGGACACTGTACTGTCAAAAAGCACCGTCCTTCGGATGAGACGTTAAACCGAGGTCCTAACTCTCTGTGGTCATTAAAAATCCCAAAAAAGAGTAGGGGTGTAACCCCGGCATCCTGGCCAAATTTGCCCATTGGCCTCTGTCCATCATGGCCTTCTAATCATCCCCATATACTAATTGGCTTCATCACTCTGTCTCCTCTCCACCATAAGCTGGTGTGTGGTGGGCGTTCTGGTTCAATATGGCTGCCGTCGCATCATCCAGGTGGATGCTGCACATCGGTGGTGGTTGAGAAGATTCCCACCTTCTATATGCAAAGCGCTTTGAGCACCCAGAAAAGCGCTATATAAATGTAACGAATTATTATTATTATTATTAATGAAATAAAATAAAAATTAAATATAAAACACAACCCTGCCTCTTTTTGTTTACATTTTAAAAATATTAAACAATAATACGTGGTTCAGGCAATATGTGCATATGTACTCTGATTATCTTCACTGTAATAAAATTAAATCTGACATAAAAGACAACCCTGTCTCTTTTGTTAAATGTCGGTTTTAATGATCAATAATAGCCATTATAAAAGTATAAGTAAAGAATGTAAGAAGCTATACAATAAGAAATAAAGAAAACAATTTAAAGTCAGCGTTCTAGTAGACTACAACGATAACGTTAAATAGCCTAAATATATAAAGTTATGAAACTTCACTTTGCCCTCAGCCAAAACAATTTGCCAGGGAACAAATTATAGATTCATGAGACCAAAGATCACCAGTTAGATCTACACAAGACGAATTATATCTCATGTTTAACCTCTACAGAGACATCAGAGCCAGCGGCCGACGTCAGAAGGACTAGCCGAGGAAAGGCTGCTCTCGGCGGGGTTAACGAGCGCTGAGCGCCCGGTGATCGCCTGGATCTCACAACTCCGAAAACATCAGATCAAATTTTCAAATAGGCGCTATCTTTATCAATAAGCCACAGAATTGCGTTTTAAACAACTACATTCTCGCCTAAAAAAAACTACATTTCGTGACACAATAACAGTAGTATTTTTAAATTACACGGGTTTTCTCATCCGCTATTGATGCTTGCTGATTGGTGCAAGATGGTTGGTGAGAGATCTCAGCAGAGGAGGATTAAACAACTCCACAAACAGCATTACCAGCTTCAATTACAAATCAGATTGACTATTTCTGTCATACGTCTACAGAAGCTCTTATTGAGAATTAACACAGGCTTAGATGTTTTATTGGAAATGTTTGGTCACCATTATGGTGATCAGTGTTTCCTTTAGTTGGGCAGGGGGAAAAAAGGGTGATGATGTCAATTTACCTAGGCCAGACTTCACTTTTGGCCACTACTGTACATATAGTATCCATTATCCAATATCCAGTATATATATCCATTCAAAAGTTTCAGTATGTTTTTTTTTAAAGAAATTAATACTTTTATTAATCAAGGAAGCATTAAATTGATCAAAAGTTACAGTAAAGACATTAAATGTAATGTTACAAAAGATTCTATTTCAAATAAATGCGGTTGTTTTGAACAATCTATAGGCCACATCAAAGAATCCTGAAAAAAATGTATCACTGTTTCCACAAAAATATGAAGCAGCACAAATGTTTTCAACATTGATGATAATCAGAAATGTTTCTTGAGCAGCAAGTCATCATATTAGAATGATTTCTGAAGGATCATGTGACACTGAAGACTGGAGTAATGATGCTGAAAATTCAGCTTTGATCAGATTACAAATTTTAAAATATATTCAAATAGAAAACACTTATTTTGATTAATTAATTTCATTAAAATATGATGTTTTGTTTGTTCTTATTTCAGTTACTTGTAACATTTTAATAGCTGAAGTCTGATTACACTGAATTCAGCATTACTGTGCTACAATATTATGTGAGCAGCATGTACTGTATGTAAAATTTTGTACTTTTGAGAAAATCATGTTTATGTGTGGTTAGTCACTGAAATAGGGCCATCAAACACATACTACACATTAGCAAATTGACAGGTGAAAATGTGCTTAAGTGTCATTAAAATAGTCATGAAAAACAAAATATGACCGGACATGTTCCTGAGCTTCACTCAGTCGGTTGTGTCAGTGTGTGTGAAGTTGCTAGAATGATTATTCATGATCCATGAGAAGCTGAGTGGCGTCTTGTGTCAAGCCTTTAGTTATGTTTAGCACATTTCCTGTCTACTATAATAGATCACTAAGGTAACAAGATAAATGTGCTGAGGACAAACTGCAAATGAATTCATAAACTGCTTCCTAAAATATGTTGAGTGATGCACAGAATAGAATGAAAACAGTGATTGCATTTTGGACCGCACCAATGTCCTCGAAACGTTTGGACAGAACAAACATTTAATTAAAAATAATAATAATAATAAAAACACTTTACAGCAAGGCTGATGCATTAACTAACACTGAGCAAGACATTTACCTTTGTTAACATTTATCTATCGTTAACAGGTCCATTAAATAATATTAACAGATACAACTTTTGATTTTAATAATGTATTAGTAAATGTGGAAATTAACATTTCATTGTTAGTTTATGTTAACTATTGCATATAACAAATGTTAACAAATGGAATCTTATTGCAAAATGTTACTAAAAAAAAAAAAAAAAAAAAAAAACTTTAAATTAGTCATCATTTTAAACATACACAAACTGAATATTATTATTCTTTTATCTTAATATGATCTTTGTCAAACAATTGAACTAAAATATTAAATATTTTTAATATATTTATATTATGTATTTACAATAATTAACCAAATGTTTTGAATGTAAATAAACCATTTAAAGATAAGATATCCCATTAAATGGTACATAATGATTAATAAAATTAAAACGCTTCTGAAAATTGCAAGCAACCTGATGTAACATAAGAAACAAACTGTAAATTCATTATTTATTAAACATGAGATACTGTTTGCTATATGATAGAAATGTTGATTCAAGAAAATGGTTGTAAGATCCTAACCAATTATGATTTAATTCATTATACTTGATGAAGGTGATAAACATTAAAATGGGAGGTTTTCTTAAAGTTTGCAATATCAGAAGTGCTAGTGGAAAACAAACCTGATCTTATTCATGGCCGTCTCGGTGTCGATCAGTCCGAGGATCATGATGGACACAGACACGTTGCTCTTCTGGATCGCCAGTTCATTCTGCAGCGCTCCGAAGAATCCGTTCATCGCAAACTTAGTAGAGGTGTACGGAGCCACAAATGGACTCGCCAACTTACCTGAATCAGGGAGGAAAACAGCATTAACCTTTAGTCATTTATAACTGTATGTGACTGACCTTTAGTGGCACTACAAACACCTTTACACAAAGAAATGCATCCTAGTTCACATGTGTGATTGTGTCCCAAATCCAGAAGCGGCCTTTGCTATGTTTCACTTGAAAAAAAGAAGGGGCCTCCACTTGCGCTCGAAAAAGACACACACACCATATTCGGAAATTAAAAATTAATGGGGGCTTGGAGCAAAAATGAATAAAAATGCCGCCAAAATTCAAGATAAGGGGCAAAAAATGCCTTATTTTTCATATGTATAAAGTATAGCTAGTTAAGCAATACCATATGAGCTAGACTGCTGTTTTCCCGAATATCAGCACGTTTGCAAAAGTCATATTGATTTTATATAAGAATTCAATAAACAAGAAATTACTATGAGGTGACTTATGATTTAGACTCAGAATATTGTCTGTTTTTGCTCTATTTCGCCAATTAAAACAAATCCACAGCCATTGCGCGTCTCCAAGCAACACAGTGTTTCGTTACTGAATGAATCCGCATTTTTGAATGAATCGTTCTAATGAATGATGCAACGACTCACTCACAGTGGCTGCATCCGAAATCGCACACTTCCCTACTATATAGCAGGGCCGTAACCACCATAGACAAGTCCCCCCCCAATAATTAGAAATGGCCAAATTGTCCCCCCCCAATATTTGAAATTCTTGCACTGCTCTCCTGCACTCCATTACGCAGCACTCTGTATGTTAGGATGACAAAAGGGTTTAAAAGTTACATTTTTAGTCTGGTCTGCCTCAGGTCTAACGGCGCTCATCAATGTCAAAATGACTGAGATGGCCAATCAAATCAAAGTAGGCGGGGTTTACGTTCTCTTTTGGCTCGTTCACAGTCTTCACACAGACAAGCGCGTCAATCTATCGCTTAATGCCATTGCGGGGATTCTATTCTTTCCGGTGAAATCACAAAACAAAATGCACACAAACGTGTCCATGCTCTTAATATACAATCATTGAACATCTTTGATTTTAATGAAGAAAAAAAACTATATGAGGGTGGATTAGAACCTATAACCTTTGACACGGTTTATAAAAATTCTACCACCAGACCACTAAGAAATTCAAATGTTAACAGCGGATCTATGTATTTATTCACTAACGGGATGAATCTCGAGACTAACGATATATTTGACACAAATTAATGCAAATATTACTTGCAAATAGTCCCAAAATTATTATTTCCCAACTAGAATTAGACCTAGAATTTCGTTCACTGTTCACTGTTTCTTTATGCTTTATAAAAATGTCCCCCCAAATGTTCAAGACATGGTTACGGCCTTGCTATATAGTAGGCGAAAAACAGTATGTGACAAAATAAGTATGTCCAAATTCACAGTACTCAGTACACAGTACAGAATAGGCAAAAATAACCCGGATGACCTACTACTTCTGGAGAGATTCTGAAGTGTGCATATGATGGACACTTTACTATCCCATGAGGCCACGGGAGAGGATTTGTGAATGCCAGTGAAGCGACGCAACTGGCGCTGGTAGGTCACATGATAATGACAACATGCCGAATGTAGTACGTCCATATTACATTCACACACTCATATAGAACATACTTTTTAGTGGTCGTGAAGTAATTACTTATTCAAAATAACCTACTTATGCGATTTCGGACACAGCCAGTCACTTGTTTGTCCCTGAATGAATCAGCCTCCTTGAATGAATCGTTTGACTGAATGATTCAATGACTCGCTCGTTAAGACGGCGCCACCTACTGGCAGTTTAGTTTCATATTTAAAAGTATTTCATTATAGTTAGAAAGATAGAATGCAAAAGATATGAATTGCAAAGGCCACCTCTGCCCAAATCATAGACAAAAGTGCTTTTAACTTGTAGTAGAACGAAAGTTACATTTAGATTAATATTAACTAAACTTTGCACCAACAAAGTTAGACTCGCCTGCCAATGAGGAAACTACAATGATGGAACCAGCGGATGTTTCCAGCACAGGAAGTGCTGCTGCGGCCATCTGCACGTAACTCACAAAGTTCACCTGCAACAAGTGAGATCAGTGTGAAATCCACAGGTTGCAACAAAACCACAGAAAGACATTTTCTCATGTGTTTCACCTGCATGAGTGACCTGACGTGGTCTGCGTCTCTGTTCCAGAACTCAACGTTGGTGTTTCCAACGTGATTCAACACTAGAAAGTCCAGCCCACCTGCAGGACAGAAACACATGATATACACCACCAGTCAAACGTTTGGAATTATTCAGCTTTTATGTTTTAAAGAAGTCTCATAAAGGCTACATTTATTTGATCAAAAATTGTAATATTGTGAAATATTATTACCATTTAAAAGAGCTGTTTTTTATTTTAATATATTTTAAAATGTAATTTATTCGTGTGATCAAATCTGAATTTTCAGCATCATTACTCCAGTCTTCAGTCACATGATCCTTCAGAAATCATTCTGATATGATGATTTGCTGCTCAAGAAACATTTATGATTATTATCAGTGTTGAAATCCGTGATACACTGCCTTTCAAAAGCTTGGGGTAAGTCAAATCAAATCAAATCACCTTTATTTATATAGCGCTTTTTACAATGGCAATTGTTTCAAAGCAGCTTCACAGTGGTAGCAGGAAAAAGCAACAGAATTTGATTCGGCTCTGGTGAAAACGGTGATGTCATCCAGCTCATTTTAATTATCATATAGTGTCAATGCGGGCAGATCAGTAATATAGTTGAAATTTAAGTGTCCCCAACTGAGCAAGCCAAAAGCCAAAGGCGACGGTGGCAAGGAACCAAAACTCCTTCAGGGCCAGAATGGAGAAAAAAACCTTGGGAGAAACCAGGCTCAGTCGGGGTGCCAGTTCTCCTCTGGCCGACGAACAAATAGTGTATGATTATGATTCTGGCAACATTACAGGTCAGAAGTCATATTAGTTCAATAGATATTCGTAGGATTATTCGAAAGATTGGAGTCGTCACGCCGGGGACGGGTTTAATGAGGATGTCGTGTCGATGCGGCGTTTACGGGGGGGGTTTAACTGACACGGTCTCTACAGACACTTCAGGGATATGGTCGTCATGTCCAGGCTAAGGTCCACCATCTGGTCTGGATATGGCCCGGATCCGGCCGACTGCAGTAAACCTCGGGATAAACAGAGAGACTAACATTAGCGTAGATGCCATTCTTCTTATGATGTAACGAGTACATCAGGTGTTATGGGAAGTGTTCCCGGTTCCGGCTGACCTAGTTAATGCAGCCTAACAATCATTTAACTGATTTGAATAATAGAAATTAAAAATGTTTTATGTGTATGCCATAGTAAAGAGATGTGTTTTTAGTCTAGATTTAAATTGACAGAGTGTGTCTGCTTCCCGAACAATGCTAGGAAGACTGTTCCAGAGTTTAGGTGCTAAATAGGAAAAGGATCGACCGCCTGCAGTTGATTTTGATATTCTAGGTATTATCAACTGGCCAGAATTTTGAGACCGCAATAGACGTGATGGAGTATAATGCGTTAAGAGCTCGCTCAAGAACTGGGGAGCTAAACCATTTAGTGCTTTGTAAGTAATCAGCAAGATTTTAAAATGTATACGATGTTTAATAGGGACCCAATGCAGTGTTGCCAGAACCGGGCTAATATGGTCATACTTCCTGGTTCTAGTAACAACTCTAGCTGCTGCGTTTTGGACCAGCTGCAGTTTATTTATTAAGCGAGCAGGGCAACCACCCAGTAGAGCATTACAATAATCTAGCCTTGAGGTCATGAACGCATGAACTAACTGTTCAGCATTTTGCATTGAAAGCATGTGCCGTAATTTAGATATATTTTTAAGATGGTAGAATGCAGTTTTACAGATGCTAGAAACGTGGCTTTCAAATGAGAGATTGGTATCAAAGAGCACACCCAGGTTCCTAACTGACGACGAGGACTTGACAGAGCAGCCATTGAGTGTTAGACAGTATTCTAGGTTACTACTTGTGGAGTTTTTTTGTCCAATGATTAAAAATTCAGTTTTTTCTGAATTAAGTTGCAGGAAATTACTAGTCATCCAATTTTTTATATCAGCTATGCATTCCGTTAATCTTGTGAATTGGTAAGTTTCGTCAGGGCGTGAAGAAATATAGAGCTGAGTATCGTCAGCATAACAATGAAAATTAACGCCATGCTTCCTAATAATATCTCCCAGTGGTAGCATGTACAGGGTGAAAAGCAACGGTCCTAGCACTGAGCCCTGCGGTACTCCATACTGAACTTGTGTTCGGTGTGACATCTCTTCATTTACTGCTACAAACTGATAACGGTCAGATAAGTATGATTT
The DNA here is from genome assembly GCA_039654105.1 of Coreius guichenoti. NCBI lineage: Eukaryota > Metazoa > Chordata > Actinopteri > Cypriniformes > Gobionidae > Coreius > Coreius guichenoti. The sequence continues at coordinate 3,908,934 of CM077175.1, read as the reverse complement.
AAACCATGCCAATGAAATTCCACTAATGCCAACATAATTTTCGAGTCTATTCAAAAGAATGTTGTGGTCGATAGTATCGAATGCAGCGCTAAGATCGAGTAAGACTAACAGAGAGATACAACCACAATCGGATGATAAGAGTAAATCATTTGTAACTCTAATGAGAGCAGTCTCAGTACTATGATACGGTCTAAATCCTGACTGGAAATCCTCACAGATACTATTTCTTTCTAAAAAGGAGCATAATTGTGAGGACACTGCCTTTTCTAGTATTTTTGACAGAAAGGGTAGATTTGAGATTGGTCTGTAATTGACTAATTTTGTAGGATCAAGTTGCGTTTTTTTAATAAGTGGTTTAATAATAGCCAACTTAAAAGTTTTCGGTACATATCCTAATGTCAAGGATGAATTAATGATATTAAGAAGAGGATCTATGACCTCTGGAAGTGGTTTTAAAAAAGAAAATCTGAAAGAAAGAATGTACTTTTATTCAGCCAGCAAAAATACATTAAATCAGTGGTCTCAAACTCAATTCCTGGAGGGCCACTGCTCTGCACAGTTTTGCTCCAACCCTACTCAAACACACCTGATCCAGCTAATCAAGGTCTTCAGGATTACTAGAAACATCCAAGCAGGTGTGAGTTGAAGCTGGTTGGAGCTAAACTGTGCAGAGCTGTGGCCCTCCAGGAATTGAGTTTGAGACCACTGCATTAAATAGTTTAAAAGTGACAGTGAAGAGAGTTTTTTAAACTTTCTATTCATAAAAGAATCCTGAAAAAACATTGATACAAATAAGAACCATTATTACTAATTGAGCACCAATAATAATTGATAATAACTGAGCAGCAGATCATCATATTAGAATGATTTCTGAAGGATCATGTGACACTGAAGACTGGAGTAATGATGCTGAAAATTCAGCTTTGATCACAGGAATAAATTACATTTTAAAATATATTCAAATAGAGAACAGTTATTTTAAATTGTAATAATATTTCACAATATTACTGTATTTCTGATCAAATAAATGCAGCCTTTGCGAGACTTCTTTCAAAAACATTAAAAAATCTTAATTATTGGTAGTGTATATAATGCATAATGCATATCGAATCATTTCTCACCCAGTTTTTCCACAGCGTATTTGACGACTCTCTCGGGGTCAGCGGGGTCAGACATGTCTCCGGTCATATACATCATCTTCTGTGCACCCAGTTTCACACACTTCTGTGCCACCTGAACATCCACAGGACAGACGTTAGCAGCACACTTTCATTTACTCATTATAAAGTTTTTGCTTTCATACCAAAATGTAATTTATTGCTACCCTTAAAAGTCTAAAACTTCACAGCCTTGCAGCCTCTGCATTAATTTCAACAAATAAAACATGGCATCTACTGATTCAAGTCCATAATTAATTGAAAAAAGTATCCAAAGTGTTTTGAATTTTTTCTGAAACATTTAAAAACTGCCAGTGAAAGATTTGGGGCAAACCAACTGACCTTTTTTAAAGCCTCTAATCGTCTGGCAGTGATGATGATCTGAGCTCCAAACTTTGCATAATGGTAGGCCATCTGCTCCCCGATCCCTGAACTGGCCCCTGTGATCAACACTCGGGCCCCCTGAACTGATTCTGTGTGCAAAAACACACTGGTCTCAGTGTAATTCAGCACAGGTAACTTTTAACCAACCCACCACTTGATCTTGATGATTTATTAAAGGGTTAGTTCACCCAAAAATGAAGTTCTGTCATTAATTACTCACCCTTGTGTTGTTCCAAACCCGTAAGATCTTCAGAACACAAATGAAGATATTTTTAATGAAATCCGAGATATTTCTGACCTTTCCATAGACAGCAAAGTCATAACCACTTTCAAGGTCCAGAAAGGTAGTAAAAACATAGTTCAAATAGTCCATGTGACTCCAGTGGTTCAACCTTAAATGTTACGAAGCGACAAGAACACTTTTTGTGCGCAAAAAACAAACAAAAATAAAGACTTTATTCAACAATTTCTTCTCTTCCGTGTCAGTCTCCTACGCTGTTGACGTAGTGAACACAGTGCAACGCTTCCAAGTTCTACATCAGAACGCCGGCTCACCATTGGCCGACGCTGTTCACGTGAGCACCATGACGCATATATTGCATAGTAATATATGTAATATAATGTAGAATGTAAATACATAAAAAAAAAACTATATACCGTGACATACCTAATAATGTAAATTCTTTTATTAGATGACCTGTTCATAATAATAATAATAATAATAATAATAATAAGAAGAAGAAAAATTATACGAATAATAATACAAACATATTACACCGGTATTATAATAACTGAAATATTTGGACATTTAACATTTATATATGTAGGGTAAGTTCAAATGCGTGGTGTATTAGCTAAGCTAGCAGGCTAATCGGGATGATGTATGCTATGCTAGTACGTAAGCTAACTAAAAAAAAAAAACACAGTAAGAATGAGAAATGCTCTATTTCACAACCTATAGCTTCAGTTATATACTAGTATATGAACCATGTAATTTAAAAGACATTAATGGTCATTATAACGCATTTTAAACTATATAAATCATAACGTGATTTTGCAGGAATTGTAATCAGGTGCTAAAATTACTACCCATTAAAAGATCACTTGGGGTCCTAAGGGAGACCCCATTTCTGGGGGGGGACTCAATTTGTCATGACACCGGCCAATAGTGAGCCGGCGTTCTGACATAGAACATGGAAGCACTGCACTGTGTTTACAATGTGAATGGCGTCGGAGACTGACACGGAAGAGAAGAAATTGTTAAATAAAGTCTTTTTTTTTTTTGCACACAAAAGGTATCCTCGTCACTGGAGTCACATGGACTATTTTAACCATGTCTTTACTACCGCCTTGAAAGTGGCAATGACGTTGGTGTCTATAGGGGGGGTCAGAGAGCTCTCAGATTTCACTAAAAATATCTTCATTTGTGTTCCGAAGATGAACAAAGGTCTTACGGGTTTGGAACGACATCAGGTTGAGTAATTAATGACAGAATATTCATTTTTGGGTGAACTAACCCTTTAAGGCTTGAACGCTCAAGAAGGTTAAAACAAAGTTAGGAGCAACTTAATTATAACGCCTACTGTATAATATTTGATGCATTTCTAAGGCCTTTAAATTATCAACATGATCAAAATGCTGAAAACCCTGTTGCATACAATCTACTACATGCTAAAAAAAAAAAAAAAAAAAAGTATAGGCTAAACTATCAGTCAGATGACAGAAGGCAAATTAAAGCACCACAACGTGTGATAAACATTCAGCTTGTGGTTCATGTGTTTTTGCTGTGAAATCTTTACTGATTTTTATAAAGTAAACATAAGATATAACTTCAAGATGAACACTTACTGGACTGAAACAACTATATTTGATTATCAATACATCATTTATTAGAGAAATCATGTTAAAGTATGAGTATCAAATATGATCCATCAGGCTTTTATTTGTTCATCTCTCATTGTATTGCATTGCATATCATAAAACTAAGCATTTAAATATTATCTTACTAAGACATATAGGGATATATAGAGTGATGACTGATATTTTATGTATTTTATGTAAGTAGTCTGCTATACCAGTGGTTCCTATCTGGTTTGGCCATGGGACCCACATTTTGTTTTATTTCACAAAAATGGTTGGGACACACACACACAAAGTACATCCCACTTTACTTGACATACACATAAATTGTAAGAATGACTAATACTGATGAATAAACAGTAGGCTATAAGGCTATTAGCAGTCCCAAACACTTTTTTGTTACTACAACAAAGTTAGTAAGTTGATCTGAACCACCACATCATTTGAAAACATACAAAATAACACAATGTGAAAATAAAGTGTCATTTTGGGGTTACTGAAACAACAGTTACCATGGTAAATGCAAAATACTAACATGGAAACTGCTCCTAATGAACAGAATGAACAACACCTGCATGCAAATCTTTAATACCAGCTAACACACGAAGTACATGTTACGTAATGCAGGCCCTATTGGTACTTTTTGGTAATTTCATGACTTACTAACTGACAGCATAACAACGATGTTGCATGCTCCTAGTTTCATTTGGGCTTTATTTATAATGAAGTGATACAGCGCGCGAGCAAGTGACAGGACAGGAAAGTTCGCCTTTTTGAGGTGAGAGACTCTTTATTTCGTTAGTTACGAAAATAACTTTAGAATAATGACACTGAGATATATCCTGACATCTCATCTGACCGCAGATACTGAATCGGGACAACACGTTTTTCTTATGCACTGCTGCCTTTACGTGCTATCGGAAATGTTCTACTTCCCAGTTCCCACTTCTGAAGTCATGATTACGAGTTTATCGCATTCAAATTTTGACTTTTTTTGAAAAATTTTGACTTGACTTCATGTCCAATTTTTTTTACTAGGAAACTAGTATTTACAATAATTCCGATAGCACGTGAAGGCAGCTTTAAACTGCTTCTGACAGAATGTCTTTCAAAATAAAAGTCTCGCATCAGATAAACATAGAAGTAATTTTGTTGTTGTTTTTATCCGGGAGTGACGCGCGGTGACGCGCAGCCAAAATGGCAACGGCCGACTATGAGGCTTCAAAACTGCTCTTCAGAAACCTATGGGTGACGTCAAGGACACTACGTCCATATTTTTTTACACTCTATGGTTGTTTTATTGACTTCACAAGTGGGTCGCGAGATCTCATTGATTTACATTACAAGCTATCACATCACATCTTTAATACTTTGGCCATATCAGTAAATGCACAAAATTGCATATTTTTGCTCAGTTTGGGCCTGGATGGAGGTGGAGGTGTATTTTCCTCCTTGAGTATGAGCTACTTATTCTCACTATATCATATGAGCCATAAAACCTGATGTATCAAATATTATACTCATCATACTTTATATACACTTTATATATTTATACATTTTTATAGGCTACATATTTTGTCAGAAGGTTCAATGGAAAAATATATGTTTCTGACTATTATTTAATGTCATGCTTTACAGGGTAAAACTTTACTAGTGTCCTTTTAATTCTATATACATAAAGACATCTTCAAATCTGTGTTTTTCAAACAATTTACAAACCCGATTCCAAAAAAGTTGGGACACTGTACAAATTGTGAATAAAAACAGAATGCCGAAAAACAGAATGTGGAAGTTTCAAATTTCAGTATTTTATTCAGAATACAACATAGATGACATAACAAATGTTTAAACTGAGAAAATGTATCATTTTAAGGGAAAATTTGATTTTAAATTTCATGGCATCAACACATCTCAAAAAAGTTGGGACAAGGCCATGTTTACCACTGTGTGGCATCCCCTCTTCTTTTTATAACAGTCTGCAAACGTCTGGGGACTGAGAAGACAAGTTGCTCAAGTTTAGGAATAGGAATGTTGTCCCGTTCTTGTCTAATACAGGCTTCTAGTTGCTCAACTGTCTTAGGTCTTCTTTGTCGCATCTTCCTCTTTATGATGCGCCAAATGTTTTCTATGGGTGAAAGATCTGGACTGCAGGCTGGCCATTTCAGTACCCGGATCCTTCTTCTACGCAGCCATGATGTTGTAATTGATGCAGTATGTGGTCTGGCATTGTCATGTTGGAAAATGCAAGGTCTTCCCTGAAAGAGACGACATCTGGATGGAGCATATGTTGTTCTAGAACTTGGATATACCTTTCAGCATTGATGGTGCCTTTCCAGATGTGTAAGCTGCCCATGCCACACGCACTCATGCAACCCCATACCATCAGAGATGCAGGCTTCTGAACTGAGCGCTGATAACAACTTGGGTTGTCCTTGTCCTCTTTAGTCCGGATGACATGGCGTCCCAGTTTTCCAAAAAGAACTTCAAATTTTGATTCGTCTGACCACAGAACAGTTTTCCACTTTGCCACAGTCCATTTTAAATGAGCCTTGGCCCAGAGAAAACGCCTGCGCTTCTGGATCATGTTTAGATATGGCTTCTTTTTTGACCTATAGAGTTTTAGCCGGCAACGGCGAATGGCACGGTGGATTGTGTTCACCGACAATGTTTTCTGGAAGTATTCCTGAGCCCATGTTGTGATTTCCATTACAGTAGCATTCCTGTATGTGATGCAGTGCCGTCTAAGGGCCCGAAGATCACGGGCATCCAGTATGGTTTTCCGGCCTTGACCCTTACGCACAGAGATTGTTCCAGATTCTCTGAATCTTTGGATGATATTATGCACTGTAGATGATGATAACTTCAAACTCTTTGCAATTTTTCTCTGAGAAACTCCTTTCTGATATTGCTCCACTATTTTTCGCTGCAGCATTGGGGGAATTGGTGATCCTCTGCCCATCTTGACTTCTGAGAGACACTGCCACTCTGAGAGGCTCTTTTTATACCCAATCATGTTGCCAATTGACCTAATAAGTTGCAAATTGGTCCTCCAGCTGTTCCTTATATGTACATTTAACTTTTCCGGCCTCTTATTGCTACCTGTCCCAACTTTTTTGGAATGTGTAGCTGTCATGAAATCCAAAATGAGCCAATATTTGGCATGACATTTCAAAATGTCTCGCTTTCAACATTTGATATGTTGTCTATATTCCATTGTGAATAAAATATAAGTTTATGAGATTTGTAAATTATTGCATTCCTTTTTTATTCACAATTTGTACAGTGTCCCAACTTTTTTGGAATCGGGTTTGTAGTAACTACAAAAGTTATAATCTCTAGATCATCAGCACATACTATTTTCACCGAGGTTACTACGTTAGTTACATAACCATAATAAATGAGTCTGCCAACACTTTTCATGACGAGATGCCAATATAATAATTTAGCTGGTTAATGTTTATAGTGAAATATTTGCAAACATTTTGAGTTTAAGTTTGGAAAGAAAGCCTGTGCTAAACCATCTAAAAATATATTAATGCCTTAGGGAAATAAAAGGCTTTCTTCATGTTTATTCTTGGTTAGTTTTCGTCTCTATTGCTATATTTACATGCATGAACTTCCCACACAAATATCTTTAAAACTAATTTTCAGGATTTCTCAAAGTAGTTATTTCATATTACATGTTTAATATAAATGAACTACAATATCTGAAGGGATGGCATGCAATAATAAAAATGAGCATATTATTGTAAAGCTGTTGTTCTGACCTGGATCAAACGTATCTCTCCACATGTAGGCCGTGAGGGCAGCGCTCAGCAGAAATAAGCTCAAATACGCCTTCATTTTCACTGGTCTCCTCGATCAGAAGCTTGGCGTCGCAGTCCTTTGTGAGTGCATTGAGAAATGTCCAGTCTGAAGCCACTTCTGTCTGCATGTGAACACCTACTGCAGATACAGAAGAGAGTCATAAACCGCGACTGATTACCCATTTTAATCTGCCTGAGAGTCTGGATGATGACCGACAGTTCAATGCTCAGAGGCTGAAGGTCTGTCAGTGTTGTTTACATTTCCAAACAGATGAAAAAAGAAAAAACTGATATGGGTAAAATTTCTGTTAATTGAAATAAAGCTTAAATAAAATAAAACAAATATTAGTTGGACAAACTTAAACTAAAATGAAAATGAGAAATTTTGCCTTGGTAATAAACTGAAATAAATTGAAGTTAAAGCACTAAAATTATTAACAGGAAATAAATAACTAAAACTAACAAAAAAATTAAATTAAACCTAAATAGCAATATTTTAAAAAATTAATGAAATTACTAAAATGTAACTAAAATTAACATGAAAACTAAAAATGTAAAAAAAAAAAAAAAAAAAAAGCTAATTCAAAATATTAATAAAACTAAAATAACACTGGGTCAATCTCAGGACAATTTGTAAAGATACACCTTTACAACACAATTCTGATTTAACAAATCATAAAAATAAAATTCCCAGTAAGCTGCACAACTACAAGTTACGCCTTCTGCAAAGAAACAGTAATTAAATGAAACAATCTTTTCAAGTAAATTTATTTTATGTTTTATGTAATAAAATGTTTGTAAGTTTGTAAAATTTTGCTTTTGAATCTTACGAAGTATGAAATAACTTCTGTTACACACTGTAAACCCAAAGTTGGCAAAACTCAAAAAATTTGAGGCAGTTACATCAACATTTTTAAGTTAAGAGATTCAAAGTTTAAGTAGAACTGGCAGGGGTTGGGCTTGGCCCCTTAGTTCCAGTGAAAGGAACTTTTAATGCTTCAGCATACCAAGACATTTTGGACAATTTCATGCTCCCAACTTTGTGGGAACAGTTTGGGGATGGCCCCTTCCTGTTCCAACATGACTGTGCACCAGTGCACAAAGCAAGGTCCATAAAGACATGGATGAGCGAGTTTGGTGTGGAGGAACTTGACTGGCCTGCACAGAGTCCTGACCTCAACCCGATAGAACACCTTTGGGATGAATTAGAGTGGAGACTGTGAGCCAGGCCTTCTCATCCAACATCAGTGCCTGACCTCACAAATGCGCTTCTAGAAGAATGGTCAAAAATTCCCATAAACACACTCCTAAACCTTGTGGAAAGCCTTCCCAGAAGAGTTGAAGCTGTTATAGCTGCAAAGGGTGGGCCAACTCCATATTAAACCCTACGGATTAAGATGGGATGTCATTAAAGTTCATGTGCATGGAATTTTCTGTGCAGCATCATGGGTAATGTAGTTTTTCATCAGGAATTCCACTGAAATAATGCAGACTGAAAGCTCCAGCAGAAGCAAATAATATCGATTAACAACCTCGTAGCTCACAGTAGGTCTGTCTTTAAAGGTTACGTTATCGTTCAAAATCAATTTCCTTATAGAGAAAATGAATGGAGTTGTTACTTCCGGAACCCAACTGTTGCACTCTACGGAGGGGAAAGAGTTAAACAGCGTGTTTTTACATTGTGTGCATCTTATAAGCAAGATACAAGTAAACAAACAAGAACAATTTTCAGTGCAAAAAATATCTCTTTTATTATTTACGATAACATCAAACAAACAGACAGGATGAATAGACTCCTCAATGTCACCTACTGAAACGTAACTTTGGTAAAAAAGCAGCAAAAGATTAAACAGATTAAATAGAAGAACCAGAGCAACCGGCAGAAGCTCGCGGACCACACAATAAAACACATTTACAAAGAAGCCAGAGAGAGAATTACTCGTTCACAGTTAGGAGAAAGAAAAACTGCAGAAGCCTGTCGAGAGTCGTGAAACCTTGAACAATTTCCAACGGCTTGAAATCATCAAACTTTTTGTCTACAGGGAAAGCAGAAATATAGTATAAGTGTTTTTAAAGCACAACGGAGAATATACAGAAAATATTCCACCTGATGTCATGGAAAACGGACCGGAAACTCAATCCATATCCACAGCTGAAAGTTGAACAATTCATTTAGAGAAATGTGCATTTCACTGAACAATACTTTCCCGTAATCCCAAATTGGGTTGCCCAAAAGATTTACTGGCGTCAAGACAAATAAATTGATCTTCTCCAAAAAATAAATTAAACATGCTGTGTGTTTTTGATAATGACATACTGAATATCTAACAAGAATAAAACTACACAAACAGCTGATGAATCTGTGCGAAGCGCTAATGTACTGAAAAAATGTCCCGAGAGATGATAATAACCACATGCAAACCACAGCAGGAAAATTAGTCAGCAAACACACCCAATCAGAGAGCAGCGCTGAACATCCAACATTTACATATGAAATCCTCATTTGTTTGCATTACATTTACATAACCAAATTCATTTATGTACAGGTCTATTGTAAGAAGTGGTTAAATTGGGTGTGATCGAATTAATGAACAAAAAAAAATATTGTGTTGGATTTAATATAGTATATAATGATTAATCAGAATTAATCATATCATTTGCATAAAAATAAAGTAGTTTCTTGGCAATCTATGGGCATATTAAAAACCAGCAAATCAATTTAAAAACAAATTTTCCTTTCATTTTGGTGATGCCAATCAGTAAGACACTCCATATATATTCTTGTTTTTTAATAACTTTTTTAATCTTCGACTTCCTGCGAGACACATTGGAGCAATGCTTGACAGTTTAAGAATAAAGTGCAAATACTACAAGCAAAAAAAAAAAATATATATAAAGGCCTAATCAGCTACATGAACTCATGTGCATTATTTACAACAAAACATGATGCAATGCAATGCAAAAAGCAAGAATAGCAAAAAAAATAGTCAAAAGACATTTAAAGTTTTGCTGTTTTTCCACTTTAAAGGGCTGTGACGATAAAGCTCGTCGTGCACAAGGAGAAACTTATCTGAAGTCAAGAAAAAGAAGAAAAATCTCTGCTCAGATCAGCTGGGATATAACGTAAGGTGAATTTGAGCTTCTCATCATTTAAGACCTGCCTTTAATTCACTGTAAGGCAATGGAGAAGACGTTACGATGTTTGTAGAGCTCTAACAGGTCTATCCAGCCTGCTGGATTGGATTCGTGTTTGACTAAACCAAGGCCTATTAAACGTCAAATCAGACTAGGATTGAAGTGACTGTTAATCAATTAAAACATATTCAAACTGCTGTGCATCGTCATATCTAATTGCATTGGTCATCTTACTCAAAAAAAGGAGACCGGTTTAATTTTTGCTATGCTTGACATTCAAAAATCGCAGCTATAGTACGTGGCTTGGTGTTAGAAACAAGTGCTCTTCTGCTAGTCAACAACAAAACAAATGTGTAACAAAACACGGATGATTTCACACAGGACAAAACGGGCAAGCCTTTTTCGTAGAGCATTTTATGATGCTACAAGACAGGACCTGACGTCATTCGGGCTCAGTGCCGCCGCTCGAGTCATTTAATACTCCTCTGAGGTTAAATCACTATAGAAAACCATTTCAGAAACATGCCAATAGTGCTTCCTCTATGCTACATCTGTTCAAAACAAGATATAGTCCTAGTTTTGGGGCCTTTACTTGCTTTCAAAAATCAAAAAACACCTTTTAAAGGTGGCGGAAAGCAGAAACGCTTCCATCTCGTTGCAGATCTGATCTGATCTGATTTGGGGGGAAACGCAACTAAAAGTGCGACACTCGAATGCCAACTCAAAGGTTTCAACGGCATTTCTGGGAGCAAACGTTTGTTATGAAGCATATTAGTTCCATAAATAGATAAACAGTTTGTAATCAAATGTCTCTCTGATGTGACAGTCTTTGTTTTGTTTTTTGACCAGAACTATTTACAAGTCAAAACCAAGAAACTCCTTCGCAGTCTGGTGAGACCGAACATTCATACGCAAATCTGGAAAATGCGACGATTGACCTTTTCCGGGGCTTACGGGTGGATCGAAGATATTCCATGGGATTATAAACACCAAATGATGCCCAACTCACACGTATAAATACACTGTTTTGATATGACAAGTGTGGACAATGACATCAACTGAAAATAACAAACCCTGTACACGGACGCTTCATACAGTACCTCCGCGGCCAGCCCTTCATGGCGAGGCATGGCAGACTGTACACTGAGAGGCGATGATGATACTTAAGCTATGAAGAGGTGAAGCAGTGGGTTTGTTTCGGTTTTCTTTGTTTTGTCTGTGTATCTTTTAGGTGGTCTTGACCAGGTCGTACACGTGGATGTGGAAATCGTCATCGTATTTGATGTAGTAGACCGACGGCTTGGCGGGAACTTGATAGATGACGAGGCCTGTTCTCTTTACTCCTTTATCCGTCACATACTCCACCTGCTTACCCACAAGGCTCTCTGTTTCCTCACCGGGCTTCCTGTCCGCGGGCAGCAGGTGTTTATTCTCTGCGGAAACAAAGAAATGGAAACGGTAAACTTAAACTTCACTTTTACAATGAGTCGGAATGAATGAATTCAACCTACGTTTTTCAATATAGATTTTTCGATACTGAAATATCTGAAACACTTCCAATACTCATCTTCCACAGATCCACGATACCAGCATATCTTTCTCTCTCTCTCTCATCTCTCCGACAGCGAGTGACACACAAACCCGCCTCCACTCACTCACTCGCTTCATTTGCTCCGGATGAATATTGTTGCTGTTACAGGTTTGAATTTCGGCGTGGGATTGCGCATAATTTTACTCATTCCAGCAGATTTTGTGCTCAAACACCCAAAGTGCGCGCACATAAAGCCTCTCAGCACTAAATTGAGTTAAATCGCTGCTTACTGCGTTTAAACAGTCAAATACACACAAAATAATGTCAAAATGCCGGTCTTGGTGAGTATTCACGTTAACACAGTCAGTTTTGTCTTAAGTAAACGTAAACAGTTGAGAAAGAAAACGCATGTGTAACTGTATAATGCAGGGGTGTTCAAAGTCCGGCCCGCGCAGCTTGTCTATTAAAATATATTACATGTGGCCCGCGGCCTGCCACGCATAATTTACAATTATGCAGTTTCACAATGTTAACTTAACACAAGGTGGCAGTACTAGCTTTTAGACCAGAGAAACATTAACATGGCAAAAGCGGAACGAAACAGCGCTGCTTGTGCTTTCTGAGTGTCTCGATCGCGCAACCACTAAACAGCCAGTGATAAGCGTTCAAGTTCGGCGTAGAGGTCTCTGGTACAAGCTGCAAATCTCTCAGTGATTTAATTTAGTTTAAAGCCAGTTGAAACAGCGCTGAATTAATCAACAACACTAACGTGCAAATCAGGACAAACACTGAGCCACAACGATCCAGTTCGAATACTTTTCAACTGACAATTTAACAACATTTATCATGGATTTACTGTGGTAACACTAACTGTAACCGTGGTATTTTGTCAGAAATGTAGGTTAATATCTTTTTTTTTTTTTTTTTTTTTTTATGTAGACATGAATTAAATGAGTAAGAGGCCAAATTACAGAATTCTTTTGTCATAAGCTCACAGTTTTGTGAATTTGTATATTAAATGTTTTTATAGACTAAACACCATAAAGCCATTCTAGATACAGAAACAATATTATACACAAAATATTACAATATTTTACCTGTGGTGATCTAAATAGACTACTCGTTAATTTAAATAAGAGTAGAGTTGTAACTAAACTAAAATTTCACCCTTTAAAAATGAGGTTGTTAATTTTTACAGATACTGTTTATGTATTAAATTTACATATGTGTCCTATGTCAAGCTACTCTACTGTCAGTTCAAGCTTTTGTCAAATCTGTCATGTTTCCAAAAAACAAAACATTTAGCTAATATTATATTGCATTATATACACTCACCTAAAGGATTATTAGGAACACCATACTAATACTGTGTTTGACCCCCTTTCGCCTTCAGAACTGCCTTAATTCTACGTGGCATTGATTCAACAAGGTGCTGAAAGCATTCTTTAGAAATGTTGGCCCATATTGATAGGATAGCATCTTGCAGTTGATGGAGATTTGTGGGATGCACATCCAGGGCACGAAGCTCCCGTTCCACCACATCGCAAAGATGCTCTATTGGGTTGAGATCTGGTGACTGTGGGGGCCATTTTAGTACAGTGAACTCATTGTCATGTTCAAGAAACCAATTTGGAATGATTCGAGCTTTGTGACATGGTGCATTATCCTGCTGGAAGTAGCCATCAGAGGATGGGTACATGGTGGTCATAAAGGGATGGACATGGTCAAAAACAATGCTCAGGTAGGCCGTGGCATTTAAACGATGCCCAGTTGGCACTAAGGGGCCTAAAGTGTGCCAAGAAAACATTCCCCACACCATTACACCACCACCACCAGCCTGCACAGTGGTAACAAGGCATGATGGATCCATGTTCTCATTCTGTTTACGCCAAATTCTGACTCTACCATCTGAATGTCTCAACAGAAATCGAGACTCATCAGACCAGGCAACATTTTTCCAGTCTTCAACTGTCCAATTTTGGTGAGCTTGTGCAAATTGTAGCCTCTTTTTCCTATTTGTAGTGGAGATGAGTGGTACCCGGTGGGGTCTTCTGCTGTTGTAGCCCATCCGCCTCAAGGTTGTGCGTGTTGTGGCTTCACAAATGCTTTGCTGCATACCTCGGTTGTAACGAGTGGTTATTTCAGTCAAAGTTGCTCTTCTATCAGCTTGAATCAGTCGGCCCATTCTCCTCTGACCTCTAGCATCAACAAGGCATTTTCGCCCACAGGACTGCCGCATACTGGATGTTTTTCCCTTTTCACACCATTCTTTGTAAACTCTAGAAATGGTTGTGCGTGAAAATCCCAGTAACTGAGCAGATTGTGAAATACTCAGACCGGCCCGTCTGGCACCAACAACCATGCCACGCTCAAAATTGCTTAAATCACCTTTCTTTCCAATTCTGACATTCAGTTTGGAGTTCAGGAGATTGTCTTGACCAGGACCACACCCCTAAATGCATTGAAGCAACTGCCATGTGATTGGTTGATTAGATAATTGCATTAATGAGAAATTGAACAGGTGTTCCTAATAATCCTTTAGGTGAGTGTATATTGCCGAATCCTTTTCTTGCATTTTTATATATATATATATATATATATATATATATATATATATATATATATATATATATATATATATAAATATATATAAAATGCTAGAAAAGGAACCGGCCCCCAGGTGTGTCCACAACATCGAATCTGGCCCCCTTTGGAAATAGTTTGGACACCCCTGGTATAATGGATCCGTGCGTCAGGTCTTAAAGTGACAGCAGCCTAATAAACCTGCTGCCAAATTATGAGACAATATTAAAAATATCTATATGGCAGTTTTTCCCCATGGTATCAATGTCAAAATTGTGGCCAGTGAAAATGCTGAGTGGATAGTAACTTTGGAAAACCACTAGCCACAGTGGCTGGTAAGCAAAAAAGTAAATGTCAAGCCCTGTTAATAGGATATACTAAATGCAATATTAAAGTTGTCATAAACTGGCTTTTTTAATTTTTTTATACTGTTGTCTGAGGTCAACTTATGGCGTTCGCGTGGTTTTTACATTCAAAAACATCATAATGAATAATTAATAGCCTATTTTCTACCCTGGTTTTGAGGCTCGTTTTTTATGGGCGTGCCGCACTGAAGACTTGGAAGTAAACGCCCACGGCTAGGATTGGATAAGATTTGCATATTTAATGAGATTCTGCTCCCCTGTCAGTACATGTGGGAATTGTTTTGAAAGCGTGTGGGAAACGGCAACCGGAATGATTCGCCCACAGGGCTCGCAAAATGTCTTTATCAAACAAACACGATTTATCTCTCATCCACCCGCGATTGACTGGAATGTTTTTTTTTTTATTACTTGGCCCGCCCCGATCGGTGGATATAACCGTGAACCGTACACACACACACACGCAAGCCAAGTACGTTGCAGACAGCATTATCAAAACTTCCACGATTGTATTTTTCCTTCAAATATCAAGTCAAGAGAGTGAACAACGCACATCAAGAAAGTAATGTTATTTCACTATATAAGATAGCCCGTCGCCAGGCCGGTGATACGTTTTGGTAGCCCATCTGGAAAACACATATAGCCCCGGGACGTTGGGCTTTGCAAGCCCTGGCCCATACATGTCCGAGTCTGATCCCGAATTGCAATGAACCAACAACACCACAAATAAAGGATTCTTCAGCCTTTGACAGCGTGCTAAGGTATGTTCAGTTAGACACGTACACATAATCAATAGATATCAAACGATCTGTAACAATGCAACACTATCACATATAAAAAACATTTTTACTCACATTAGTGTGTTGCTTCATTCATTCATGTAATCATCCTGTCTGCAAATCCAGTCTCGTTTACAAACGAATCCGTGGTGAAATGAAGGAACAAACACGCAATGTCTTACCCACGTGAGCTGGATATTCATTAAAAATAAAGTTCATCCTATCATAATATTGGAATCCAAATGAAGCTTATGCGGTATGTTTATTGCTTGGAAGTTCGATCCGGTTTAGCTCTATGTAGGCCTATGTCATGTCAGGCACGAGTCGGTGGGCGGGGCTACAGAATCAGGCGTTGTTCTTCTTCGGTTAAGGCGGTGTTTCACCACACTCTGACGTCACATTATGAGATCACGCGTTTGCTGGGCCTGGTGTCAATAAAAGCTTTTCTTTGACTAACAAGGAAGTTTTCCGCCTCGAAACTTACAGGATATTCTTATATTACCATGACCTTTTATATATCAAAAGCTCAAGGGAAAGTTGATTTCTCAATTCAGGACCCCTTTAAAATATATATTAATTTTATATTAAATAAATATGCATGTTATTAATTCAAATGAACATAATATTATTATTTTATATAATTATATACAAAACAATAATATAAAATTCAAACGTTTGTAAAAGAAGTCAATGCTCACCAAAACTGCCTTTATTTAATCAAAAATACAGTGAGAACTACAGTAATATTATTAAATATTATTACAGATTAAAATAATGTTTTTCTTATTTGAATATGTTCAAATGTAATTTATTCCTGGGATGCAAAGCTGAATTTTCAGCATCATTACTCCAGTCTTCAATGTCACATGAATATGCTGATTTGCTGCTCAAGAAACATTTCTTATAATTTTTTCAGGATTCTATGGTAAATAGAAAGTTCAAAAGAATGGCATTTATTATCGAGGAAGAGATACTGAGGTAGCGGACAATGTAGACACTGACAGGCCAAAGATAAATCGAGCCAAATAAAGATAAAAGATCGCTAAATACAGGTGTAAACAGGGTCTAAAACGTTTTGAGCTTGTCCACTTTCGACCACTTCCAGAGGCAGCCGAAAACACGTTCGACTGGATTGACACTCATGTGGTTGAATGTGTTCAAACAGCCACAAAAGATGTCTACTCTCCACCTACTGACCTAATGCGTAAACATTATGGGAAGCGCGCTAGCCAGACGGGATTTAAACTTTATCGGCTGAAGACCCAAGTTTCATTTGAAGACAAAAAAAACGTATCAAACACAATGTTCTCTCTCCATTCCTGATTTCTAACACACACTCACAGTGTTTGGCTGATCTTGCGGCTGTCAGAGAAGAAACGAAAGCTACTGCTCTCCGTATGTTTTTCCGTCGTCTCCAGTCATGTTCATATGTAAACTGTGCGAGCTTATTTAGTCCATTAGATCGAAAGATCTGAAAAAGCCCATACATTTACCCGCCCATAGACTCTCCCCTCGAAGAAATCAGGACAGAAAGTGGACAAAAGAGACGGATTTAAACACCAGGTGTAAACGGGGATGTTTCTCCCTCGTCTACTTGTGATCTGATCGACCAAAGCGCATCTTAATACCAGATGTAAACAGGGCTTAAGACATGCTTAATAAGAAGTCTAAGTCACACAGAACCAAAAAAAACACAATCTTGGTTCTGAAGCATTGCTCTGTAAGGCAGAGCAGCCATTTAAAATTGTCTGCTAACTGCATAAATTTGAATGTAACTATTTCAAAATGTATCAAGCAAATGGTGAGTAATATCAACAACCTTCAAACAGAATTCACTTTAGTAAGGTTTTATTAAAAAACTTCAGCTTATTTACCCGCTTCAGGTAAAATCCGCAGGTCTCCGTCTTTGTAGTCGTCCCAGAGCTGGTACATGTAGAGCACAGGGTCTTTCTCATATGTGATGTAGTACCAGTTGGTCATGATGGGCGCTCGGGACAGGACCATCCCCCTCCACTCGTTCTTCTCACCGTCCTCCTTCTCAAACAGATGCTCCACGGCTTTTCCCACCAGCTCCTCTGCGTCATGAGGAACCTTGATCTTGTTGTTCACTTTGAAGGGTTTGGAAACACAGCAAAATGACTAAATGCACATTCAAGTGTGAGAGTTATTTTACCCTGGTTAAGAGCTCTTGTGGCATATTGCTTTACAAAAGCTCTGAAATCTGAATGCGATTGAATGAAATACGCATGCATGTGATTGGTTGAATTAATGCAAATATAAATATAACAGCATTATGATGAAAATTACCTACACTACTGTTCAAATGTCTGGGGTTGGTAAGATTTTTTATTGATTTGTCAAGAAAACATTTTACATAGTA
Organism: Coreius guichenoti; assembly: GCA_039654105.1. Lineage (NCBI taxonomy): Eukaryota > Metazoa > Chordata > Actinopteri > Cypriniformes > Gobionidae > Coreius > Coreius guichenoti. Next base: position 3,890,957 of record CM077175.1, on the reverse strand, counting down.
TAAAAAGGAGGACAATAATAAAAAATAGGGTAAACATTGTTTTTGAGGCAAGTATAAGTTTACAGATTTACAAGCTTTGTTTACACACTATAGTACTTTGTAAGATTTTCTTATGTTTATGAAAGAAGTCTCTTATATCATTAAGGCTGCATTTATTTGACCAAAAAACACAGTAAAAACAGTAATATTGTGCAATATTATTAGAAATTAAACTGTTTTGAAGTGTGATGGCGAAGATGAATTTTCAGCAGCAAAAGAACAGCATTTATTTATTTCTTGAAACAGACATCTTTAATAACATATAAATGTCTTTACTACTAAAAGTATTAAATTCTTCAGAAAAAATCTTAGTAGTGTACATTCATGAAATAATTGCATTTATTGTAACTATCTAACAACTATTTTTTTCACCACGCAAAATAGTTAATTAGACTAAGATGCAATAAGCAATGAAGTTTTAAATAACCTAAATCTGTGCCAAACAAACAGGCACCAAAATTCTGGTCACAATATTTCATATTCATCCTTTTTCTAGATGAAACCCACATTTACTTTCCAGGCTGTGCAACATATCGTGCTGTTTTCATATATTCTCAATTGTGACAGTGTATATCTATGCATACGATACAGAGCTATTTAAGTATCATTGTGATACTATTATATTCTTTAATAATGAATCAACGAAAATGGTTTTAGTTTTCTCCATCATCATTTCAACTAAAATCATCATCAAAAACAAACGTCTCCCAATTCAGGGAGTTCATTTAGTATCCCTTCTGTCTATTTTAACTTTATTATGATTACTGGGGAACAGATGTGCATTGATGCATCATTGCATACAGTAAAAAGCTGCAGGGCTGCAAGATATATCATTTTAGCATCAATATAGTTACATCACAGGATGTGCAATGTCAATGTTGATCCATACAGACCAGGCACCAGGTTTGAAACGGATGTGATTCTCAGATTAATTAGAATTTAACCATCATAGAGCAGAAGTTTATCGTTCGCACGTGTTTTAGGTTCTGTCAGTTTAAACATTACAGTGATTTTAAACCATTTGAGCGCAAGATTGCGTGAAAGAGAACTCGGAACACCGAATTCCGTTCTCTTTCTCATCTTTTTGTACTTGAATGGACACATACACGCAAAATTATGTCAAAATGCCCGTCTCAGCGAGTGTCATTGTAAACAAAGTCTCTTATGGCTTACGTGAACATAAACGATTGAGAAAGAAAACAGATGCGTATCATTATATTGGATCTGTACATTCGGTCTTAAAGTGACAGCAGCCTGTCGCTAATGTTAATCGAACACCAAAATGCAAAGAGAAAATCACTTTGTAGCTTTAAGAAAGATTAATTATATTTAATTTATACAGTAAAGACAATGCACTTATTTTACATTTGATTATTCAATTTCTGTACCTGAATACTGTTAGACTTACCTGAAAAACATAAAGCACTGTTTATTTCATTTGTGTCTATGCTTGTGATTTTTTTTTTTTTAATATTCTATGCAGATTCACTCCCCTACAAAATTGTAGAATGATTATTTCCAAATAGAGCGATTCAAGTCATCTGGTGAAACTGTTTTCATACCGCAATATATATCGTAGAAAAACAAAATATCGCAATGTCAGTTTTTTCCAATATCGTACACTGCAGTATGAGCAACAAACCATCTGTGAACAAAATCATCCATGTTAAGGTGGCACACAGAGCTAGGCGGCATGACGATACATAAAGTGTGACAGACGAAATGTGTCAAGTGTCATCAATAAAAAAATAAGTATGCTACAGCATTTATATTTGATTAAAATACAGTAAAAACAGTAATACTGTGCAATATTATTACAACTGAAAATAACCATTTTCTATTTTAATATAATTCAAATAGAAAACAGGGGTCTGGGGTAGGGCTGGGCCGATAAACGTTATCATATCGAATCGCGATAAAATTGATGTCAATAGCGATGATAAGCTCTGGACATTTTTACTCGATATGGATTAATCTAACAGCCAATCACACCGCAGAAATAAACGCGACAACAGCTAGTCAGCGTGCAGATTTTTAACTTGCACATGAAAGTACACGCCAATTTCCTACTGCACATTGTAAGCTATTGGCAAAGAAAACTCGACATGAGGAAAAAATGAGCAACGAAAGTAAAAGCGAAAGTGAAACTAACCGAGAGTTATCATCCAAAGATGACGAAATTGTCGATTAAAAAAAAGGTACTTATTTGAACCGTGCCACACAGACCATTTATCCACTCGGCTTAAAGTTCAAACGGCAGCGCAGCGTGAGCTAAAATAGCAGCAGATGTGTTTACTCTCTGATCGGTCTCAGTCATGTGAGCACTAAACAGCTGTGAGATCCAGTGAGAAGCACTTGAATTCAGCGAAGAACACAAATGTCTCTGTGATTAAACTAGTTTAAAGTCAGATGAAACAAACAGGAGAAACACGATACAGTCAGAAGGCTTTTCAATCTACAAATCACCATCATTTACCATGGATTTACTGTAGTAACATTAACTGCACCATGGTATTGTGGCAGAAATGTGTGATATTCATATAGAATTTTATTATATTATTAATGTACAAACCCGATTCCAAAAAAGTTGGGACACTGTACAAATTGTGAATAAAAAAGGAATGCAATAATTTACAAATCTCATAAACTTATATTTTATTCACAATGGAATATAGATAACATATCAAATGTTGAAAGCGAGACATTTTGAAATGTCATGCCAAATATTGGCTCATTTTGGATTTCATGACAGCTACACATTCCAAAAAAGTTGGGACAGGTAGCAATAAGAGGCCGGAAAAGTTAAATGTACATATAAGGAACAGCTGGAGGACCAATTTGCAACTTATTAGGTCAATTGGCAACATGATTGGGTATAAAAAGAGCCTCTCAGAGTGGCAGTGTCTCTCAGAAGTCAAGATGGGCAGAGGATCACCAATTCCCCCAATGCTGCGGCGAAAAATAGTGGAGCAATATCAGAAAGGAGTTTCTCAGAGAAAAATTGCAAAGAGTTTGAAGTTATCATCATCTATAGTGCATAATATCATCCAAAGATTCAGAGAATCTGGAACAATCTCTGTGCGTAAGGGTCAAGGCCGGAAAACCATACTGGATGCCCGTGATCTTCAGGCCCTTAGACGGCACTGCATCACATACAGGAATGCTACTGTAATGGAAATCACAACATGGGCTCAGGAATACTTCCAGAAAACAATGTCGGTGAACACAATCCACCGTGCCATTCACCGTTGCCGGCTAAAACTCTATAGGTCAAAAAAGAAGCCATATCTAAACATGATCCAGAAGCACAGGCGTTTTCTCTGGGCCAAGGCTCATTTAAAATGGACTGTGGCAAAGTGGAAAACTGTTCTGTGGTCAGACGAATCAAAATTTGAAGTTCTTTTTGGAAAACTGGGACGCCATGTCATCCGGACTAAAGAGGACAAGGACAACCCAAGTTGTTATCAGCGCTCAGTTCAGAAGCCTGCATCTCTGATGGTATGGGGTTGCATGAGTGCGTGTGGCATGGGCAGCTTACACATCTGGAAAGGCACCATCAATGCTGAAAGGTATATCCAAGTTCTAGAACAACATATGCTCCCATCCAGACGTCGTCTCTTTCAGGGTAGACCTTGCATTTTCCAACATGACAATGCCAGACCACATACTGCATCAATTACAACATCATGGCTGCGTAGAAGAAGGATCTGGGTACTGAAATGGCCAGCCTGCAGTCCAGATCTTTCACCCATAGCAACTAGAAGCCTGTATTAGACAAGAATGGGACAACATTCCTATTCCTAAACTTGAGCAACTTGTCTCCTCAGTCCCCAGACGTTTGCAGACTGTTATAAAAAGAAGAGGGGATGCCACACAGTGGTAAACATGGCCTTGTCCCAACTTTTTTGAGATGTGTTGATGCCATGAAATTTAAAATCAACTTATTTTTCCCTTAAAATGATACATTTTCTCAGTTTAAACATTTGATATGTCATCTATGTTGTATTCTGAATAAAATATTGAAATTTGAAACTTCCACATCATTGCATTCTGTTTTTATTCACAATTTGTACAGTGTCCCAACTTTTTTGGAATCGGGTTTGTAGACGTATTAAATGTATTAAAGGAGTAGTAGCCTAATGGAATATAATTACAGTATTTTTTGTGATTAAGCTATAGCATTTGTGCATTTATACTAAATGTATTTACCGTTTTTCATAAAAAACATTTTATTACATAACATACATTTTACCATGGTATTGAGGTGCTATATACGTGGTTTTAACTGTGGTTATCATGATCTAAATGTATGATACTATGGAAGACCAATTTTAATAAAGCTCAAACATCAGAATATTTAAATTTTACTATATAAAAATTAGGTTGTTAGAATTTTTACAGATGTTACCGTTTTTGTTAATGAACATAAATTTACATCTGCATCCTAACTCAAGCTACTACTACTGTCAACTCAAGCTACTGTCAAATGTGCATTTCTAAGAGACAAAACATTTAATATTATTAATATTGCAGCCTGCACAGCAAACTGTGCCATCAAAGTCAGGCAACACAAACCAAGTTTCAAGTTTCATGACTTGAAGCAATATCACCTGTTAGAACATGCAGAAATGTATTTTGTTAAGGAAAAATGACCGGAAAAGTGTAAAGAATACAAAAACGTGAAGTGTTTGTCATGTTCTGACAATAAAGAGTAGTTTAAACTAGGGCTGGGCAATATGGCCAAAAAATTATCTTGATCATATCAGTCGATATCGATAATTATTCCGATAAATGTCAAATATTTATTTTTTCAAATTTAAAGGCAGATTTTTGCTCCTAAGTGAAAGTTGTAGAAACCAGACTGTTAATTGTGGTTTTAAACTACTCTTTATTGTCAGAACATGACAAACATTTCACGTTTTTGAATTCCTTACACTTTTCCAGTCATTTTTCCTTAAATTAAATATCTTAATAGAAAAAATAATGTCTTAGTTTCTGCATGTTCTAATAGGTGATATCGTTTCTAGTCATGAAACTTTGACTTTGGCATATATCTTCGGCACAGTTTGCTGTGCAGGCTGCAGTATTAATAATATTACATGTTTTGTCTTAAAAATGCACATTTGACAGTGAGTTGACAGTAGTAGTAGTAGCTTGAGTTAGGATGCAGATGTAAATTTATGTTCATTAACAAAAACATGGACATCTGTAAAAATTTTAACAACCTCATTTTTATATGGTAAAATTTAAATATTCTGAGTTTTATTAAAATTAACCATTGGTCTTCCATAGTATCATACATTTAGATCATGATAACCACAGTTAAAACCATAGCTCTTCACTACCATGGTAAAATGTATGGTTTCTATGGTATTTGTATGAAAAACAGTAGCCTAAAAACATTTAGTATAAATGCACAAATTCTAAAGCTAAATAAAAATACTGTAATAATATTCCATTACTCCTTTAATACATTTAAAGGGGTCATGAACTGAGAAATCAAATTTTCCTTGAGCTTTTGACATATAAGAGGTCACCATACTATGAGAATATCCTGTAAGTTTCAGAACTGAAAACTTCCTTGTTAGTCCAATAAAAGCTTTTATTGACACCAGGCCCAGCAAACGACAGGTTTTTCAAAGTGGGGATCTATGACGTCAAAGGGAGGCAAGCACCGCCTCTGCAGAAGAAGATCAACACCTACTTCATCACTGCCTGTTTAGCCCCGCCCACCGATTCACGCATGACATGCAATAGAATAGGTAGCCTAAAAGTAACATAGGCCTAAGTGGTGTTAAACCAGATCGAGCTACCAAGCAATAAACATGCCGTTGAGGATTACAAAATATTGTGCAGTGCCTGGGCTCGACAGTAATGCAACATGTAAGTAACTGTGTTCATTCTAATGCCTGTTCTGAAATGTAATGATTCATGTACAGTCAGTTGTTCTTTGTCTGTGTGTCAGTAAATCAAACCAGTGACTAAACGTCAACTTGCGTTGTTTCTCTTAGTAGGATGAAAATAATCTGTTATTTAACGGCGAATAAATTCTATAAAGAAAGCGATCAAAGAAAGCTCCCTTTGCAATCGTTGGAGCAGCGCGCGCTGGAGCTGTCAATCAAACTGCGAGAGTTTATCAGTGACGCGTTTATCAGTGACTCCCGTTTTATTCAACGAATCTCTTAACTATATCACGTTTGCACTGTTAGTGAAGATGAAAGCATTCGTTAGTGTACAGAAACTGAGTTGCAATGACGAGATCACTGCTTTCATGCGCTCAGCATGTCTGTGATCGGCTACAATGTTCATCTCTGCAACCTTTCATGCCACGATCTTAATATAATGATATTGAGACCGATCAGAGTAAACAGATCTGCTCTAGTGAGCTCGCTGCCATTTGGACTTTGAACCGAGCGGATAAATGGTCTGTGTGGCGCGGTTCAAATGAGTAATTGAATGGCTGTTGTCGTGTTTATTTCTGCTGTGTGACTGGTTGTTACATTAATCCATATTATCGAGTAAAAATGTCCAGAGCTTATCATCGTTATCGACATGAATTTTATCGCGATTTGATATGATATCGTTTATCGGCCCAGCCCTAAACCACAATTAACGGTCTGGTTTCTACAACTTTCACTTAGGAGCCAAAAATATGCCTTTAAATTTGAAAGAAATAAAGATTTGACATTTATCGTGATAATTATCGATATCGACTGATATGAAAAATGTTATTGTGATTATTTTTTGGGCTATATTACCCAGCCCTAGTCTGGGGTGAGACTGTCGAAAACAGACCCCAAACTTCTGAACGGTAGTGTATATCATGATATATACCTTTATCTGGATATACAGTTACTCATACATCACAATTTGGTCATCATACTCTCACAGAATGCTTTAGTATCCGTTCATGCACTATAAATAACGCCTGCTCATCCTTGCACATGTGCTACTTCCTGTCACTGGCTTGTTTCCTGTTTGCAGCACAACAGATCCACCTACTCACCCACTTTCTCGGTGAGAACTTGCAGGTTGGAGACCCTCTCATCTTTAAAGAGCTCGATGCCATAGACGCAATCGAAGCCGTCGTACTTGACCATGAACAGGGAGGAGTTGACGCTGAGGCGGTCCAGCACGGTGCCCTTCCACTTGGTCAGCGCGCCCTTCTCTCTCCAGCTGTGTTGGATCCGTCGTCCCAGCAGGTTGTTGGGATCTGGGGTGAGACTGTCGCTCAGCTCGCCGCTGCTGCGCTTCCTGCCGAGCAGAGAAAAACAGGAGCGTAATGGGCGGCATTAAGTCTGGCCGAGCTTGCTAATCAAGGATTGTTTACCGCTCAAACACTGATGATTATGATTTTATCGATTTTATATTGCACAGCATTCTCTATTAGATTATATCAAATGCATATGGCTCATGTAACAGATACACATACTGTGCATTAATCTAAAGTGATATAAAAATGAGTATCAGCAGTCTAAACAAAATTAGACGTGATATAAAAATGTATAAAGAATCAAATGAAAATGTAGCATGATTTAGAGTACACTACCGATTTTATATTTGGAAATAAAATAATATTAAGGAAGGATGCATTAAATTACTCAAAAGTGACAGTAAATACATTTGTGACCCTGGACCACAAAACCAGTCATAAGGGTCAATTTTTTGAAATTCAAGGCTGAATAAATAAGCTGTCCATTGATGTATTGTTTGTTAGGATAGGACAATATTTGGCCGAGATACAACTATTTGAAAATCTGGAATCTGAGGGTGCAAAAAAAATCTAAATATTGAGAAAATCGCCTTTAAACTTGTCCAAATGAAGTCCTTAGCAACGCATATTACTAATAATAATACATTTTTGATATATTTACAGTAGGAAATTTACAAAATATATTCATGGAACATGATCTTTACTTAATATCCTAATGATTTTTGGCATAAAAAAAAAAATAAAAAAAAATAAATAAAAAAATCGATAATTTTGACCCATACAATGTTTTGTTGGCTATTGCCACAAATATACCCGTGCGGTTTTGTGGTTTTGTGGTCCAGGGTCACATGTATGCTGTTCTTTTCAACTTTTTATTCATCAAATAATCCTGAAAAAAATGCATCACAGTTTCCACAAAAATCTGAAAAAAATCAGTTTTCAACATCGATAATAATCATAAATGTTTCTTGAGCAGCAAATCATCATATTAGAATGATTTCCGAAGGATCATGTGACACTGAAGACTGGAGTAATGATGCTGAAAATTCAGCTTTGATCACAGGAATAAATTACATTTTAAAATATATTACTATAGCAAACGATTCTTTTGACATTGTAATAATATCTCACAGTATTTTTTGATCAAATAAATGCAGCCTTGGTGAGAAGAAGAGAATTCTTTCAAAAATCTTACCGAAACCAAACATTTAAACAGTAGTGTACAAAAAATCTTTCATTAAAAATGTAATAACTTGCCATTCCTTCCTATTTTCCAACCACCTTGCTCTATTCTGACCCGTAACAGCCACTTTTCACAATCCAATCAATTCCAAAACAATTATTTTTCTTGAATATCCTATTCAGAAATACAACAAAATAAAATGGGTTCACACTGACGCCATAGGTGCCTAATAGAAATTAATACTAAAAAATATATTGAAAAATGATGTCTACTCACTCACATGACATGAAGAATAAATAGCAACTTTTCCCAATGCACACATTACACAACAGCCACAGGGCTGACTTTAAAGGCTGTGACACACCAAGACGACGTCCAAGAACTAGCGGCGACAAAAGCTGAACCGCAAAGCCCACAGCTGACTGCCAACTAGCACATGCGTTCTGCACCTGCGTGTAAGTCTATATCAGCAGTAGCAATAGTCTATATTCGTCATTCAAAAAGAGAAACCAAAACTAGGACTACAGATATACAAACCGTAAACAAAGCAGCACTTGCTTACCATGTTGAATATCAATCATGCTGATCACTTTCTTCATTCCAGTCGGCTCATGTTGTTATGGAAATATTTGTGCATTGAAATGCTTAGGTAAGATGAAGTAAAATTAGAACAGCCCCCTGACTGTGGCTTCTTGACTTCTTTGCTCGCTTTCACATTTATTCTTGTGCACTGACTCTTTTGCTAAGGGCAATCTCACACTACAGGACTGTACCTGAATTGCTGTGATGCTCACTACACAACAAGGTTACTTATCATCATCATCTTGAAACTCTTGTCATAGCATCCCAGCAAACACAGAACATTCCCCTAATGTTCCTATATGGTTATTTCTTTGGGAACTAAATAATCTTTAGGCGTTTTCTTTAGGTTCTTTTATTGCAACATAAAGAGAACCTTCCCAGAACGTTCCCTGCAGGTTATTTTTAGGTTTAGGTTCTGAAATGTGTCATTTTTCATAAACAAAGTATATTTTGCAGATACAGTTTATTAAAACCTGGATTAGATCAGTCAGAAGAACACATTATAATTTTCAGATAAATACAATTTTATAGCTAAAAATATTAAGCTATGGTTAAGCTCAGTATGAAAAGCAAACAGATAGCTTTCTTTACTGCGTGCCACTGATCACTCGTGCAATTTAAAAATTAATGGTCATTTTGTTTCGCTGACTGACTGACTAGGTCTATCAACCTCTTTATTGAATAATTGCTTATAAATAATATATATACGAGAGTAAATAGTGTGATTTCAGAGAGATTTGACATGTCTAATTGAAAAGAACATGAAGTTAACCGAGAAGTTTTTGTTTACTGACCAAAAGAGAGAAGCACGCCAATTCAGTGGTAAGAAATAAATGTAATATTACCCTACAGTTAGTCACATAGTTGTAATTGTTGTTAATTTTTTTATGTCTGTGAATAAAATTCATATTTTAAAAAAACGTGTGCAAGTCATTATTATTTGGCGCTTAACGTAAAATCTGTTACTGTGGTACAGTGATACAAGTTACAAAATCGTACATATTAATGGATAAAATCAATCTTATTTAATCCTCCATATGACGGTTTATTCTATTTATTAAGACATGGTTTGTAGTACTGATTATTGATGTCCATTCATCTGTTTTCAACGCTGCTTATACCGTATGGAAAGCGGAAGAATATGTCAAATAAATATAATGAAAAGAGGTTAATAGAACGTTAAGGTAACATTAGGGGAACGTTACGGGAAGGTTAGGGCAACTTTCTGCAAAAGTAAAAAAAAAAATAAAAAAAATAATTCAATTTCTGTAACAAAAACTTTCCTGGCTAACCAAAAACAAACGTCACAAATACATGTTTTGGGAACTTTCTCAGAACGTTCTGTGAACCAAAAATTGTTAGCAGGGATACTACACAACAACGCTGACGAGATGCACAAACTACAAGACACGAACAGCAGAAAAAACATTTTCTCACATACTTTAAATTCACACGAGAAAGTTAGTTCCACCTTGTCATTGCATTGCACACACTACAAGATCACATGGCGATGATATCAAACAGGTTTGAAAATATCGCAGCATCTGTGACTGCTTGAGACAAGCTTAGATCTCGTCGCTGATCTGCTCATACTTTGGAAATCTGTCTGTGACAGCAAAATCCAGCCAAAAGTCATGTAGTGTAAGTTTGCCTTCTGCCTGCTACAGACTGTGTGATTTCAGCAATCCTATAAGATCATTACAATTGTGTGTTTGAAGCACAAACCGGCAGTTTCTAGAAAAAAGGTTGCACCACAACAATTGTTTGCACTCGCACAAATGCTCCCGAATAAATTTAGGTCACACAGATTCAATTTCGGGAGCATATGCGACCAAAATGGTAGCAATTTCGAGCCTTTAAGTTAGTATAGAAGAATAAAACGTCATCAGCATGCGTTAGTGGTTAACAAATAGAGCGAGATGAATTGCACTGGCAATTGTGGTTTTTATGTGTGCTGAAAAAAAGAGGAGACAGCGAAAGAGGAGAATATGGACTAGGGAAAAGAGTCCAACTTGCCTTGCCAATTTTGCAAATATAGCTTAAAGAAAGTCGTTTAAGTTTTAGCGCCATGTTGCGTTGATCTATACACCATTTCATGTTGCATTTTTATTGGCTAGCCAGTAGACGTAGGTCATAGCAGCAAACACACGAGATGATCATGCTCAATTTCTGACACTATCTTTGGTCGCAAGACCGTGACAACGGCTGTCTTTGAACCTCTCTCACTAGCTGCGTTTACATGGACCCTAATAATTGGACTAGTAGCACAATCGGAATAAAAAAGTCACATGTAACCATGTCAATCGGAATGAATTGGCCATATCTGATTAAAATTTGATTGTAAGGGGTGGTTTATAATCCTTTTGTAATCCGGTCGAGAGGACATGTATACACTTGATCGGATTGAAAATCGAAACTGGAGAGTTGTGCAATGACGTAGAAATAGCGTAATGACGCGCAGAACGAGCGGTTCTTCCTGTTGAATAAAGTGTCATAAATGAGTGTCCTGTCATTCTTAAATTCTCTTTCCACTCATCGTCTGTGAAGTGGAGCAGGACAATGTCCCACTAGTCCTTGTTTCGGACTCTCATCCACAGATGACTGGTTTTGGGCGCAGGATGGGTCGTTTTTACTGCTTGATAAATAAGCAGCAATGCTTCATGTGCTCATCATCTCCTAATTAGGACCCCAAATAGATACATATTAAGTCTGCTTTTTAAAACAAAGAAAAGGAGGATGGTTAGTACACAACAACAGTGGGAAACTTGTATACTCGTGCAGTGTGCGCACGTCAAAACAAAAAGATTAAATCCGGTTAGAAGCTTGACATATAAACGTGCACATCAACTCGATCACTTTATTTAGCATTCATGTAAACACTACCTTCAGATTTATCAATTGAAATGAATTCGTTCAGATTGAAGCAAAAAGTGTCCATGTAAACGTAGCTACTGTACGACGTAGGACCACTGTTTAGGAGCCACGACCACAGAAATCGCCACGATTGGTCATCTTTCATCTGGGACAGCCCAAAATCATACAATGTGTACCAGGCACTAAGCTGAACAGCCAATTAGAGTTCTCTCTCACACTGACGAAGCCAATGCCAACGGATGCCGATTCAACGTGCTCAATTGGCCAAAACGCCCTGATGGGGTCCGACTAGTGCACAAAAACTGGGCCGACACGATGGTCAGTAAAACTACCAACCACTAATAAGTGACTTTAGTTCAGCCGAGTGCAAGAGTTCAGTCGGAGCTTAGTTTAATCATTCACTGCTACTGGAGTGCGTCTGTCACTCAACAGTTCTAACACTGAAAACACATTCCTGGAAATGTCACAGCATAATCCGGTCTGACACCAAAATATTCTTATCAGCCTGGTCCTGCTGTTAATATGAGCGGTGTGCACAATCATTATTAGTCAATTTTGGACTACATGCCATATATTAGAAGTCGACCAATGTGAGCAGATCTGGAGAGCAACGTAGTATATAATACAATTTAACTACAGCAAATGAGATGTATACTGAAAGTCAATGTGCCTAATCCACTGATAAGGCAACAAGTAGATTGTGGAACTGATATGAAGGTTAACTAACACTTCTGTTAATCTGTCAACCAGCCTTGGTTATTGGTGATAATGTCAAAATGACCAAATATTGGCCAATTCATCGGTCTGGTTAAAATATTTGAGTATCCCTAGAAACACTCAACACAATCAAATATATGTAAAGTCTGGTTTAGACTGATCTACGAATGAATCAGAACTGATTCAACCAATTCACTGAAAAGAATCAACTCAAGAGAACGATTCACCCTCAAATTACACATCACTATAGAGGGTATGCATTGACGTCATTTTCCTGCCGGAACACGCCCCCTCAGCCGGATTGAGTGGCAGAAGAGCTGCTGCATGACTGGATTTAATAGGGGAAACTGCGAAAACGCAAGTAAAACAAACGATTGTCAGTTTAAACTAAAGGTTAGACTCGATATAGTGTTCCTTACAACTTACCAAAGATCCAGTGGATATTGACATGCAGCCAAGATTCGGGTTTCCTGACATTTATATGTACCTGATTTCAATGCCGGGGAAATACATAAAGCAAATTTGCCTGTTAAGTCTTCATTTAAATACAATATAGGTAGGTCTAAATCCGGGTGATCACTTATATCAATGTTATATATATATCGTCATACCGTGCAGCCCTAAAACTTGTATAGTTTTTGTCCGTGTTTATTTAAAAACATCCAATTATACATAAGACGGTAAATATTTAATTGATGAGTTGTCAATACAATATATAACGATACAATAGGGTATGATTTTACCCCAAAATTCAACATATTGAGACAAAATGATAACGGCAAATCCACGTTTGGCTGCCTGGAGTCCAGTTGTTTCTGTGAATCGCAGTGATCCATTTGCTTCTCTTTTCGGTAGCTTTCAGCATTCTGCAAAAATATACTTCAGATTTCTTGTCAAATCTATTTGAGCAGTCAATCTCAAAGCTCTTTCCTGTTTTAGATGTGTTTTTCGCTGCATTCACGGTGAAACCCAATGCTGCCACTCTACGCCCACGATTTTTGTCACTCAGAGAGCGTAACCGCAGTGGCTACGACCGACGGTGACGTCAAGGGCATACCCTCTATTGCAGTGATGGTATACCACAGCATTTCCATATTTAACATGGTAAAATTAATTTACTATGGTATTTACAAGTTACATAAATATTGGTATCCCTTCAATATCATAAAGTACCATAGTATCATCGTTCAGATACCATCATTGTCCAATGTTAAAGCATGTTTATTGTCTGTACTCACCTGCCCCTTTTCTTGGACATGTTTCCAAAACCTCAAGCACGTCTAGAAAAGAAAAATGACAGAATTATAGGTAAACCAACAGGTTTGCGTGTTTTGGTTTATGCCATTTTGAGATTTTGGGCTATTTTGCTTTCATGTCTTCTACTGGAAAGAAAACACCCAAAATACACAGTGCTGGTAACACTTTAGTATGGGGAACACATATTCACTATTAACTACGACTTTTGCCTCAATAAACTCCTAATTTACCCCTTATTAATAGTTAGAAAGGTAGTTTTTGTAGCGTTTAAGTTTAGGGATTTGGTAGTATCCTAGTAATATGCATGCTAATAAGATAAATAGCGAGTAATTTGCGTATTTGCGTCTGTAGATTTCAATTACAATACATATTTTTAACGGCTGTTTCTTAAAATTAGTTTTCTGAAATCTCCACTTTTACAGTTTTATTCCTATCTATATATTCTGAAGATTTCTACACAGGAGTTTTTTCGTAAAAAATGATCGCCTGATTTATTTTATTCCTAAAGACATGGAGATTATTTTTATTGGAGTGATAAAAAGAGATATCCAACATCACTTCTGTAAAACTATGTCAACAAAATGAAACAAGAATTTTGAAGGTTTCATGGTTCAGATTTCTGTTCTGGAGATGCATGTTAATAATCAGATAATACCTCATTTGCATATTTAAACATAACTTTTCAGAAAACTTGTAATACAAAACAAATGTCTTACTGTAGTATACTGTGATTTAAGCCACAAAAATATGTAATTTTTCGCAGCTAGATGTCGTGTATTCAAAACAAAGCCGTAGCTTGATTTCGTGGAGCTTTTATTCTGCCGCAGACGAGCGCTTCTGCTTCTTCCGCTCATGCATATGTGGGGTAACGCAGCGCTGTTTTATCATATTAGATACATTTGAGTTGAAAAGTTGAAAGTTATGTTATAATGCTACTCTGTGTGTTCGCTCGGCGGCTACTATGAGACATTTGTTGCAAGTAAGCTAGATCGATATTAGGCATGGTAAAACATGGTACTCGCGGTAAATCAAGAAAACCAGATTTAAGGCTAACTGTATTGAGCTATATAACAATGATTCGTTTTCTGCCGATGAATGTATCCAAACAGTTGCTCACCTGTCTAATAAAACACATAATATATTAAAGCGTCTTTGGTGTTTCCATGGTTTCTACAAAATAAAACCGGAAATTGAAGGCAATGCGGGTATGATGTCATTGATAGGCGACGCACGGACACAGTCTGTGTCCTGGTTAATATTGCTTATTTCTCTGGATTTAAACATTCTTGGAAACATTTGGGATAATGTAAGTACACAAGTCAACAAAATATATAACATTGTTCTAGTGGTTTTTGGATATTTTAATCCAAAAATCTTACACATTGTGCCTTTAACCAATTGGGGATGTATGGTGATATCTGTTAAACTGAAATGTTTTCCCTATCCCTATACCCTTGGCTTTATTAGAATATCATTAGAATGTGTTTAGGATTAAGAGCAACAATACACACGACACAACTGCTGACAATACTTTCATTTCAGCATATAGAAACTGATGGGAGTGTCAGCATATGGTGGTTGACCACATGATTTTGACAGCTCCATTCAGTCCTAAACAACATTGTTCATGTTACAATGTTTCAAGTGTTGTTAATCAGGTGTGAGCTGTGTGTTTTACATACGGAACGCCACGTTGTCTTTTGTTATTTTGTAGCATTGCCATGTTAATCTGGCCTCTGATTGGACAATGACTCAACAGCGCCCGTGTTGCATAATTACGTCGAATCTGCGGCATGTATTGATGTGTTTATGGTTTAATATCGCGTTAAAGTTGATGTGAAATCCACACAGAACACGAGACGTCCACAATATTGCGGCATAACAGAGGCCGGTTTATTTCTCATGTCTTAATGGTGCAGGCTGTGCTGTTTCTACATATATCGCCCAAAATATAACATTCACATCATAACTAACATGTCAGACATCAGTAATGCAAGTAAACGAGTGTTTAGAGTCTACACAAAGACACAAAATCGGGTCGTTTCGCTGCTTCACATGGAAAACACCAACGCAGCTATAAAACGCTGTCGTCTCTGTCCTTTGCGCAACCGGCAAAGTCCGCTTTACCTTCGTGTTTTATCTTCATACACACTCTGTACATGTGTCTTTGTATAAATCGTAAGAAAAGCAAGATTACCTGGCCTCTATTTTCATGTCTATGATGGACTTCCCTCTGCAGAGATCCTCATGTATAATGCTCGTCCAGACGTCAGGCAACAACCTGGCACGGTCGGTTTAAACTACAACTCCAAGGGTGCATTGTCTGAGAGAGTGGAGCAAATAGCGAGAAGTGCATTCTGGGAAATGTAGTTGAACGGGTGAAAGGGGCGGACACGCATTCTTCCTGTGTCTGACTGCAACTGTGAATATGAGAAAATAAAAGCCAGCTATTACAAGGAGTTATTAACGAAACACTTGCATAAAAGTCATGAGAGATGACAAAATCTCTCTGGATGTTATTATGAATCGAAAATGTTTACTACTTTTAGCAGCACTTGACGGAACTACAATTCCCAAGATGCACCAAGACTTTTCTTTGTCATTCCTTCGGTCAGCTTTGGAGGAATGGGCCTTTGCTTTATTCAAAGGGTCTCTTTTTTGTGTTTCAAAATGTGTGCATATTTTGAAATAAACGTTAGGATGCTTAAATATTTATGTTTAATAAAATATTCACCATGTTCAAAAATGGATAATTGAATTACATAGTATTACATCAGCCTATGTATTTCATATAATTCTATCTATAGGATCCATTTTTCATATAAGCCTGTATATTCTTAAAAAAATTAATAGCTGTATTAAGTCATTAAAAATTATAATCCCCAAAATAAGCCTTGTTATGTAAAGAATATTTTTAAGTGTTTTACAGTTATACTGCTGACATTGATCAAACAGTTCAATAGATTTATGATTTTTTTTAGATTGATAAAAAGATTGATTTTCAAAAATAGATTGATTTTTAAGAGGTAAAACTGTTTAAAATAAGAAGTAAAAGAAACTGTGCAAGGTATAGTTTGAGGCTAAACCATTTTTGTTGGTTTGTTATACTAATGGTATTATGATTCTACTCGTTAAGCAAAAAAATGCACAGTGCAGCTTTGCATATTTCATTTTGCATACCTGAAACTGAAAGTCATACATGTATTGAAATGACACTTCTTGAATCCACACCATTGGTCATTGTACTGTAACGCTTTGGATCGGGGGCTACTGCAGTATTGAATATTCTCCACAAGAGGGCATTCGTGCTCCACCCTCAGATCAACAGGACAGTACCAACACATATAAACTTACCAAAAGCAGGAAAGATGTCGTCATTCACAGTTCTTCCTGTTGTAAGGCATTTTTGTAAGATGAAAAAAGTTAGAACAATCCCAAAGGTTTAATATGACTGAAATGATTTATGTGTGACTCAACACCAGTGATTAAAACAGCTGGTTTTTGTTATGTACAAAGATCATATAAAAATCATTCCAGGTCATATGTACTATTTCACATGAGTTTGATGATTAGTTAATTCTGAACACAACCACATACCCAATTATAATAGGGTGTGCACACTTATGCAGTTAGGTTATTCCAAGTTTCTTGTTGATAGTGTGTGTGTGTGTGTGTGTGTGTGTGTGTGTGTGTGTGTGTGTGTGTGTGTGTGTGTGTGTGTGTGTGTGTGTGTGTGTGCGTGTGCATATGTTTTACATTAAAGTTGCACATGTTAAATTTTGAAGGCCTACATCTAAAAAAAAAACAGCTGTTTTAACAGGGATCTGTAGACTTTTTATAGCCACAATGACAGCTAATGAAATTGACACAGAATTTCTGAAATTAAATAAACTTATTTTGCATAATATTTTCTTATAATTCACTGACAACTGGATTCTAGGCCTACTGATCGTTTTGCACGGTGTGTTTGTGTGTGTGAACGCTTGTGTTGTCTTATTTTCACTTTTTCATTTCCATAACTTCAGGTCCTTATGGCAAGCCGTTTTGACTTTTAATCATTCCCAGGATATGAACTCTTGATATCAACAATTTAATTTTCACTAGTTAAAATGCTCATTTTGTTATCAGGAATTAGATTTCCACTAGTAACAATGTTCATTCTTGATATCAACAATGACGTCATCACTCGCAGAAATATGAATTCTTGATACCAAGAATTAAATTTCAACTAGTAAAAACTATAATTCTTGATATCTGTAAATGTATTTTCACTAGTTAAATCTCACCATAGGCTGCCATTCAGATCCAACTGTTGATATCAAGAATTGATTTCTTATCAATTTCACATATCAGAAATACAATTCTTACTAGTAAAAATCATAATTTTTTATATCAATAATTACATGGTTACTAGTGCAAATGTCTGTTCTTGATATCAACAAATGAACTGCCTTTAGCAAAAATTTTAATTTCTGATATCATGAATGTGATTGTTACTAGTAACAAAAAAGCCATTTTAGATATCTGAAATTACTCTCCTGATTATTGATATCAGATATCAGAAATAACAAATATAACATGATGAAATACATTTGCAGATATCAAGAATCAACATTTCAACTATTGAAAACTGAGTTCTTGATATCAGGAATTTTTTACTAGTAACCATGTAATTATTGATATTAAAAAAAATATGATTTTTACTAGTAAGAACTGTATTTCTGATGTGTGAAATTGGAATTTCTACTAAGAAATCAATTCTTGATATCAACAGTTGAATCTGAATGGCAGCCTATTTATGGCAAGCCATTTTGACTTTTATTCATTCACAGGATATGAATTCTTGATATCAGTAATCGTATTTTCACTAGTAAAATGTCACCATAGGCTGCCATTAACATTCAATTGATGATATCAACAATTCAATTACCACTAGTGACAATGTTAATTTCTGATATCATGAATGTGATTGTTACTAGTAAGAAAGCCATTTTAGATATCTAAAATTATATTGATATCAAGAATTGAATTGTTGATATCAAGAATTATAGTTTTTACTAGTGAAAATTGAATTGCTGATATCAAGAATTCATATGCTGTGAATTAATAAAAGTCAAAACGGCTTGCCATAGCCTATGGTGACATTTAACTAGTGAAAATACAATTACAGATATCAAGAATTAGAGTTTTTACTTCTTGATATTCTTGGTATCAAGAATGCGTATAACATGCATCCTGGCCAAATTTGCCCATTGCCCATTGGCCATAAGCTGGTGTGTGGTGGGCGTTCTGGCGCAATATGGCTCCATTGTTGATATCAAGAATTAACATTTTTTCTAGAGGAAATGTAATTCCTGATATCAAAAATTGCCATTGTTACTAGTAGAAATCCAATTTCTGATATCAAGAATTAGCATTTTAACTATAGTGAGAATTGAATTGTTGATATCAAGAATTAATAATCTGGGAATGAATAAAAGTCAAATCGGCTTGCCATAAGGACCTGAATGCTGAGCAATGAATCACTCGACGAGTGAAGATCTGCTGGGATTTGAAGGATGTCTCATGTCTCTGGACTGAGTCAGACATGTTTACAGGCCTTGCGCAATTCTCAAAATACCTCAGACAGCGCCAACCAAATTCTCATTCTGTGTTGTTTTCTTCATCCTGCTAATAAAAATGCAGTTACTGACATATTGGAGGTCATCCTGCCAGTCAAGATCTAGCACCATCCTCCATAATGCGACTCAGAACAACAACGACGGGCAATAAGACAGTTTCCGCGATGGATCTCAATAAACTAAACTGCTTCCTGCTTGAAATGTGCATTTTGATGCTTCTATTTTTGTCCATGTATTGGACAGTACATATACTGCACTGCTTATACATGAGTCCTAAATGTTGCAATCTGATTCATATATATGTTTACATGTGTATTAGGCCTACATGTATTTCAACTTTCTTTCACTCATTACCTGTATCTTTCTCAGCGTCACACCCCCGTTTTTATAGCATCAAATAACTAACTAAAACCAAACTTATTTAAAGAACGAACACTTGAACTAACATCAGCGTCATAAAAACAGACTAAAATTACAGAAACCACCTTTGGAAAAATGTATTTGAAGTGTAATTTGTTTAGTTTGCCTTATGTCCCATTAGAATACACGGAGAGGGCGGGCTTTATGACCTATACTGCATCCCGTCACATGGGGGTGATCGAGACGCCTCAGCTTCAGTTTTGAGGACTCGTGTTGCAGGCTTGTTTCAGTTTTGTTCAAGGTAATTAAAGTAACAGTTTTTCAATAACAGAAGAATATGTAAAAGTATGATATTTGGGGTAAAAGGCGCCGCAGCTGTCAGGGCAAAAGGCATCATATTTAACATGATAATAAACAGCCAGCTGACTTTTCCATTTGCTGACATGACATGGTTAGATTCAGATGGTAAATATCATATACAGTGGGGAGAACAAGTATTTGATACACTGCCGATTTTGCAGGTTTTCCTACTTACAAAGCATGTAGAGGTCTGTAATTTTTATCATAGGTACACTTCAACTGTGAGTGACGGAATCTAAAACAAAAATCCAGAAAATCACATTGTATGATTTTTAAATAATTAATTTGCATTTTATTGCATGACATAAGTATTTGATCACCTACCAACCAGTAAGAATTCCGTTCTCACAGACCTGTTAGTTTTTCTTTAAGAAGCCCTCCTGTTCTCCACTCATTACCTGTATTAACTGCACCTGTTTGAACTCGTTACCTGTATAAAAGACACCTGTCCACACACTCAATCAAACAGACTCCAACCTCTCCACAATGGCCAAGACCAGAGAGCTGTGTAAGGACATCAGGGATAAAATTGTAGACCTGCACAAGGCTGGGATGGGCTACAGGACAATAGGCAAGCAGCTTGGTGAGAAGGCAACAACTGTTGGCGCAATTATTAGAAAATGGAAGAAGTTCAAGATGACGGTCAATCTCCCTCGGTCTGGGGCACCATGCAAGATCTCACCTCGTGGGGCATCAATGATCATGAGGAAGGTGAGGGATCAGCCCAGAACTACACGGCAGGACCTGGTCAATGACCTGAAGAGAGCTGAGACCACAGTCTCAAAGAAAACCATTAGTAACACACTACGCCATCATGGATTAAAATCCTGCAGCACTTTCAATGCTTTCAGAATCTTTACTTTTTTTTTAAAAATAATTTTGTTATCAAAATAAACCACTTTTATGATTTATTTTCACACAAAATCTGTTGCTCCATAAATGTTCAATACACAAACATATATATTTTTTTTCTGCAAGCATACACTATGGGAGTAGTGAAAAGCACATTTTTTCTTAAGGTGTGCCTTTAGCCCTGTTGTACCCTATTCTTTATTCTTTAAATAGTCAGATTCAAGCGTTTACATGCCTTTTTTTTCTGTTGATCGGATTGTTTACCCTTTCTATCAGATTGAAACTTCATTAGGATCGATCAAGGTGTTTACAGTCACTTTACGGTCTTACTATTCAGTCCAATCAAGCAATCAATCTAAATACAGTCGGATTATTTGTGCGCATGTAACGTAGCTATAGTTGGTTAAAGATCAGATCAGAAGATTATGGTTTCAAACTAATTCAGATTACTATTGTCAGGTTAAGTGTAGCTAGGCTACTGTAAAATCACAAAAAGCACCTGCTAAATGACACAGCTCTTCAAAATGTAATATTAAAGGGATACTTCACTCAAAAATTACAATTCTGTCATCATTTACTCACCCCTATGTTGTTCCAAACCTAAAAATACTATGGAAGTCAATGGCTACCATCAACTTTAAGAACAATAATACGATTTTTTACATCGGGAAAAAAAAAAATGTGCCCTGCAAAAAAGTGTTCTGGGTGGTTACTATATAGGGCCTTCTTATGTAGGTGGTTGCCAGGGGGTTGCTAGATTATTTACTGGCCCAAGTCAAAAGATATTCTGGTAAAATCTATGGAATTTTTGTTTTGTTTTATCATTCACCTGGCAAAAATCCTTTATCAGGCCCCACAAATAATAATAAAATTCTTGAATTCCTCTAAGTAAAAGGGACTAAAAGGTGCTATTAGGCTACTTACTAAGTAATATAATTAATTTGCCTATGTACTACTGTAGGTGATTTTTCTAGAGATGTAGGCACGATACATTAATATAGAACTCATAATATAGAACTAATATAGAATAATATTATCTATATTAGCTATTTTACACAGCTAGATGCGAGATGGAAAAGGTTGTAACGTGTGGCTTCTAGCACGCACAACGATGAAGATGCAAAGAAAATTCTAAGAATATAAAGCCTTTAATAAAATAAACACACACAGGCGATCATAAGAGCAAACATTAGTAACAAAAACCACACGCAAAACTGATCAGGAGCAACAGAAACACAGGGCTTAAATACACAGAGGAAACAAAGGAAACTAAATAAGAGACAGGTGGCAATAACGAGTAATTATATTAGAAACCATGACGACTAACAAGGAATGAAGACAGGCAATCAGGAAACAGGGAAAAATCAAACCAAAACACAACAGAAACAAACATGACCCTGACAATATATATATATATATACCCCCCACTCTCTGTTCATTCCAAGGTTGGAACAGGATCATGTGACCAGGAGAACCCAGACAAGCGTACTATCTCTTGAGAACCGCTGGACAGAAATAGACCTCCTCCTTCACTCTCTGTCTCCCTCTCCTGTGCCATTTCTGTCTGTCGTTACGGAGGGTATTTGTCTTCCCATTGGGTCGTCCTCTGTGCACGCCCACCCTTTCATTCTCAACCTCCCTCATCATTGGATCTTCCTCTGCATGCGGCGGGTCGGTGTGCATACCGTATGATTAATGTAACATTGCATGTGTTTGTCTTCTATATCCGCAGGGCAGACCCACCCCCATCCCTCTTTCACAGACCCACCGTCCTATAGCAGGGATGGATATAGGATGAGGTGTGTGATTGATTGGATGGGAGGGGAAAACGCTCCCAAGAGATCTGATCCAGATTCTCACGGTGACTTCCTGTTTCCTCACATGGTAGCAGAATGTTATTGGACACGTTAATATTTTGAAATATTTTGTAACATTATAAATGTCTTTACTGTCATTTTTGATCAATTTAATGCATCCTTGGTGAATAAAAGTATTAATTAAAAAAAAAATCTAAATAGTTCCAAAGTAAAATTGCAAAATAAAATAGAAAACAGTTATTTTAAAGGGATAGTTCACCCAAAAATTAAAATTCTGTCATCATTTACTCATCCTCATGTTGTTCCAAAACTGTATGAGTTTCTTTCTTCTGTTGAACACAAAAGAAGATAGTTTAAAGAATGTTGGTAACCAAACAGTTGACGGTAGCCATTGACTTCCATAGTATTTGTATTCCTTCTATGGATGTCAATGGCTACCATCAATTGTCTGGTTACCAACATTCTTTCAAATATCATATTTTGTGTTCAACAGAAGAAAGTAATAATATCTCACAATATTACTGATTTTTTCTGATATTGATCAAATAAATGCAGCCTTGGTGAGCATAAGATACTTCTTTCAAACACATTAAAAACTCGTTCATCACTCTTAATGCTTCATATAAAATATCGCATTCAATTTTAAAAAGAAAACATTTGACAAAAACTCCTGATATCATAACCATTGGATCAGTATATTTGTCTGTGTTAGCCAATTCTGTGTCAGGTAATTCTTTTTGTGACCTTGCATGTGTGCATTTTTATTTGGTTGTGCAATGTCAGGTTTGAATAGGAAAAATAACAACCTGCAACCATATAGCAGCACACTAAAATCCACCCGGGACACGTTAGGAACCAAATAGCAACACCCCTGCATTGGATTATTACATATTTGACATACTTGCATAGTTATTTTACTGCCTATCAATCAAAACACATGCTCACACACAAAAATAATGAAAATTCACACTCAACACACAAACTTTGAATGAACTCTCATGGTCTGTAAGTCTCTCTCTCCCCCTCCCTCTCTCTCTCTCTCTCTCTCTCTCTCTCTCTCTCTCTCTCTCTCTCTCTCTCTCTCTCTGTCTGTTATTGTCCCACAGTGGGTGTTGATGCTAAATTGAGGTTATTTCTCCTGCTCTTCACACGTCTGTAATTAGCATGGTTGTTTTTAACTCTAATTTATCACTTGTCAGAAAACGTGTCCAAGACTCATTTTTTCTACCTTCTGAAATTGAGCACAGTCGTCCACACCTAATGCAACTGTTTTCAGGTCACATGCATGTTTATGATTAGTACATGTCAATAAAAAAAAAAAAAAAAAAATCAATTTCTAATGCAAAACTAAACCAGTAGGATGTTGCCAGGTCATTACTATGTGGTTGCTAGGCTGTTTTCAGCATGTTGCTATGCATTTGCTACAGGGTTTTCCAGGTGATTCCTAAAATAAGGGGAGGGGGTGGACAAAATAATTTATCAGCCAAAAATCAAATAAAAGTAATATTGCATAGCATTTCTTCTCAACAAAACAAATGATTTGAGGAATCATTCATGTCTGGAACACAAATGCTGCAGGATGAGTTACATGCTGCAGTTCAATTATTAGAGTTAGAGATTTGAAATACAGTGGCCAAGAGAGCTGCAACTAAAGAAAACACTTGCAAATAGAAAAAAACAGCAAAAAAACATGCTGCAAATACAACGCAACCAAATACAGAAACGCGCTGCAAAAGAAACGAACTGCAAATACTCACAACACAACCGAATACAGAAACACGCTGCAAAAGAAACGAACTGCAAATGCTCACAACGCAACCAAATACAGAAACACGCTGCAAATACTCACAACGCAACCAAATACAGAAACACACTGCAAAAGAAATGAGCTGCAAATACTCACAACGCAACCAAATACAGAAACACACTGCAAATACTCACAACGCAACCAAATACAGAAACACGCTGCAAAAGAAACTAACTGCAAATACTCACAACGCAACCAAATACAGAAACACGCTGCAAATACTCACAACGCAACCAAATACAGAAACACACTGCAAAAGAAATGAGCTGCAAATACTCACAACGCAACCAAATACAGAAACACACTGCAAATACTCACAACACAACCGAATACAGAAACACGCTGCAAATACTCACAACGCAACCGAATACAGAAACACACTGCAAATACTCACAACGCAACCAAATACAGAAACACGCTGCAAAAGAAACTAACTGCAAATACTCACAACGCAACCAAATACAGAAACACGCTGCAAATACTCACAACGCAACCAAATACAGAAACACACTGCAAAAGAAATGAGCTGCAAATACTCACAACGCAACCAAATACAGAAACACACTGCAAATACTCACAACGCAACCGAATACAGAAACACACTGCAAATACTCACAACGCAACCAAATACAGAAACACGCTGCAAAAGAAACTAACTGCAAATACTCACAACGCAACCAAATACAGAAACACGCTGCAAATACTCACAACGCAACCAAATACAGAAACACACTGCAAAAGAAATGAGCTGCAAATACTCACAACGCAACCAAATACAGAAACACACTGCAAATACTCACAACACAACCGAATACAGAAACACGCTGCAAATACTCACAACGCAACCGAATACAGAAACACACTGCAAATACTCACAACGCAACCAAATACAGAAACACGCTGCAAAAGAAACTAACTGCAAATACTCACAACGCAACCAAATACAGAAACACGCTGCAAATACTCACAACGCAACCAAATACAGAAACACACTGCAAAAGAAATGAGCTGCAAATACTCACAACGCAACCAAATACAGAAACACACTGCAAATACTCACAACGCAACCGAATACAGAAACACACTGCAAATACTCACAACGCAACCAAATACAGAAACACGCTGCAAAAGAAACTAACTGCAAATACTCACAACGCAACCAAATACAGAAACACGCTGCAAATACTCACAACGCAACCAAATACAGAAACACACTGCAAAAGAAATGAGCTGCAAATACTCACAACGCAACCAAATACAGAAACACACTGCAAATACTCACAACACAACCGAATACAGAAACACGCTGCAAATACTCACAACGCAACCAAATACAGAAACACGCTGCAAATACTCACAACGCAACCAAATACAGAAACACGCTGCAAAAGAAATGAACTGCAAATACTCACAACGCAACCAAATACAGAAACACACTGCAAATACTCACAACGCAACCAAATACAGAAACGCGCTGCAAAAGAAACGAACTGCAAATACTCACAACGCAACCAAATACAGAAACACACTGCAAATATTCACAACGCAACCAAATACAGAAACACACTGCAAATACTCACAACGCAACCAAATACAGAAATGAACTGCAAATACTCACAACGTAACCAAATACAGAAACACACTGCAAATACTCACAACGCAACCAAATAGAGAAATGAACTGCAAATACTCACAACGCAACCAAATACAGAAACGCGCTGCAAAAGTAACGCATTGCAAATACTCACAACGCAACCAAATACAGAAATGCGCTGCAAATACTCACAACGAACGCACAAATTTAGTTGTGTTAATTTAATTCTGTTTTTTTCTTTGTTATTGACTGTTTGTATTATTGATATTTTAGTTTATGTGTGTACAGCACTTTGATAAACACCTGCTGTTTTTAAAAAGTGCTTTATAAATAAACTTTGACTTGACTTGACTTTGACATGTGAGCAGGATGTTAAAATAAACAAAAAACTCACCTTTCAGGTCATCAACAACACCACTGATGAGTAGACATTGAACAATAAGCATGTCCCAGTTAGTGTTAGTTTCCGTTGTGGTCTGTGGTCTGTGCTATTTGCAGCGCTTTTCTGTATTTGGTTGCATTGTAAGTATTTGCTGTGCTTTTCTGTATTTGGTTGCATGAGTATTTGCAACACGTGTTGTCAAACTGATTAAGATGTTTTCTTAATTCTTAATTTTTTTTTCTATTTGCATGTGTTTTCTTCAGTTGCAGCGTGATGAGTTTTGAAGCGTGTTTCTGTATTTGGTTGCTTTGTAAGTATTTGCAATGTGTTTCTGTTTGTAGTTGCTTAGGAAGTATTTGCAGCACGTTTCTGTATTTGGATGCTTTGTGAGTATTTACAGCACGTTTCTATATTTGGTTGCGTTTAGAGTATTTGCAGCGTTTCTGTATTCGGTTGCATTGTGAGTATTTGCAGCGTGTTTCTATTTGTAGTTGCTTTGTGAGTATTTGCAGCGTGTTTCTGTATTTGGTTGCTTTGTGAGTATTTGCAGCACGTTTCTGTATTTGGATGCTTTGAGTATTTGCAGCGTATTTCTGTATTTGGTTGTGTTGTGAGTATTTGCAGCGCGTTTCTGTATTTGGTTGTGTTGCGAGTATTTGCAACATGTTTCTGTTTGTAGTTGCTTTGTGAGTATTTGCAGCGCGTTTCTGTATTTGGTTGTGTTGTCGGTATTTATAGCATGTTTCTGTATTTGGTTGTGTTGTGAGTATTTGCAACATGTGAGTATTTGCAGCGTTTCTGTACTTGGTTGCATTGTGAGTATTTTCAGCATTATTGTATTTGGTTGCATTGTGAGTATTTGCAGCGTTATTGTATTTGGTTGCGTTGTGAGTATTTGCAGAGCGTTTCTGTACTTGGTTGCGTTGTGAGTATTTGCAGCGTTTCTGTATTCGGTTGCATTGTGAGTATTTGCAGGGTGTTTCTGTATTTGGTTGTGTTGTGAGTATTTGCAGGGTGTTTCTGTATTTGGTTCCGTTGTGAGTATTTGCAGCGTTTCTGTATTTGGTTGCGTTGTGAGTATTTGCAGCGTTTCTGTGTTTGGGTGCATTGTGAGTATTTGCAGCGTTTCTGTTTTTGGTTGCGTTGTGAGTTTTTGCAGCGTTTCTGTATTTGGTTGCGTTGTGAGTATTTGCAGCGTTTCTGTGTTTGGGTGCGTTGTGAGTATTTGCAGCGTTTCTGTTTTTGGTTGCGTTGTGAGTATTTGCAGCGTTTCTGTTTTTGGTTGCGTTGTGAGTATTTGCAGCGTTTCTGTGTTTGGGTGCGTTGTGAGTATTTGCAGCGTTTCTGTTTTTGGTTACGTTGTGAGTATTTGCAGCGTTTCTGTGTTTGGGTGCGTTGTGAGTATTTGCAGCGTTTCTGTTTTTGGTTGCGTTGTGAGTATTTGCAGCGTTTCTGTGTTTGGGTGCGTTGTGAGTATTTGCAGCGTTTCTGTTTTTGGTTGCGTTGTGAGTATTTGCAGCGTTTCTGTTTTTGGTTCTGTTGTGAGTATTTGCAGCGTTTCTGTGTTTGATTGCGTTGTGAGTATTTGCAGCGTTTCTGTTTTTGGTTGCGTTGTGAGTATTTGCAGCGTTTCTGTGTTTGGGTGCTTTGTGAGTACATGTGTTTTTCTATTTGCATGTGTTTTCTTTAGTTGCAGCACATTGAGCTTTTCTCTCCCACCGTATTGATCACACCATGAGCAATAGTAATAGTGATGCTTGAGCAAACACCAGTATCTGGGGAGGTTTTACATCTATCTGTAGCAGAACTAAAAATCAAAAGCCACTCGTGGAATACATGTTTCAGACACAAAAAAATGGCTTCAGAAGACATCGGCCTCCTTCAAACTTGCTCATTTTCTTTTACGGCCTGATTTTCTCTGTCGTCTCCTGACAAGTTTCTACAGATGAAAGGTTCACATGTTGAAATTCTGTTGCATTGAAAATGTAAATCATTTCTTATTAACTTGCATGGACTGGCCCACGTGTCGGTGGTCTCGTCAGTCTACAGATGGATTTGCTTGTAATTACTCTCATTTGGGATATTCAGAAACGTTCTTACACTTTGAAGCTTTGGTTCATTATTAGCTCTCGTGGTCTTCCGCCTCTTTATACAGATAATTTAACCTGTAACAAAAGCTCAGGGGACAGTTACCCAGTCATGTATGAAAACTAATTAAGCAAAGATGGGGATTATTTCTTATGTCTCTGAGTGTTTGTATGGAATTGATGTGGACAGTAAAACGAGATACTATTTAAAGGGACAGTTTGCCCAAAAATAACAATTCTGTAATTTATTCTTCATCATGTCGTTCCAAAACTGTAGAATTTTCTTCTGTGGAGCACAAAATTATATACAGTATACACTCCTGTTCAAAATTTTGGGATTGTTAAGATTTTTCATATTATTATCAATGTTGCTTAATAATGTTGCTTAATATTCTTGAAACCATGATACATTTTAGGATTCTTTAATGAATAGAAAGTTCAAAAGAACAGCAATTATTTTGAAATAGAAATCTTAAGAACCATTATTCTTTACTGTCACTTTTGATCAATGTTAATGCATCCTGAATAATAAAAGTATTATTATTTTTGTTTTTAAATCTTTATTACCACACATATATACAGTGCATCCGGAAAGTATTCACAGCGCTTCATTTTTTCAACATTTTTTTTATGTTACAGCCTTATTCCAAAATGGATTAAATGTATTATTTTTTCCTCATTTCTACAAACAATACCCCATAATGACAACGTGAAAGAAGTTTGTTTGAAATCTTTGCAAATTTATTAAAAAATAAAAAATGAAAAAAATCACATGTACATAAGTATTCACAGCCTTTGCCAGGACACCCAGAATTGAGCTCAGGTGCATCCTGTTTCCACTGATCATCCTTGAGATGTTTCTACAACTTGATTGGAGTCCACCTGTGGTAAATTCAGTTGATTGGACATGATTTGTAAAGGCACACACCTGTCCCACAGTTAACAGTGCATGTCAGAGCACAAACCAAGCCATGAAGTCCAAGGAATTGTCTGTAGACCTCCGAGACAGGATTGTATTGAGGCACAGATCTGGGGAAGGGTACAGAAAAAATTCTGCAGCGTTGAAGGTCCCAATGAGCGCAGTGGCCTCATCCGTAAATGGAAGAAGTTTGGAACCACCAGGACTCTTCCTAGAGCTGTCCGCCCAGCCAAACTGAGCGATCAGGGGAGAAGGGCCTTAGTCAGGGAGGTGACCAAGAACCTGATGGTCACTCTGACAGAGTTCCAGCGTTTCTCTGTGCAGAGAGGAGAATCTTCCAGAAGAACAACCATCTCTGCAGCACTCCACCAATCAGGCCTGTATGGTAGAGTGGCCAGATGGAAGCCACTCTTCAGTAAAAGGCACATAACAGCCCGCCTGGAGTTTGCCAAAAGGCACCTGAAGGACTCTCAGACCACGAGAAACAAAATTCTCTGGTCTGATGAAACAAAGATTGAACTCTTTGGCCTGAATGGCAAGCGTCATGTCTGGAGGAAACCAGGCACCCCTCATCACCTGGCCAATACCATCCCTACAGTGAAGCATGGTGGTGGCAGCATCATGCTGTGGGGATGTTTTTCAGTAGCAGGAACTGGGAGACTAGTCAGGATCGAGGGAAAGATGAATGCAGCAATGTACAGAGACATCCTTGGTGAAAAGCTGCTCCAGAGCGCTCTGTACTTCAGACTGTGGAGAAGGTTCACCTTCCAACAGGACAACGACCCTAAGCACACAGCCAAGATAACAAAGGAGTGGCTACGGGACAACTCTGTGAATGTCCTTGAGTGGCCCTGCCAGAGCCCAGACTTGAACCCGATTGAACATCTCTGGAGAGATCTGAAAATGTCTGTGCACCGACGCTCCCCATCCAACCTGATGGAGCTTGAGAGGTCCTGCAAAGAAGAATGGGAGAAACTGCCCAAAAATAGGTGTGCCAAGCTTGTAGCATCATACTCAAAAAGACTTGAGGCTGTAATTGGTGCCAAAGGTGCTTCAACAAAGTATTGAGCAAAGGCTGTGAATACTTATGTACATGTGATTTTTTGCATTTATTATTTTTAATAAATTTGCAAGGATTTCAAACAAACTTCTTTCACGTTGTCATTATGGGGTATTGTTTGTAGAATTGAGGAAAAAAATAATGAATTTAATCCATTTTGGAATAAGGCTGTAACATAACAAAATGTGGAAAAAGTGAAGCGCTGTGAATACTTTCCGGATGCACTGTATTGTGTATATATAATGCTCTTTTCCATATACCATGCAAGCGAACAGCAGGCATTTATTCATTCATTTAGCAGATGCTTTTGCTCAAAGCGATTTAAAAATGAGGAACATCACAAGCAATTAATCATAAGATAAGTATGTGAAAGTTATATATTGATTTCATATATATTGCATATTGGAAGTACAAATAAGATCTGAGGTTAGATTTTCAGTGTATGACCATTTAAACACATTAAAAGTTGTATGAACTACTTGATTCTATGGTCCTTTTATAGCCTTTTTATAGGCAAAAATAATACAGGTTTGAAACAACGGGACCAGTAAATGATGACAGAATAGTTTCATTTAAACACATAAACACGCTATTATTTTTTCTACTTCCAGCACAAACGCTGAATCATTGTTTGTAGTGCATCCGTCTGTCAGCTTGCTCTCTCTCTCTATTTCTATTCTTACAGGTTCCAGCCTCAAAAAAACACTCACCTCGCCACCCTCCCAATCTGCAACACTCAGGCTGTCACGGGTAATTGAAGACCTGGTATATTTATGCATCTGGATTTGGTTTTGGTAGCGACAGAGCTGGTGATCGTGTCAGCACTAGAGGGCAGTGCCGAGTGTTTTGCTCTACATGTGGAGCAGGTGAGGCTTGGGTGGCTTCTATTTTCCATGCAGAAAGGCAGCGTCAAGGTTTCAGTCCCAGATAGATACATAGATAGATAGATAGATAGATAGATAGATAGATGGATGGAATGATAGATAGATGGATGTAACGATATGGATGGATGCAACGATGTGGATGAAACGATATGGACGGACAGACAGATAGACAGATAGATAGATAGATAGATAGATAGATAGATAGATAGATAGATAGATAGATAGATAGATAGATAGATAGATAGATAGATAGATAGAACGATATAGATGGATGGAATGATAGATAGATGGATGTAACGATATGGATGGATGGATGCAACGATGTGGATGAAAAGATGTGGATGAAACGATATGGACGGACAGACAGACAGATAGATAGATAGATAGATAGATAGATAGATAGATAGATAGATAGATAGATAGATAGATAGATAGAACGATATAGATGGATGGAATGATAGATAGATGGATGTAACGATATGGATGGATGCAACGATGTGGATGAAACGATATGGACGGACAGACAGATAGACAGATAGATAGATAGATAGATAGATAGATAGATAGATAGATAGATAGATAGATAGATAGATAGATAGATAGATAGATAGATAGATAGATAGATAGATAGATAGATAGAACGATATAGATGGATGGAATGATAGATAGATGGATGTAACGATATGGATGGATGGATGCAACGATGTGGATGAAAAGATGTGGATGAAACGATATGGACGGACAGACAGACAGATAGATAGATAGATAGATAGATAGATAGATAGATAGATAGATAGATAGATAGATAGATAGATAGATAGATAGAACGATATAGATGGATGGAATGATAGATAGATGGATGTAACGATATGGATGGATGGATGCAACGATGTGGATGAAAAGATGTGGATGAAACGATATGGACGGACAGACAGATAGATAGATAGATAGATAGATAGATAGATAGATAGATAGATAGATAGATAGATAGATAGATAGATAGATAGAATGATACGGACGGACGGATGGATGGATGGATGCAACGATGTGAATGAAACGATACGGACGGACGGACGGACGGACGGACGGACGGACAGAGACAGATAGATAGATAGATAGATAGATAGATAGATAGATAGATAGATAGATAGATAGATAGATAGATAGATAGATAGATAGATAGAGGATGGATGGATGGATGGAACGAAATGGATGGATGGATGGATGGATGGATATTGGATTGATGGATGGATGGATGCAACGATGTGGATGAAACAGTATGGACGGACGGACGGAGAGACAGATAGATAGATGAGGATAGTCCGGTGGATTCCCTGCTCAGATCCATGCGTTAGGGTGACGGGTCAGTCTCGGTTCAGGTGTTGTTCTGCTCTCAGCACACCTGCTGCGGGCCACACGCGTCTCTGTGTAACCATCTGTGTGGTAGTACTCGCTCGCTGATTGATTCTGAGGTCTGTGACCCCTGCGAGAGGCAGCTGTGGGCTACGGCAGAGGTAGGAACACCTCCCAGATCTAAACAACTTCCCCTCGTTCCCAAAGGGAACGCAAAGGCCGTGACACACATTATCAGTCACATCACATGTGGACGGCACCAGCTGTTTAGAGGACACACCAGTAAACAACAACAACAAAACAGGTGTAAGAAACAAAGTAATTATACAGCTTTTTCGGAGTAGGTTAAATATTTTAAAAGTTATGTTTTTTCTTGTAGATCAGTGGTTCTCATATTCAGTAATAAACAATTCAAGAAACCTGTCTTATTATGTGGCAGACATCATCAGAATGCTCAGTTTTCTGTTTTGGTTCAGTGACTTTATTCACCTGCAGGAGTGAAAGTGAATACATCCTCATACACTTCACCAGACTGACTCCCTCATGTCCCTTTAGGAAAAATTACAGTACACATTTGCTTACAATCTCTATTTCTCACCCTGTCCGCTGAACCGTCATAAAGACAGAAAGGCCATCTGGCACTGAAGATATTTTTTCAGGTTGTTTACAGCGAATATGGACGGCTCGCAGCAATGCGTCTGGAATACTTCATTAACTGATTGTTTTATGTTTAATTTGAATGGCTGTCACACTTTATCTGATGGAGGCAAGCGTCACATAGCTGGCATCATCCATTTTAACATGGCTGACTGATCTTAAACAAAGCACATCTCACTCAGGGATGGCAAGGTCAAGCAAAGTGTGTGAGTTTGTGTGTGTGTGTGGTGTGTGAAGAGAGCAGCATATTCAAAACAAAGACTTATGATTCATCCATTGAGGCGTTGATGCATTAATGACGTCAAAAGTGAACTCAGAGCAAGCAATGAGCTTTTTCCTCCACAGAGACTCTGCTAAAGGAGGAAAGGAACGGCTCAGCAACTGGGTTTCGAATGAAACTGCATTCTGTTCCAGAGGCTATTTTCTTAAATACTATAAAAAGCATCCAAATATTCTAGATCAACAGAACACCATATATTAAAGGGATAGTTCACCCAAAAATGAAAATTCTGTCATTAATTATTCACCCATACGTTGTTCCAAACCTAGAACAACATAAGACTTTCGTTCATCTTCAGAACCCAAATAAATTTTTTTTTTATAAAATCGTTACGCAGCACATTTGAGTTTCCGCAAGAACCAATGAGGTTCATTCTCGTGTTACGCAGCACGTTTGAGCTTCAGCAAGAACCAATGAGGTTCATTCTCGTGTTACGCAGCACGTCTGAGCTTCAGCAAGAACCAATGAGGTTCATTCTCGTGTTACGCAGCACGTTTCAGCTTCAGCAAGAACCAATGAGGTTCATTCTCATGTTACGCAGCACATCTGAGCTTCAGCAAGAACCAATGAGGTTCATTCTCGTGTTACGCAGCACGTCTGAGCTTCAGCAAGAACCAATGAGGTTCATTCTCATGTTACGCAGCACATCTGAGCTTCAGCAAGAACCAATGAGGTTCATTCTCATGTTACGCAGCACGTTTGAGCTTCAGCAAGAACCAATGAGGTTCATTCTCGTGTTACAAGCAGGTTCGGTTGAGCCTGATCAATGTTTAATGTGAATAAAATGTGAATAAAAGCCTAAATTCAATCTGTTCATCATATAACGCGATCGAGTCTCTTCAGAAAATTTGGACTTAACCGCTCAGTTCATATGGATTAGTCTTATGAACTTTTTGAAGCATCAAAGTGTCAGTTCTGTAGCAGATTTCATCAGAAAGATCTTCATTTGCGTTCTAAAGATGAATGAAAGTCTTACGGGTTTGGAACAACATGAGGGTGAGTAATTAATGACAGTAAAGTGAGTAAATCATTCCAACACTTCCAAGAACTGTCAAGCCCCACCATGTTGACCTCTTACAAAAGTTATTATAAGAAAAATAATTATTATTTGACCCTCTGATGTGGATGAACAATACATTTTGAAAGTTATGCACATCCTTTCACTGACCCTTTTTGTTGAAAAAGAACAAAAATTTGAATTATAGAACAACTGAAAACCACTGAGAGTCTCGTCACACAATGGACGGCGATTCCCTCCAGAGCTTGAACAAAGCAACTCCATAAATAGAAAGCCTTTGTAGTGTGCACTACAGTGGGCAGTGAGTGAGTGATGGGGGATTTCTGTCGTAGTCCAGTATGACTCCGCTCTATGTAAATGTTATGGACCAGTTGACAGGAAATGTCATGTTTGTCAAAACAACCAGCACAGGCAATGTCCTTGCAACCACCCAGAACACTGGCAGCTAGTTTTGCACTGGCAAAGCGGCACTCGTTTATTCAGCAAAAGAAAACAAAATCTATTTTGTAATGAAATGACAAAATCAAGTACAAGCAAAAGCCGCAAAGACAGATTAGGACAGAAAGATAAACGCACACAGGTAATTGCCTTGGCTGCTGCCCAGCCGCTTGACACGCGCACAAACCCCTCTCCCTCCTTCTCTTGTTCTGTGAAGGGTAAAGAAATTAGAATGCTAATAGAAAAAAACACCATATGAGGAAATGAATCACTTTTTGGCCTTGATTTTTCATCTAGATGTTTGGTGCATCTTAGAAAAATAAGAGAATGAGCAATAGGTTTCTAATGCATTTGAGTCAAACTTATTTTGAAGGAATGCAGCAGATGTCAGTGGCTTTATAGATTTATTCACTGAGACGTCAACGTTACAAATGATGGCCAGTAATAGCCTTTACTAGTGTTACTAAGATAAATGCCACCAGACAAATATTTCTATAGTGGCCAAAAGTGATTTTCACCCTTTTTTCCAAAAATATTGAAAATGTATTAAAGATTTTGTAAGCATATTGCATAGTTGTGCTTGGAGTCGATTGTTTTATTTGTGATAACGTCATTTTTGGCCTGGCTGTCATACAAAGAAATTATGAACACATGCAAAAACGAGAGAACCAACGAAATATTAATAACTGATTATGTTGTAGTCAATGTGAGCTTTTTGTTTTTGTATGCATTGTTTTTGTACATGTAAAAAATCAGTCGGAAAATTCCATCATATTAACACAGTACATTGTGCCCTATTTTTACGGGCTTTTCTAAAGAGTGTACAGTATATATATAGTTATTATCTCGAAAAATAAATGTTTTTTAATCAGTCATAACTTTTGTCAGTCCATTGAAATAATTAGTCAAGATAAAAAAAAACTGACTTTTCACATACTATGCACAATATACATAGTGCACACCTTAAAAATAGTGTGATAAATAAATAAGGAATAATTGACGAAGGGCCGTTGAATTATTCGAAAAATAATGCACACCCGAGGTGATAATGCGGCCATGATGCGAAGAGGAGGGTGTGCATTTTTTTTCAATAATTCAACAGCCCGGAGTCAATTATTCCGCTTATACTATGGTTACCAGTATAAGCACCTCCGTTGCTAATTCAAAAATGTCATTTTAGAGCTAGTAACGGAGGCTTGAGCCACTGATAGTAGAATAATGCAGTTATTAATGCAGTTATTAGAGAGAGAGAGAGAGAGAGAGAGAGAGAGAGAGAGAGAGAGAGAGAGAGAGAGAGAGAGAGAGAGAGAGAGAGAGAGAGAGAGAGAGAGAGAGAGAGAGAGAGAGAGAGAGGTTTAAACACACAATTATAAACAAACATATTTATTCACCACAATATGATGATGAAAGATAACAATCATCCATTGAAGACTAAGATTTTATTATTTAATATTATTTTCTGTATTATTCTTTATCAATATTCATAACGATTTGTATTAATTTTATTTGGTCAGTGTGAGCCTGAACACAGGAGTGTGAGGGTTACATGGAGAGACACGGAGAGGAGATAATTTTGAACACAGGAATATGTAGCATAAGTTTTCCAATTATGTGACAGAAATTCTCTGTAAGGAAGAATTGTGTAGCATGATGTTGTTTTCCTACCAATGCATATGACACAAGTCACAAGTTCTCTATAAGACATCTATTTTGAACAATGAACAACAAGTTTCACTAATGCATATGTCTAAGGGTATATTGTGCTGTGTGAAAGCAGGAGCTATATTAGACGTAAACAACCTGTTTTTCTGGTAATACAATTAATTTCTCTGGTTAAGCAGCCTATAAAATACAAACTGAGTGTCCAGAAAGATAGAGAAAGCTGGAATGAAGATCATCTCCCAGAAAATTGTCTTTCTCTCCTATGCTGACATATAAAATAGTAAAAAAGAAAATCTCTTGGCAAAATAACTGGTGTCCGGTCCTGTGAATTAAACTACAACGGGGAAAAGCTTAATTTTTAAGTCTACATCCATCATCACAAAAAACATTAATTAAATAAATAAATAAATAAACAAACACTAAAAATTCAACACCAATTAATTTTCATAGACCGTACATAAAACATGATTTATTCCCCAAATTTCCATAAAAAGTGGTAGACGCCCAACCAAATTGCAATACGCGTATTCCACTCTTAGACGAGAACCCACTAGGCCCAAAAACATAAAACAGATTGCTAATTTTGCATTACAAAAAAAAAATTCAATAAAACCAAAACATTCTTTTGCTCAGCAGTGTACTTTGGACCAAAGATAAACAACTGAAAAGAAAACTTTTCTCCCAAAGATGTAACCCACTATGTTAACAAGGAAAAAAGATCCATCAACCTTGTACATTGCATAAACAAATGAAAAACAGATTCAATCTCTGCACAAAAAGGACAACCCACACTAACATTAGGATCAAGATGCACCACGTCTGTTTGTAGCTATAGATCCGTGTACAATCCTCCACTGGAGGTCACTAGTCCGCTTGTCAATCGGACGTTTGTACAGGATACGCCAACTACCTTTAGGGGAAGAATCAGTACCAAAAATGTCTGTCCATTTCGTTGAGAGAACCCCAGTCAAAGAATGTAAATTAGACACCTTTACACAGGTGACATAAAGGGCTTTCTTTCCCACTGACTCAAATTCATCCATTTGTGTTTTACAAGACAGTAGACCTTTCATCTCTTCCTGCCAGTCCCCCACAGCAGCTTTTACAGTCAGAGAGGGAAAACAATACTCACATCCACTTCTCCATTCATCTACTGTAGCTGGATTGTCCAAGAAAAACCGATAGATAAAGTCCAGTTCTCCAATCACCTCTGTGGTGAGTTTTTGTAATATTCACGTTGACTTAACCCCAGCTTTCCTGCCCAAGGATTCCAAACTGGTGTGTAGTATATGACCCAGCTTTGTGCACCCAGCAGACAGTAAACGTGTACGCATAAAAAGCTGAGGATAAAAGTCTCGAAGGCAGGAAAGGGTTAAAAAACAAAGGTTCCTCCAACAGCCACATCCTGGCAGATACTGCTGGTGATCTTGAAAAAGCAAAAACCTTCCAGGCTTCCAGAATAGATTTGTAGAAAGGAGTAAGATCTGTCTCTTCTAGCTTCATCAGAAACAAATGCTTATCAAGTCCCATTCCACCAGCTCTTCTCAAATGTACCACTGCGGTGTCAAACCAAGCACTCTCAT
This sequence comes from Coreius guichenoti, assembly GCA_039654105.1. Lineage (NCBI taxonomy): Eukaryota > Metazoa > Chordata > Actinopteri > Cypriniformes > Gobionidae > Coreius > Coreius guichenoti. The sequence goes on along the minus strand of CM077175.1, from coordinate 3,852,358 downwards.
TATTATATAACAGTCTCTGGGCAGCTTGTAAACAGAATCTCATTAGCCTGGAACTGATATCCACCAAACTGTGGCCTCCTTCTTGTATCGGAAGAAACAGTACAGAGGAACGCACCCAATGTTGTCCAGACCAGAAAAAGGTCACCAACTTTCTTTGTACTTCTTGCACTAGTCCAGCAAGTGGTTGTAGCACATTAAATCTGTGCCACAAGGTGGAAGCAACCAAATTATTTACAATCAAGACTCTCCCCCTATAGGATAGTTTGGGTAGCAACCAGGTCCAGCGAGACAATTGGGTGCATACTTTCTCCATTACACCCTCCCAATATAACTTCTGAAATTCACTTGAACCAAAATGAACTCCCAAGATTTTTAACCCTTCTTTGCCCCACTTAAGCTTTCCTGGCAGTGATGGTAAACAGCGTAAAGTATCTTGACGTGCCCAGAAAGCCTCACTTTTGTCCCAATTTACTTTTGCTGATGAAGCCTTCTCATATAACAGGAGGACTTCAGAGAGAGCGTTAATATCCTTCCCATTGCCAACCAACACAGTCACATCATCAGCATAAGCAGTAAGAGAAACATCTGCATTCCAAGTCATATTTGGTATTGAAAACCCACATATAGTCTTTCTTAAAATAAAAAGTAAAGGTTCACTGGCAATACTATACAGCAACCCAGACAATGGAGAACCTTACCGTATTCCCCTTTGGACAGAAATTGGTTTACTCAAAACTCCCCAATTTTTACCATACATGAAGTGCCAGCATAAAGGAGTTGTATCCAATTTAAAAAAACTTCTCCGAAATCAAAAATTTTAAGTAAGTTGAATAAGTAACTGTGATCTACCCGATCAAAAGCTTTTTCCTGATCAAGGGCAACTAATCCAACTCCTAAATTAAAAGTTTTACAAATGTCTAGTATGTCTCGTACTAAAAACAAATGATCCATTATTGACCTATTTGGTATGCAATATATCTGATCTTTATGCACTATTGTATATACATATTTCTTTAACCTATTAGCAAGACATTTTGACAAAATCTTGTATTCTGTGGTCAATAAGGAAACAGGCCTCCAGTTCTTTAACAAAGACAAATCTCCTTTTTTAGGAAGCAAAGAAAGAACAGCACGACGACATGTGACAGGCAAAAGTCCATCTTTGTAACATTCACAAAGTACCTCATAGAGATCAACACCAATGAGGTTCCAAAAGTGTTTATAAAACTCTGATGTCAAACCATCAACACCAGGGGAATGCCCCGAGCTGAGCTGTGCTGCAGCAGATGTAAGCTCCTCAAAAGATTAAAAAAGAGTCCAAAGCAGTCTTTGAATCAGTATCCAATTTAGGAAGACACAGCACAGTCCGAGTCACAATGTTCTGCAGTATATAAATGAGAATAAAAATCCATGCATGATGACACATTTCTGCAATGTTTGTGGTAACCATTCTATCAGGCAGACGGAGGCAAGCCATTTGTTTGTGCTGTGCTACTGAACGTTCCAAGTTAAAAAAAAATATGCACTTGGGGCATCCATCTCATTTACCAAAACAAAACGACCTCACCAAGGCTCCTTTCACTCTTTCATTTAAAAAGGACCCCAACTCACTATTTTTTGTTGTAAAGAGTGAGACAAACCAGGATCATGTCTCTCCAACAAATCTTTTTCTATTGAACCTATAGATCTTTCAAGAGTTTGAATAGCTTTTTTTGTCATATTTGTGGAATTGACTGTGTATTGCTGACAAAACATTTGTATTTGTTTTTCCAATTTACCACCATTGTCTTAAATTTTCAAAAGTATGTTTTGTTTTTTTCCAACATTCCCAGAAAACCACAAAATGTTTACAGAAATTGACATCTTGTAATAACTTAGCATTAAAATGCCAGTATGAAGATTTCCTTGAAAACTGTGACTAAACTAATGACATAAAATCCATATGATGATCTGAAAACCCCACTGGTAAAACTGAGCACTCAATGACCCGATTACTAAGACATTTAGATATATAAATTCTGTCCAACCGGGCAGCCCTCACTCTATTATCAGATACTTTTACCCAAGTGTATTGTCTAGCAGTATTATTTTTTATCCTCCACATATCTAGAAGTTCAGTTTCTTTTACTAATTTAGACAGGTAAATAGAAGATTGCATATGAGGTTCCTCAGAAGTTCGATCAATGGTAAAATTTTCTGTGCAATTCCAGTCTCCACCAATTATCACATTGTCATTATCGTGATACTGTCTCAATATTCCACTTAAAATCCTAAAAAAAACGTGATCCTCTCATGCCCCACATTTGGTACCTAGACATTTATAAAACAAAAAAGAAAACCTTCAATTTCAGCCTTCACTAAAACAAGACGACCTTTTATAACTTCTTCGGAGCTTAAAATATTGGCTCTAGTTTCTGGAGAAAAAAAGAATTGCCACACCTGCACTATAATTTGTCCCATCTGTTGCCCCTTCCAACACATTTTCCAATCAGCTTCATTTTCTACATCACTATGAGTTTCTTGAAGCAATAAAACATTTAATCTTTTTAGCTGTATACTTTCCAATAACAAATCTCGTTTATGTCTATCCCTCCCACCATTAAAGGAACACTCCACTTTTTTTGAAAATAGGTTCATTTTCCAACTCCCCTAGAGTTAAACAGTTGAGTTTTACTGTTTTCGAATCCATTCAGCCGATCTCCGGATCTGGCGGTAGAACTTTTAGCATAGCTTAGCAGCAGCAGGCGCAATGATATTACACAGTGCCTGAAAATAGTCCCCAGCACGCAAGCAGGTTGTCACGTTGGTTATGTTGACGGAAGTTAGCCTATTTTCAGGCGCTGCATAATATCATTGCGCCGCTGCACCCATGGTACGGCAGCAAAGTTCTTTGATTATTATGCAGGAATAAGAGTACAGTTCCTAGCCATATCGGTCTAGAAAATCGCAAATTTTTTTTAAATAGGAAAAATATCGAAAGTCTTTGGTCATTTTTGAGCGAGATGCTAACGGTCTAATCAGATCTATGCTAAGCTATGCTAAAAGTTCTACCGCCAGATCCGGAGATCGCCTGAATGGATTTGAAAATGGTAAAACTCAACTGTTTAACTCTAGGGGAGTTGGAAAATGAGCCTATTTTCAAAAAAAGTGGAGTGTTCCTTTAACATTAATGGAGCCCACCCTTAAATGATCCATATATGTATTTAAAAGGAAGAACGACATACATAACAGAAAAGGAAAAAAAGAAAGAAAACCCATGTGATGCATTTCTGATCAGTTATTCAAAGACCTTTTTTTCCTCCTTTCCTACCTTTTCTTATCACTGTAAGATGCTTCTTTAACCGAAAACGCTTCTTTTCACTCAAAAGGTCAAAGCCAATTGCTTTTTGAAGAACTGTAACAGACCTAACAAACTTCTCAGTGTCTGGGAAAAAGTCTTTGACATTTACCTGTTTGCCAAAAGTATCATCCAAAAAAAGACTTATTTCCTCAAGGGGATATAAGGACATTTCCTTTTGAAAATCTCCCTGTAAGCTATCAATGTCAATAGAATCTGTTTCATCAGACATGGCATCAATAATGTCATTGTTTGTACAAGTTAGTGACCCACTCAGATTAATTTCACCAGATTCCTCAACATTATAGTCACTTTGCTCAACGTTGCTGTTACCTGGCACAATAACACTATTTACAGCTGTGGCATTCTCAGCATTACCGCTGCAAATGACGTCACTAACACTGCACTCAGCTGACTGTACCGGCACTTCAGGCACTGCTTCAGAGATGGCGTGCGTTGCCGTGCCGGTATCTGATTGAAAACCAGAAGGACCTGCGATTTCATTATCGACAACATTTTCTGAGGTGATCATAGCATCAACCTCCCCCTCTGAAACAACATGTTTCGCTCCTCCTTGCTCCTTATGTGGACAAGCAATCCGCTTATGTCCTATGTCACCACAATGAAAACATCGCAAATTACCAGTAGTTGCATAAACCATATATGATCTTCCTTCATACTTTACATGAAAAGAAACAGCCAATGTATTTTCTGGAGAGTCCAAAAACATATACACTTGTCTTCTAAAAGACTGAACATGTTTTAAAGACGGATGTCTACAACCTAAGGAGATCGTTCTGAACTCACTAGCAAACTTGCCGAATCTCAGTGATTCACGTTCCAACGCCTCATTAGAAATGAAAGGCGGAATGTTTGAAATTATGATTTTGCTGGAAGGTGCATAAAGCGGAGTAACCTGCACAAGATTCTCACGTATGACAATACCATTTTCAATCAACCTGCTAGCAGTATTTTTCTCTTTAACAAACACAACAACCGCTTTGTTCATTCGAAAGGCAAAAATAATACTTTCAAACACTACCTCATCTCCCACTGCCACAAGAACATCCTCCACCATAACTCCATCGTCAGGTACACACCGCAGAGAGATTAAGCGTGTGTGAATTACCTGAGTCTGTGCGTCTCTCATCAGTGTTTGGCAGCAGCGTCTCTACTAATAGTGAAACTAAGTTTATCTGCTTCAAGAATAGCTCCGTTATTCCCTCGCTAGTGAGATATGTCATGTAGCTTTTAAGTTGCTATTAAACTATTTTACAGGTAAACTCGTCAGAGCAGCGCTGACAGCACGTTTCTGTGCAAGTGTGTGTCCGTACTGTATGTGTGTGCGTTTGACTGGGAGAAAGACAGTACGGGCTTTCCGTACATAATAAAACATAATTTTGTGGCAAAAAACATGTAAATAATTTGTTTATCCTATTGTTTACTACATTTATTTGCTTGTTCAGTGTCGTTGTGGGTTTGGTTCTTTTGCTGTCGTCGGCTGTAAAGACATAAAATAACTGAAATCAATTGGCGAAGTCATATGAACTGTAATGCGGTCAAGACCTGCCTGGAACTACTTTAGCCGTGCGTTTCCCTGAAAATAATTGCACACCTTAGTCACCCAATCAGATTCGAGCATTCAACTGCCCCGTAGTGTAAAGGAGAAATAACCTCATATGACCTTGGATGTCTGGACGCTGCACTTCACCAGTGCTGAGTGATGCCGGTTGATTGAACGGTCTTCAGGACATATTATACAGAACCAGAGTCTCTTAATTAAAATGGACATATTAACAGAGCAGACAGGTGTGTAATTATGTCCGAGGGCTGTTTGAACAACCAGAACACACATCTGCAGCTAATCGAATTCCAAGAGCCCTGGAAATCTAGAGAGATTGAGTCTAAAAATAATCAGGGTCTTTTAGCCCCCTTGACACTTTTAAAAAAAAAAACAGCAGTCAACAGCCATGTGCATAATATTTCAATTCGATTGATTAATAACAATCATTATGATCAAAATAAATAGAAGGCAATAGTATTACTTGCACAGCAGAATTAATGTTAAAGTTGAGGTAAGTTTAGGTTTTAATATTTGGTTCAGTGTAACAGCTTTGCTGTTGTCATCATGACATAGAGATCATAGATGCAGGAAAGAAAAGACTAAATCATAATTCCCCGTGCAAATATATAGTCTAAGTCTAAGAGAACGAAGAGAATTTATAATTCATTATGCAGGGTTATTATATTTAAGTAAAACAAAAAAACAAAAAATTACTTTAAATAAAATAAATGTTAACTGAAATAAAATAAAATATATATTTAAAAAAAAATTCAGCTAGTTGCCAATTTAGGCAACATTTCTAATTTGTTGTTGTTTAACTTGATAAACAAATTATAAAATTATATAGACTAATAAAAAAAACTAATAAAAATGCCAAAAACACAACAAAATGACTAAAATTTTAACTAAAATTAAAATGGAAAACGGAAAATACAAAAATAAAAATAATTTAAAAAATATTATAATATATATATATATATATATATATATATATATATATTATAATACAATTTAAAAAACTAATATTATAATACTAAAATGACACTGATGAAAATGTCACATCTGGTGATGCATATGTTATATTTGGAATGGAAAATCAATGGGAGATTTTCAACTTTAATCTTAAATTCTTATAAAATATAAAATTTAGTGCTGTCAAATCGATTAATCACATCTAACATAAAAGTTTGATAACTATATAATCTAAATATATAACATATAAAATTTGATAAATATATAATGTGTGTGTGTATGTGTATATATATATATATATATATAGTATTTATATATACATACACACACATATATAATATACTGTACACTGTATACTGTGATTAATCGATTTGACAGCACTAATAAAAATATGGTTAATAAAACATTTTAAAAAAACGACTGAAATTATTTGCTAAATAAATTTTGTGCTCTAGCCCCCACATCCCAACACGCTGACAACCCCTCAGAGCAGTAATATGGCAGTGAGTTTTGCATGGGCAAACTGCCATTGTGTTTCTGAGGAATTTAATCTAGATTTGCATTCCTGGACCGGGTGTCCTCACAGTGTGGGACTCTTGCAGAAGTGAGACATTAGCAGGTTTCAGATTTTCCCTCAATGAAAGCAGCCTCAGTGTGCTGAATGAAGCAGCTGTCAGGCGAACAACAGAAGAGGGAGTTGAATGGCACAGTAGACCGATTCTAAAGTGTCTCATTTGCTATTATGTCCACAACCTTGTTTCGTTCCCTAAAGCTTTTAGATGCTGAGTTTGGTTGTTCTCCAGGGAATAATGACCGCAGAGCTCACAGACGCTGGGCTATTCTGGTCAGCTGCTCTCGTGGACAGAAAGTTAGTGCCACGCCAATGAATCTGTTTTTATACTTCCTAAAATAAAGCAATAAGAGACTGTGCACTATTTGTCCACACTTATATGGTGTTGTTTGGCACACACCAACATTATAAAAGGCTGGCAGCAGTAATATGATAAAAAAGACTATTAATAATAATCACAATAAACAATTTAAGCAGTAAATAATATAGCCTTTTTAATGGATTTGCTGCATGAGAATTACATTTATAAGGGTTCATAGATGCACAGTGGGGAGAACAAGTATTTGATACACTGCCGCTTTTGCAGGTTTTCCTACTTACAAAGCATGTAGAGGTCTGTAATTTTTATCAAAGGTACTCTTCAACTGTGAGTGACGGAATCTAAAACAAAAATCCAGAAAATCACATTGTATGATTTTTAAATAATTAATTTGCATTTTATTGCATGACATAAGCATTTGATCACCTACCAACCAATAAGAATTCTGGCTCTCACAGACCTGTTAGTTTTTCTTTAAGAAGCCCTCCTGTTCTCCACTCATTACCTGTATTAACTGCACCTGTTTGAACTCGTTACCTGTATAAAAGACACCTGTCCACACACTCAATCAAACAGACTCCAACCTCTCCACAATGGCCAAGACCAGAGAGCTGTGTAAGGACATCAGGGATAAAATTGTAGACCTACACAAGGCTGGGATGGGCTACAGGGCAATAGGCAAGCAGCTTGGTGAGAAGGCAACAACTGTTGGCGCAATTATTAGAAAATGGAAGAAGTTCAAGATGACGGTCAATCTCCCTCGGTCTGGGGCACCATGCAAGATCTCACCTCGTGGGGCATCAACGATCATGAGGAAGGTGAGGGATCAGCCCAGAACTACACGGCAGGACCTGGTCAATGACCTGAAGAGAGCTGGGACCACAGTCTCAAAGAAAACCATTAGTAACACACTACGCCGTCATGGATTAAAATCCTGCAGCGCACGCAAGGTCCCCCTGCTCAAGCCAGCGCATGTCCAGGCCCATCTGAAGTTTGCCAATGACCATCTGGATGATCCAGAGGAGGAATGGGAGAAGGTCATGTGGTCTGATGAGACAAAAATAGAGCTTTTTGGTCTAAACTCCACTCGCCGTGTTTGGAGGAAGAAGAAGGATGAGTACAACCCCAAGAACACCATCCCAACCGTGAAGCATGGAGGTGGAAACATCATTCTTTGGGGATGCTTTTCTGCAAAGGGGACAGGACGACTGCACTGTATTGAGGGGAGGATGGATGGATGCGAGATCTTGGCCAACAACCTCCTTCCCTCAGTAAGAGCATTGAAGATGGGTCGTGGCTGGGTCTTCCAGCATGACAACGACCCGAAACACACAGCCAGGGCAACTAAGGAGTGGCTCCGTAAGAAGCATCTCAAGGTCCTGGAGTGGCCTAGCCAGTCTCCAGACCTGAACCCAATAGAAAATCTTTGGAGGGAGCTGAAAGTCCGTATTGCCCAGCGACAGCCCCGAAACCTGAAGGATCTGGAGAAGGTCTGTATGGAGGAGTGGGCCAAAATCCCTGCTGCAGTGTGTGCAAACCTGGTCAAGAACTACAGGAAACGTATGATCTCTGTAATTGCAAACAAAGGTTTCTGTACCAAATATTAAGTTCTGCTTTTCTGATGTATCAAATACTTATGTCATGCAATAAAATGCAAATTAATTACTTAAAAATCATACAATGTGATTTTCTGGATTTTTGTTTTAGATTCCGTCACTCACAGTTGAAGAGTACCTATGATAAAAATTACAGACTTCTACATGCTTTGTAAGTGGGCAAACCTGCAAAATCGGCAGTGTATCAAATACTTGTTCTCCCCACTGTATATTGAATTTGTACATAATATTTTATATATACATATGGTCTTATTGGTTTATTTAAAGGAATTAAATAATTAAAGGATTAAAGAGGAATTAATGAAATATTCTAAGTATATATAGTATAGTTATAAAGTATTTGCAAATAATATATACACTCACCTAAAGGATTATTAGGAACACCATACTAATACTGTGTTTGACCCCCTTTCGCCTTCAGAACTGCCTTAATTCTACATGGCATTGATTCAACAAGGTGCTGAAAGCATTCTTTAGAAATGTTGGCCCATATTGATAGGATAGCATCTTGCAGTTGATGGAGATTTGTGGGATGCACATCCAGGGCACGAAGCTCCCGTTCCACCACATCCCAAAGATGCTCTATTGGTTGAGATCTGGTGACTGTGGGGGCCATTTTAGTACAGTGAACTCATTGTCATGTTCAAGAAACCAATTTGAAATGATTCGAGCTTTGTGACATGGTGCATTATCCTGCTGGAAGTAGCCATCAGAGGATGGGTACATGGTGGTCATAAAGGGATGGACATGGTCAGAAACAATGCTCAGGTAGGCCGTGGCATTTAAACGATGCCCAATTGGCACTAAGGGGCCTAAAGTGTGCCAAGAAAACATCCCCCACACCATTACACCACCACCACCAGCCTGCACAGTGGTAACAAGGCATGATGGATCCATGTTCTCATTCTGTTTACGCCAAATTCTGACTCTACCATCTGAATGTCTCAACAGAAATCGAGACTCATCAGACCAGGCAACATTTTTCCAGTCTTCCACTATCCAATTTTGGTGAGCTCGTGCAAATTGTAGCCTCTTTTTCCTATTTGTAGTGGAGATGAGTGGTACCCGGTGGGGTCTTCTGCTGTTGAAGCCCATCCGCCTCAAGGTTGTGCGTGTTGTGGCTTCACAAATGCTTTGCTGCATACCTCGGTTGTAACGAGTGGTTATTTCAGTCAAAGTTGCTCTTCTATCAGCTTGAATCAGTTGGCCCATTCTCCTCTGACCTCTAGCATCAACAAGGCATTTTCGCCCACAGGACTGCCGCATACTGGATGTTTTTCCCTTTTCACACCATTCTTTGTAAACTCTAGAAATGGTTGTGCGTGAAAATCCCAGTAACTGAGCAGATTGTGAAATACTCAGACCGGCCCGTCTGGCACCAACAACCATGCCACGCTCAAAATTGCTTAAATCACCTTTCTTTCCCATTCTGACATTCAGTTTGGAGTTCAGGAGATTGTCTTGACCAGGACCACACCCCTAAATGCATTGAAGCAACTGCCATGTGATTGGTTGATTAGATAATTGCATTAATGAGAAATTGAACAGGTGTTCCTAATAATCCTTTAGGTGAGTGTATATATATATATATTTAAATATGCACACATTCACTCATTCGTGTGTTTAATATGTAAAAAATGCTTAACGTTTCTTGTCACATCAAATTCAGTTATGATTTACATGAATCATGTAAATAATGGCAAGGTTTCAATTTAAAACGGTGAAATTTCATAAAAATGTTGAGTAGTTTGGATCACTGGATATTACTGTCTGTCGCTGAAAGTTTCTATTGTAAAACAGTTGCTAAATATTAAATGTTTAGCTACTTACGTCACAGTTATGTTCAGTTTGTTTTAGTTTTCATGGACATTCAGTTTGTTTTCATCAGTCACATGTGTTCCTTTGTTCTACTTCCCGCCACAATCTGTCACCATGGACACTAACCTCATTCATCACAGCTGTTCGTCATTTTAGTTAATCATCTGTGTATTTAAGTTCCTGCTTGTTTTCAGTTCATTGTCCGGTATTGTTTGTGTCCTGTGCACACTGTCTCGCACGTTGGCTTGTTATTTGGATCTTATTAATAAAACCTTTGTTATTTTCATCTTCATTATCGTCTTCATCTTCCTAGAACCTGAGCGTTACAGAATACCAGACCTAAAAATGAGAAGAAAAGTGGACATCGAGAACGGAGCCTGTGACAACAGCGCCCGCTAACGCCCCAGAGCCGAGGGAATTTTGGTGGTGTTTGACACTGGTGAGGACTGGCTTATTGACTGGGACGCTGAATTCCTGCCTCCCGCCCTGATTTGGATTTAACCAGCACGACAATTTGGCCATTTCTAATTATTGGGGGGGTGGACTTGTCCCCTTCAATGTCTATGGTGGTTACAGAAACTGTTGGAAGTTTCCGTTGGAAACGAGTGGGAAGTGAATTTCATCTAGTGGAAACGTTTGGTACTGCGCCCAAGCAAAATCTTACTGAAAGTAAATTTTTTGAGATATCAATATAACCTGCCAAGTGTCTTGAAGTCTGTGCTCCAAAGCATTCAAGATTTATGAGAGTTCACGAGAGACTGGCGTTCCAGCGTATGACGTAGGACGCTCCGGTGAGAATATGCTAGCTCTCATGAGAACCAAGTTTTGTTTTGCTCTATCCTCTGCACTTTCGCGGAACTTCCGCTACGCCTGCGTCCTACGTCATACGCTGGAACGCCAGTCTCTTGTGAACGCACGTACGACAGTTAGCGGAAGTTAGAGATTACAGTTTGTAAAGGTTTAAATATGGATATTTTTCTCACACAAACGCATCGCTTCGCTTCAGAAGGCCTTTATTAACCCCCGGAGCCGTGTGGAGCACTTTTATGATGGATAGATGCACTTTTATGGACATCAAAACAGAAACAGCCATTCACTGCCATTATAAAGCTTGGAAGAGCCGGGACATTTTTTAATATAACTCTGATTGTGTTCGTCTGAAAGAAGAATGTCATATACACCTAGGATGGCTTGAGGGTGAGTAAATCATGGGCTAATTTTCATTTTTGGGTGAACTATCCCTTTAAGAAACTACATAGGGTTAGGATTAGGGTTTGGTTTGGTTTAAGGTTAAGTTGCATTTGATTATACATAATTTATAGTTATTACTATAGTAACTACATGTAACGTGTAATGACACTGTAAAATAAAGTGTTACCTAATTTAGTACCATGAAATCCCCTAAAAATAAAAAACATATTTCAAACTAAAATATAGTACATTAATTTCATTGAAATATAAAAAATCTGTCATTTTTGATCGCTACGCAAGCAGCACCAACAAAGCACCCAACAAAGACACTTTGTCATATAAAAAGTAACCTAAAAAGCACTAACAACAGATAACAATTTTGTAAAATTTCTGTATAAAACAAGACTGACAACGTGACAAACTGCAGTGAATTGCCATTCTTGTTATGTAAAGAAATTATAATTATAGAAAGTATAAAGTACATTTACAGTACAAAATGATTCCCCTTTTGTATAGATAGTAATGAAATTGAAAGACATACTGTACATATATCTAATTGTTTTGATACTATTTCATTTTTTAGATTTGGAATATATTTCAATACATTATTAATGGCCCAGACAGCAACTATTTGCTGTCTTGTAGAACTGCTGTCTTATTCACTTTGTATTATGTTTTTTGAAAAATATCTAAACATGAAAAATGACCTGGTAGATAGAGTTTTGGTGGCTGTTGTGTCTGAGTGAGAAATGAATTCATGTCATTTGAAAGATGTAGTTATTGAATGCATTTTGTGCCAGAGAAATGTGCAAAATGTCCATTTACACAGAAAGAGACCATTTGACTGACATGAAAAGTGACTGACTATATTCACATGCCGTTCAGGTCTGAAAATAAATGATATAAAAGTGAGCAATAAAGTCAAACAATGTTGCATTGAGTGGAGCCCTGTAGAGCAAACGATGAAGACATTAATAGGTAATTGAGTAAGAATGTACGCCCATTCCAAATAAGGTGAATCCAGGGTGATTGGGACACTTTTTCCATTGAGACGACTTGGAAAAAGTGTCCCAATTAACCTGAATTCACCCTAAATAAATACTGATTATTTCTCAGGGTCTGTAGAATCTGCAAGTTAACTCAAATGACAAAATTTTAATATCTTTGAAAGATTCAATGTTATACACCACATCTAGTGCCTCGTATTTCCTAGAAATTTCTGCATGGTCTGAAAAAAAAAAAACTGTCACTCCCAGAAATGTTTAATCAGATTGGAACTGGTGATTTCTGATCGCTCCTGCCATGTTTCTATTCAACATGCATAATGCGGTCAGTGAGCATCTGTCTGGATCTGAGGCGACAGGGAGCGAGAGAGGCTCTGTCTCGAATAAACACGCAAAGCTTGATTCAGCAGAATAAATGAGATGAATCCAGGGGCCAAAAACCCTGTTCCAAAACACATTAGCCATAGAAAGAGAGAGGAGCTCAGCTGTGAATATGAAATGTAATATCGCGTCAGTTCTGAGGTTGAAAAATACACAGCGAGAGAGAGGGAGAGACGTGAATAAATGTAAGAGCTTGTCGACTCAAAGTCACAGCGATTGCAAGGGTGTTAGCTGATGTTTGTTTGTGCTGAAGCAAGCACAGACGGCACATGCGCTAACAGGCAGAAAATGATCATCTAAGCTTCTGTGTGAAGACAGACACTGTAAAGCTGATGCTGGGTAATTCATGGCTGCATTTCTATTCACATATATGCACTAAAAGCATATATGACTTGCTTGTGTTACCTGTAAACCAAGCTGGTTTCTACTGGTCTAGGCCAAGCTGTAATGACACACATTTCAAACGTAGGCTACTTCGCATCGTTTATATAGCTCAACAGGACATTAGAAACACCAGCTTTGTGGGTCTGATTTCTACGGAGACAAAAAATATGCAATGGGAGGAAAAATAGTAAGTCATGCTTTTGTGCTCTCTTGCAAATGTTTTGCGTTCGCCAGAGAAATGTTGTGTTCGCTCGCAAAATCTTTTGAGCTGTTTGCGCATGAACGCAAAGTATCTCGGAGGAACGCAAAAGCATTGGCAAATAATTTTTCCCCATCTCATATTTCTTTCCTTCTCCATGTCCCTTTAGGTGCTCCGTAGACTTCAAAGGAATGCACATGATAAAATATATATGCATTGAATTGCACAGTAGTGGCCAAAAGTGATGTCCGGAGGGGATATTTGTTTTTAATGACCCTACAAATTTACTTAAACCATCAAAGTATGAGGAAAATAATTTATATATATTTTAAATATTTAAAATAATGAGGGAACAACAAAACACTAAACTTAGTTAAGGTATTTATCTGACAATTTTTTTTGGCAAAAAAGGCAAAACTACAGATAAAGGTTTTATTTTACCATGCAAAAAAAAAAAAATGCATAGAAAAACAAAAAGCTCATAGGAAAAGCATACATTGACTACAACATAATTAGTTATTAATATTTTGTTTGTCTTGTTTTTGTATGTGTTCATAATTTCTTTGTATGACAGCCTGGCCGTCCGCACAATTTGGCATGTTTCATTGCATCATCACAAATAAATCGACTCCAAACACAATATTCTTGCAAAATCTTTAACAAATGTTTAAGAATATTTGAATAAAGGGTGAAGATGTCGGACATCACTTTTGGCCACTACTGTACATTGAATGCATTGCAAGTTGCATTGTTAAAAACATATGCATAAATGGTGTGCCTTTACATGAATTCAGAATTCATGCAAATGCACACCATTTATGCATCCTCTTTTTACTATGATCAAGGACACACTAATTCTAATCTCACAAAACATGTGGTACAGAAAGTATGTGGACTATGATGCAAGCAAGTAAAGTGTTTTGTTTGGTTGCATTGCTCACTTAAGTTTATAGGTATTTTACACTTTTAGGAGAAAAAACAGCAACCTTAAGGCCCGTTCACACCAAGAACGATAACTATATTAGCGTCCACCCCAGCAGATGATATCATTCTGTTTACTATAAGCGTGTGCAGCAGTCGTCTGCCGCTTTAAATGCTCGAGCTCTTTAAAGGTCCCCTGCCACACGTAGCTATTTCATTACTTTTGTGGTAATGTCTGAAGTTCTACCATGGACTCAGTAGCATTTTTTTGTGGAAAAAAATGCTTTGGTTACCTTGTTTCAAGCCATTCTAGCGTGGTATATAAAGCCTGCAGGAGACCAGTTCTCATTAATATTCAACGAGCTAAGCTGCTTGACTCTGATTGGCTAACAGCTAGCCAATGAGAGCCTGGCTATCAGCATTCTTTACCCAGCACAAGTAGAGGAACTTTGTTTACTATCGTCTGGAATCGCTGCAGAAATGGCTTCTTCAGGTATATTGCCATATATATATAACGTTCAGCCATCCTTGCTGTATACGAAAACTGTCACTGAGCTAGAGGAATTCTGTGGGCGGGCAAGGCGAGCTGATGAATAGTAATGAGCTCAGGCAGCTTCATAATATTGACACTACCTCAGACTGACCAGCTTTTGTAAATGGCCTGATTTCTCCCCCTTTTTTTTTTTAAGTGGCTAGAGCTTACAGAGGAGGTAGCAGTTCATTTTCACATTCACGACATAACACAAACACATATGGACCTAACATATTTTTTTTTAAAAATACAAGTAAAAACGGTTTTGTGTGAAGCCTGGTGAATTCTGATTGGCTGTCATTGTTTTTATCGTTTATTGGCTGGAAAAAAAAAACCCTTCTGAAAGTGATTGCAACAATTCTAGCCTGTGCTGCGTTCCAGTTCGTTTTTATTATGCCCTTCACTCGCTTACTTCCCTCCGTCTCGTTCACTCGGATGTGCGTCATTGCTTACGTTGCATGAGTGCCCACTACTGGCGGAACCTTTGCAATGGACTGAACTGGAACGTCCTAAGCCCTTGATCACTTGGAATCCGCTATGGAGTTGATTTATTATTATTTTTTTCCCATACGAAATTGTTTAATGCAGCATTCTATATGTATATAGGTGTGTTTGGGTTGTTTTAAAATAATTAAAAATAATTAAAATATCATAGAGTTGTTTGTGGTGGGGTAAATTAAACGCGATATGCGGTGACGTCACAATTGTGTTGCATTGTGGTATATGAACCTGCCTGAAGTGTACATATGAAGTAGACTCGCTCCCTCTGTCAAAATCGAGGGAACGAGGGTCTGTCCATATAAACTTCCCTCGTCCACTTCACAAAGTGGAAGGCACTTCAAAATGGCGGCGGAGATTCCCCCGAGAGGAAGTGCTTAGGGAAGTTTGCAAGTCTACTCTGCTCTGATTGGTCAGACGGCTCAGTCTGTTGTGATTGGTCTACTCTGCTCTGATTGGTCAGACGGCCCAGTCTGTTGTGATTGGTCTACTCTGCTCTGATTGGTCAGATGGCCCAGTCTGTTGTGATTGGTCTACTCTGATTGGTCAGACGGCCCAGTCTGTTGTGATTGGTCTACTCTGATTGGTCAGACGGGCCAGTCTGTTGTGATTTGTCTACTCTGCTCTGATTGGTCAGATGGCACAGTCTGTTCTGATTGGTCAGATGGCCCAGTCTGTTGTGATTTGTCTACTCTGCTCTGATTGGTCAGATGGCCCAGTCTGCTGTAATTGGTCTACTCTGCTCTGATTGGTCAGATGGCCCAGTCTGTTGTGATTGGTCTACTCTGCTCTGATTGGTCAGATGGCCCAGTCTGCTGTAATTGGTCTACTCTGCTCTGATTGGTCAGATGGCCCAGTCTGCTGTAATTGTTCTACTCTGCTCTGATTGGTCAGATGGCCCAGTCTGCTGTAATTGGTCTACTCTGCTCTGATTGGTCAGATGGCCCAGTCTGCTGTAATTGGTCTACTCTGCTCTGATTGGTCAGATGGCACAGTCTGTTGTGATTGGTCAACTGCTTACTGCGTCAGAATTTCAGCGCCAGAATCTTCCTCAGCACTTCTATACACAGTGATACGAACAGTAACAATGCCTTCGTTTTTTTCCGTATCAATTCGAGCATGTGTCCTCATCCTTTAGTGGATTCGCAGTGCAGAAAACAACACGAACCAAACTCTTGCAGTGTCAGCTACAACTAATGGCAAAGTAGATGTTGTTCGCAGGAAGCCAATGAAGACCATAGACTGGCATTATGCAAATTAGTTACATTGTTAAGCAGGTATGTATTGAGACTGGAATTGCTGACAACTAATTTCGACAGTTCAGAATCGATTCTTTCTTTTAGGAGACAATAATTTAATTTGTCGTTCACTATGATCATTAACTTTCCAGACCTTTTAAATTGACAAACAGCTATATTACACACTCCATGAAAGATAATATTTGAAAAAGCATAATAGAGGATATTAAAATTGACAATATTACAGTGTGGCATCGAACCTGTCAGCTGTCATATAAGTTAGTGTCCTTTTTAAGTTTATGTCACAGACTGCTGATGTTGTACCGTTGGGCTTTACACTGCATACATCTCGCAATGCAATTTGAATTTATAAATTATTGAAGTGACAAATATTGAAACTCATTTATGCAAATGGAATGCAAGAGGGACTGATTAGTATGGAAAACACGTCATGGCGAGGCAGTTGGAGAATACAGAATCCTGACAGACTAGAGCTCATTAGCATCCTGATACCTGGTTGACACCACAATCGGACATACTGTAGCTTTTAAAAATCTGACCGCAAGTGGGATATATTGCCAGTACAAAAACGTTATGTTAACATGCTAATTCAACAAAAAATCCGTTATTCTGCTACTAAAAACTAAAACTAAAACCAATTGTATTTAGATTTTTTTATCCATAATGACTTACATTGCATTCAAGGTACAGTAAACACTTGTCAGTTCGTGCCTTGCCTGGGACTTAAAACCATGACCTAACACAATACTGAGCTACAGGAATCAAGGCTTGACTTCCCCTACATCCTAACTAAAATACAAGATTTGAAACACTGACTTAATTGACTTAAATGGTTACAAGAGAGTTTTGTGTTAGCAAGTTGCAAAGTGGTACTCTACATGATCCTTTAATAAGCAAAAATAGCAGACACAAATATTGAGTAAAATGTTTAATTTTAAATGAGATCTGTTGCTTCATCTGCCATTTTTAATGGACGTGTTTTCACTGAACTTGCATTCACTTGCACAATGCATTATGGGATTGCTTTCTCTGCAAAGGATAGCAACAAATCTGCCTTCAAATTGTCCAAAACATTGTATCTTACTTTTTGAAACAGCTTTGACGCACTGCATCACTGCTCATTTGCATAAAGTTAAACTTTGTTGCTGCGCCCAACAGTTGCTGTCATGTCCCTGAAGATCGCCCACTCGCTCTGAAAACAAATGACCTTCGGTTGCCTTGTGCAAAGCGTATATAGGTTTAAAACACGTTTTAGCCCTGATGGAAACTCTTAAACATTTCAGCAAGCACATAAAGAGAGAATATCAAGGACAGAGGATCTTGAGAGCAATTCCTCACGTTGATTGAACGGATCAGTTTCATGGAATTAGGTGACGTTGGTGATTTGTGGGAAAATCAATTTATGTGGCCTGTAGGTGTCTGACTCACCGCTGACGTCATAAGACCTTCGTGTTTCACATTTGATGACACGTGCGACACATTTGCTGATGTATCTCATCAACAAAAGCGAGCATGCACGCTCACTCACATCTATTCATTTTGTGCTCGCACCTAGTTCAAAGCTGCGTTTTGTTGTGGAGTAATTAGCAGACCAAACGCCATCACTCAGATCTTTAAACAGACGGGGCAGGCGAAGAGAAGACGACCGACAGCTCACGCTTTCTATCTGACAGGAAAGGGGTCAGCCTGGGGAAGCAAACATGATTTATTCAGGCGTTCAGTGTATTGTCGGTGGATTGTGCGAGGCCGGGCCTTTAAAGAGAATCCCTAGGGAGAACACCAACACTTTTATCCTCTCTCTTTCCATCCATCAAGCTCCCTCTCTCATTAAGTCTATCCCTTCCAGAACCACAGTGAGAAATTAGAGTGACACTACACTACAGTCCTCTAGGTCACTTACAGGCTCTTCACACAATGTTGCAGCTCTCCATTACCTGCATTCTCCACCAAAACACCTCTGCTTGACAAAGGACACATTCTTGCGTATCTTTTTTATTGTTGGTCTATATAAATATCCAACTGCTCTGATGCATCTTGTTGTTTTTCAGGATACTAAAAACAGTTGTAAAAAATAATTTGCTTCCTATCCCATGCAGTCTTTAAGGGATAGTTCACCCAAAAATGAAAATTCTGTCATTAATTACTCACCCTCATGTCGTTCCAAACCCGTAAGACTTTTGTTCATCATCAGAACACAAATGAAGATTCTTGAGCTTTCTGTCCCTCCATTGACAGATATGCCACTACCACTTTGACGCTTCAAAAAGTTCATAAAGAGATCGTAAAACTAATCCATATGAACTGAGTGGAAGTTTCTGAAGAGACTCGATCGCTTTATATGATAAACAGATTTAATTTAGGCTTTAATTCACATACATTTATGAACGCACACATCAGTTGTGGTAAACATAAACATAAACATAAACTGAGGTTCATTCTGGTGTTGCGCAGCACGTTTGAGCTTCAGCAAGAACCAATGAGGTTCATTCTCGTGTTACACAGCACGTTTGAGCTTCAGCAAGAACCAATGAGGTTCATTCTCGTGTTACGCAGCACGTTTGAGCTTCAGCAAGAACCAATGAGGTTCATTCTCCTGTTACACAGCACGTTTGAGCTTCAGCAAGAGCCAATGAGGTTCATTCTTGTGTTACACAGCACGTTTGAGCTTCAGCAAGAACCAATGAGGTTCATTCTCCTGTTACACAGCACGTTTGAGCTTCAGCAAGAGCCAATGAGGTTCATTCTTGTGTTACACAGCACGTTTGAGCTTCAGCAAGAACCAATGAGGTTCATTCTCCTGTTACACAGCACGTTTGAGCTTCAAGCTAGAACCAATGAGGTTCATTCTGGTGTTACGCAGCACGTTTGAGCTTCAGCAAGAACCAATGAGGTTCATTCTCGTGTTATACAGCACGTTTGAGCTTCAGCAAGAACCAATGAGGTTCATTCTCGTGTTACACAACACGTTTGAGCTTCAGCAAGAGCCAATGAGGTTCATTCTCGTGTTACGCAGCACGTTTGAGCTTCTGCAAGAACCAATGAGGTTCATTCTGGTGTTACGCAGCACGTTTGAGCTTCAGCAAGAACCAATGAGGTTCATTCTCGTGTTACACAGCACGTTTGAGCTTCTGCAAGAACCAATGAGGTTCATTCTCGTGTTACGCAGCACGTTTGAGCTTCTGCAAGAACCAATGAGGTTCATTCTCCTGTTACGCAGCACGTTTGAGCTTCTGCAAGAACCAATGAGGTTCATTCTGGTGTTATGCAGCACGTTTGAGCTTCAGCAAGAACCAATGAGGTTCATTCTGGTGTTACACAGCACGTTTGAGCTTCAGCAAGAACCAATGAGGTTCATTCTGGTGTTGCACAGCACGTTTGAGCTTCAGCAAGAACCAATGAGGTTCATTCTCGTGTTACACAGCACGTTTGAGCTTCAGCAAGAACCAATGAGGTTCATTCTCCTGTTACGCAGCACGTTTGAGCTTCTGCAAGAACCAATGAGGTTCATTCTCGTGTTACGCAGCACGTTTGAGCTTCTGCAAGAACCAATGAGGTTCATTCTGGTGTGACGCAGCACGTTTGAGCTTCAGCAAGAACCAATGAGGTTCATTCTCCTGTTACGCAGCACGTTTGAGCTTCTGCAAGAACCAATGAGGTTCATTCTCGTGTTACGCAGAACGTTTGAGCTTCTGCAAGAACCAATGAGGTTCATTCTGGTGTTACGCAGCACGTTTGAGCTTCAGCAAGAACCAATGAGGTTCATTCTCGTGTTACGCAGCACGTTTGAGCTTCAGCAAGAACCAATGAGGTTCATTCTCGGGTTACGCAGCACGTTTGAGCTTCAGCAAGAACCAATGAGGTTCATTCTCGTGTTACGCAGCACGTTTGAGCTTCAGCAAGAACCAATGAGGTTCATTCTTGTGTTACTCAGCATGTTTGAGCTTCAGCAAGAACCAATAAGGGTTCATTCTCATGTTACTCAGCACGTTTGAGCTTCAGCAAGAACCAATGAGGTTCATTCTTGTTAGGCAGCACGTTTGAGCTTCAGCAAGAACCAATGAGGTTCATTCTCATGTTACTCAGCACGTTTGAGCTTCAGCAAAAACCAATGAGGTTCATTCTCATGTTACGCAGCACGTTTGAGCTTCTGCAAGAACCAATGAGGTTCATTCTTGTGTTACGCAGCACGTTTGAGCTTCAGCAAGAACCAATGAGGTTCATTCTCGTGTTACGCAGCACGTTTGAGCTTCTGCAAGAACCAATGAGGTTCATTCTCGTGTTACGCAGCACGTTTGAGCTTCAGCAAGAACCAATGAGGTTCATTCTTGTGTTACGCAGCACGTTTGAGCTTCAGCAAGAACCAATGAGGTTCATTCTCATGTTACGCAGCACGTTTGAGCTTCTGCAAGAACCAATGAGGTTCATTCTTGTGTTACGCAGCACGTTTGAACTTCAGCAAGAACCAATGAGGTTCATTCTCGTGTTACGCAGCACGTTTGAGCTTCAGCAAGAACCAATGAGGTTCATTCTCGTGTTACGCAGCACGTTTGAACTTCAGCAAGAACCAATGAGGTTCATTCTCGTGTTACGCAGCACGTTTGAGCTTCTGCAAGAACCAATGAGGTTCATTCTTGTGTTACGCAGCACGTTTGAGCTTCAGCAAGAACCAATGAGGTTCATTCTCGTGTTACGCAGCACGTTTGAGCTTCTGCAAGAACCAATGAGGTTCATTCTTGTGTTACGCAGCACGTTTGAGCTTCAGCAAGAACCAATGAGGTTCATTCTCGTGTTACGCAGCACGTTTGAGCTTCCGTAAGAACCAATGTGGTTCATTCTTGTGTTACGCAGCACGTTTGAACTTCCGTAAGAACCAATGAGGTTCATTCTCGTGTTACGCAGCACGTTTGAGCTTCAGCAAGAACCAATGAGGTTCATACTCGTGTTAAGCAGCACGTTTTAACTTGTTTATATGTGAATAAAAGCCTAAATTCAATCTGTTCCTCATATAAAGTGATTGAGTCTCTTCAGAAAATTTGGACTAAACTGCTCAATTCATATGGATTAGTTTTACGATCTCTTCATAAACTTTTTGAAGCGTCAAAGTGGTAGTTGCGTAGCTGTCAATGGAGGGACAGAAAGCTCTCATTTCATTAAAAAGATCTTCATTTGTGTTCCAAAGATGAACGAAAGTCTTATGGGTTTGGAACGACATGAGGGTGAGTAAATATGACAGAATTTTCATTTTTGGGTGAACTAGAACTGTCCCTTTAAGTAAATGCCACTGATATATTTGTCTGTTCGAGGCAACCAGCGTGAGCTGAATACAGGTATTACAGCTGTGGAATAGTGTCTGAACGACTCCTCGGGGAGGTCAAGCATTTGTCTGCTCTCCCTGCCGGCTGGAGTTTACTGCTGACAAAGCACCTTACACATGTTCCCTTTTTCTGTTCTACAGTATATTTCTACAAACATTGAGTGCTGCCAGTGAGTCTAATTACCGTAAACGTCCTCCACGTGGCTGACCGCTGGCAGAGCCTCCAGTCCACACAGTAGATGAGATGAAGCTGTAATCTATGGAAATGTGGCCTCCATTTGCCCGTCCGCTCTATAATGAATTGGAGCACTTGTGGTGAATTATGTTGTTTTGATTATGGTAATGGGATGACTACGCTGTTCTACTTGTTTGAGCATGGATTAATGACCCAGTAATTCTGGACTGAGCTTTATTTCAAACATTTGGACCGAACTTAGTGCATTAACAGATGACCTGCATTAGGAAGAGGAATTTATAATGCTCTGCGTCTTAAACTGTTCACCTTAAAAAGAGGGAATTGTACGTTTTGTTAATGTATTATTGAAACAATTTAGGTTTAATATTTCATGAACCAAACAAAATAAGCATCCCAGCAATGGTCAATGGTCAAATGGTGTGTCAGTTCACCAATAATGACTTCATTATTTACTCACCTGTACATGTTGTTCCAAATCCATATGACTTTCCATAAGGAAAAATAATAGATTTTAGACAATCTCTAAACTGCTCCTTCACATACAACAAATGTTTAAAGTGACCACGAGCTGTTAAGATCCAAAAACGACAATAACATTTTACATTTATGCATTTGGCAGACGCTTCTATCAAATGCGACTGGGAACAAAAGCTCTGCATCTTAAACTTTTGAACATAAAAAGACGAAATTCTAAGTTTTGTTATTGTATTATTCAAGGAATTTAGATTTAATATTTCATGAACCAAAAAAAAAAAAAAACATTCCAGCAATGTTCACATTCCTGTGGATGTTCTTAAAGTGACAATACACTATTTACTCACCCGTACATGTTGTTCCATATGACTTTCCATAAGGCAAAATAATATATTTTAGAGGATCTCTAAGCTGCTAATAATAAATAAAATAAAATGCCACTTACTTGCGTCATGATGAGGTTATTGTATGTGACTACAATGTAGAAACTAGTACTCCATTCCAAACATAGCCAGGTTGATTTAGTTTGGGAAACCTGTTTGAAAACAGTCATCATTTTAGATTTTTGGATTACACACAAAAATACAATATAACTAACTTCCATGTGAGAAAATGTAGTATAGTACTGTATAAAACGTTTATCAGTGCATCACTCTGAAAAGAAAAGGTTCTATATAGAACTCTAGGGTTCTTGACTTACTTTTAAAGAACCTTTTATGGCAAAAGAGGTTCCATTTAAGAAGAAATGTCTTAAACGGTTGCACAATACGTTCATGTTTAATGGTCAATTTCAAATTTTCTAGTGATAAAAGTATACTTACAAGCTGTTTAATTCATAACATTTTATTAAAATAAAAAACAAATGCATTTGTTAAAACAAATTAATTTAAAATAATCCACAAAATGATCCCATGATGGGAACCCACTAAAATATACAAGTGCCTGACAGAACCCTTTAAGGTTCTATATAGTATAGTATAGTATAGTATAGTATAGTATAGTATAGTATAGTATAGTATAACATACAATATTTTAAAGGGGTCATGAACTAAGAAATCACATTTTTTCTTGACCTTTTGACATCATCATAGAGGTCATCATACTATAAGAATACCCTGTAAGTTTCAGAACTGAAAACTTCCGTTAGTCCAAAAACAGCTTTTATAGAAATAAGTGAAAGACCTCCTCTGCAGAAGAAGATCAACGCCTACTTCATCACTGCAACTTTGGCCCCGCCCACTGGCGTGTTAGTGAGATGACGAGGAGAGAAGAGTGATACAGAATCACTGGACTAAAAATAACATTACCTTCCAAAGGATCCTAACGCTAGGAATGTGCTTATTTATTTTCAACAATGTGAATGTCTAAGCTGAGCATTATTTATTTTTATTCGGTACATTTCACTGTGGATTCTTTCGTAAATCAGTCGCAATTTTGGCGCAGGCTTTGCAAACAGACTTCTACGATATGGACTTGACAGTAATGCCACAACATGTAAGTAACCGTGTTAATTCTAATGCAGAAATCGAGTTACAATGACGAGATCCCTGCATTCATGCGCTCATGCGTCTGTGATCGGCTACAATACTCTTCACTGCAACCTTTCACCTTTCATTTTAAATATAATGTCATAGATCTAAATATAATGCTATAATCAACACTTTTCACGATTAGTTAACCTTGAGAGCTGTAATAGTAAAAACGTGCTAAAAGTTTTCGAGAGGGTTCCACATGTAATACTTATTTCATATGCAAAGATGTCAGCTAATCACAGCAGTGGGCGTTTACATTGAAGTCTCACAGCAGCCAATCACAGCAGTGGGTGTTTACACTTAAGTCTCACAGCAGCCAATCACAGCAGTTGGCATTTACACTGAAGTCTCACAGCAGCCAATCACAGCAGTGGGCATTTACACTGAAGTCTCACAGCAGCCAATCACAGCAGTGGGCGTTTACACTGAAGTCTCACAGCAGCCAATCACAGCAGTGGGCATTTACACTGAAGTCTCACAGCAGCCAATCACAGCAGGGGGCCTTAACACTGAAATCTCACAGCAGCCAATCACAGCAGTGGGCGTTTACATTGAAGTCTCACAGCAGACACGCCGCTTCAAACAGAGCGTTCAAATCAGGCTAAAATCAGGGTAGGAAAAATGCTTATTTCTAAATTATGACAATTTTTGATGTAAAAATCATACTAACATTATAAGTGCACCCCAGGAAAAATTATAAAACAATAAAACAATGCAGTTCATGACCCCTTTAAAAATAGTAAATAGTATACAGTATATATACTGTGCAGTATGCAGTACACCAGTGTTCTTTGTTCCTCAACACTGCTGATGATCACATTCCCCGTCACGTCCTCTTTGTCTTCTGCCCGTCCTCTCTACTTCTCCCATTATTTCAGGGCTAAGTGATGAAATGCTAATTTTGACATTCAGAATTGGGCTGAACTCGGCCGAGTGATGAATGAGACGGAGACCGTCAGAGCAGAACACCGCCACGTGTGAATCTCTCTCCCTGGATTCTGGAAAATCTTTTATTATTTATCAAAAAGACTATGCGAGGGGGGAAAAATAAGACAAACAAAAGTGGAAGAGTTAGCTGATTTATGCAAATAGGCCAACAGGATACGATGAAAACAACCAGAGAGAGAGAGAGATAGGGACAGAGAGTGATGCCGTAAATCCCAACCAATAAATTAGCCCTTATTTATCAGTGTGATAAAACTTAAAATCTCTAATTCATCACGCTGTCCAAGATGTAAATATTGGCCTAGTTTTGCCTGATACATGAATTTGTATGACTAACGTGGCCCAGAGCTTCACACGCGGATTCACAAGACCACTA
Source organism: Coreius guichenoti (assembly GCA_039654105.1). NCBI lineage: Eukaryota > Metazoa > Chordata > Actinopteri > Cypriniformes > Gobionidae > Coreius > Coreius guichenoti. Next base: position 3,826,955 of record CM077175.1, on the reverse strand, counting down.
ATAGAGCTGTCCTGCATATGTGTGTTTGTGTGTGCATCGCTGTGATTGTTCTTGCTCATAAACGTGTGTGGGTGTCCACACTAGAGGAGTGAGTCCTTGGGCTGACCTCGGCTCTGACACGCTCCGCTGGGAGGCTTTGAGACATAGACACCTCATCACTGATGCAGCACAGCCACCGCCTACAGAGAGAGAGGCTCTGTACCAAACCCCACAGAAAGCTGCCTACGTAAGCAGCATTCCACGACATCATAGGTGCGCTCACCACACAAAGGCTGTTACGGAATCTTTGATGGTTTTGGAATCTTATAAGTTCAACAAATGCAGAGATTTCTCCATGACAAAAAACACCCAGGATGGCAGACGAGGCCAGATCAATGTCGATTATAAATGTAGGGGAAGATGGGCCCCTTAAGAACAGTGTTTTTACATTGATTTTACAGAGATTTACTTTTAAATAGTAACATACTATCTAAATTAGTGCTGTCAAAATGATTAATAGTGATTAATTGCATCTAACATAAAAGTTTTTGTTTACAAAATATGTGTGTGTATATTTATATATATTATATACATGTCTGTGTGTGTGTGTGTGTACACATATACAGTGCACACACATATACAGTATATAATATATATATGTTAGATGCGATTAATCGATTTGACTATTAATTTAGATACAAGATTAGCATGTGTTGGATGATGATGGATCATCCCATGTGTTATTATAGGAAATAAATAGAAACATTTGCTAATTTAGTTGTTATAGCACAAAATGTCAAATATTAAGCATAACTTTTACAGTATGTATAAATAACTTTTTATATAATTGTTATATATATATATATATATATATATATATATATATATATATTAGTGCTGGGCAATCGATTAATTGCATCCAAAATAAAAGTTTGTGTTTACATAATATATGTGTAATAATATAATGTGTACTGTGTATAATTATTATGTATATATAAATACACACTCCATGTATATATTTAAAGAATATTTGCATGTATATACTGTACATATATTTATATAATTTGTCTTATATATAAATTAAATATTTTATATATAAATATATACATGCATGTGTGTGTATTTATATATACACATAATAATTATACACAGTACACACACATATATTATGTAAACACAAACTTTTATTTTGGATACGATTAATCGATTGCCCAGCACTAATATATATATATATATATATATATATATATATATATATATATTGTCATTAATGTAAAATACAAAATAAACTATTGTATTTTATGATTTAAAATTGTATCATTTTATTTTGACAATTTAGTTGATAATAATTAAATAACCAATGACAGACAAAGCAGAATCCCAGTAAAAGAGATTCATCTGAAAGGTAAAATTATTCTATGACTTATGTACAGGCATATGAATATTAACATATTTAACTGCCCATATTTTAATTGAAGATATGCCATAATAGCAACACTATGAATGCAAATTCAATTATTTCACTCAGCTAACCTATAGGTTTTAATGAAAGCGAAGATAATGCTGAAATGTACATCTAATTCATTGAAAACTATAATACCCCCATTAATTACAATATTACATTTAAAAATAATAATACTAGTAACAACATGCCACTTGGGGCCTTCTGTGTCATTTCTGTGTCCATCTTACCCCATGGGCCTAATTTTATGTTTTTACTTCACTATAAATTTTACTCCACAAATCTAAAAACATTAAAGTGTCCACAAATCCCTTATTAACAAACAGACACAAAAAAAAATTTGATATTCAACATAATTCAGTGTCATAGATCACTATTTTCCAGAAACACAAAATTAGATCAATTATCCTCAAAACTGTTTCGGTTGAATAAATCTCACAATATTGATATTCAGATGAAACAACAAAATTAAAAATAGTGTAGCCATTCATCAAAAGTGCTGAGATGAGATTTTGTGTCACCTCTGGTCAGGAGAAAAAAAATGAAGGTGAGGGGGTCATCTTACCCCCATGTTACCTTTTCATTATATATACAGTATATATAATTTGCTCATAAGTAATAAATAAAAATTGTTGAACATATGGAAAAAATATATACAGTATGTACATATCAAGAGGATCAAGAGTGTTTAAATGTAGGTCATTACATCAAATATCAGACACAAATCTTATTTAGAACCATATAAGAAAGTGAGCCAAATTGGATGCAAAGAAATCCAGTTGTGTTTTTACTGTTTACACATGCAACAATATAAAAATATTAGCCTACTTGATGGTGTAAATGCACTAAATTATACAGGAAAAAAACATGACAGGACGCAAACAAAAACAATAAAAACAATGTAATTTTGTATGCCAATGTTATCTTTTATTGCACAACAAGTCAATATTTGTAAGGAACGCTTCAACAACATCGTGACTGATGTATCAGATTACTGAAAAAGGGTAATATTCATTAGCAGGAGACTTTGCGTATCGCAGTCATAGACATCAGCTGGCAGAATCCCTGCGGACGTTAGTTTTCATAGTATCTCTCTAAACACGTCCTTCTCTGATAGATGCCAATAAATGAACACAAGCAGACTTGTTTTTGCCAAATTCTACCTCCCTGGACCCCTAAATGATTCCTTTGGGTTTACTATTTGGTGCCTAATTTGAAAAAATAAAAGCCTAAAATATAGATTGTTGTTGTCTTCACCATTAAAATGCTAATTGATGTCTTTTAAATCTCAGTATGCACACATACAACTCCAAGATCTGTGTTTCATCTGGAAAGAGAATGTTTTGCAGTCTTTTTTCTTCAAATCATGTAACGATTTAATTCAAGTTAATACATTTGCTATTATTTTAAGCATGGTAACATTTTTATTTATTTTTTTGCATTTGAATATTTATGCAATTGAAAATAATATTTCATTAAGCTGCGCTGTCTCCAACATATATTTAGCATATCTTTCAAATTTATTTTGGACTGGAAAAACATATTTTTGCTGTATGGGATAATACATTTTTCATATATTTTGGCATTTGAATGTTTAAACAATTGAAAAATAGATTTCATTAAGCTGTGCTGTCTCCAACATATATTTAGCATCTATTCAAACTTCATTTTGGACAGAAAGACACTTATTTTTGCCGAATGGGGTATTTATAATGATTGTATTTACATGATCAGATACAAACAGCTGCCGTTAGCGGTTCAAAAGGGGCTGTATTTAGATGAAAGTTCGGATTTGGCACGACACCACCACAGGGCATAAAGGACAAGCAGATTATGATGTTGCACTTCTGTAGGAGGTCTCATGAGCTGCTATTTTGTTTTCTTCAACTAGTCCTGTTAAGAAAACAGGTTGAAACAGGCTGGAACTCTGGGTAGTTATCAGAACGGCTGACGCGGGCCTCTGAACGACGTAGGCAGCGTTTTACGCTGGAACCATTATAGTTTAATACTAAGAGGGATGGGTCTGCTGCAGGAACGATTCTGGCACACAGAGTGACGGAGAGGGTGCCAGGGACTCATGCTGCCAATTGGACCAAAACCGCTCTAGCCCAGTGCACCTCGTGTGACCTTCAAAGGGGACGGCTGACTAATATCTGCACTATGGAGTGAGTGAGAGTGCATTCAGAGGAGGGAATCACACACAAACATAGTGCAAACAGTGACTAAAGCTCAGGGCTCTTGCAGAGAACACACATTGTTGCTCAAAAATACAGCACATTATCAGCAGGAGCACAGCAGCAAAGCCAGACTCATCGCTTACAAAACAGTATCATGGTTTTACCATAAAAATAAACACGCAAAAATTGATACTAATACCGCGCTATTCTTTGAAGTTAAAACTCCACAATTAATAATGAATCAAAATACGAATCCAAACTGCAATATGGGCTGTGATTTAAGTACATAAATATATTAAATATTATCAATTTGATGCATCCTTGATTTATAATATATATATAGTGCTGTCAAATTGATTAATCGCGATTAATCACATCTAACATACTGTAAAAGTTTGTGTTTATATATGTGTATGCATATATACAGGGCTTGAACTTTTTTGCTCATCAGTCACTGTGGCTAGTGGTTTTCCAAAGTTACTAGCCACTCAGCATTTTCACTAGTCACAATTTTGGCATTGATACATGGGGAAAAACTGCCATATAGATACTTATAATATTATCTGATAATTTGGCAGCAGGTTTATTAGGCTGCTGTCACTTTAAGACCTGACGCACGGATCCATTATACTGTTACACATGCGTTTTCTTTCTCAACTGTTTACGTTCACTTCAAACAGAACTGACTGTGTTTACGTGAATACTCGCCAGGACCGGCATTTTGACATTATTTTGTGTGTATTTGACTGTTTAAGCGCAAAAAGCACCGAATAAGAGCTGAATTTAGCACTGAGAGGCGGCTTTATGTGTGCGTACTTTGGGTGTTTGAGCACAAAATCTGCGGGAATGAATAAAATTATGTGCAGTACGCGCAATCCCACGGCGAAATTCAAGCCTGTAACAGCAACAATATTCATCCGGAGCAAATGAAGTGAGCGAGTGAGGGGAGGAGGGTTTGTGTGTCACTCGCTGTCGGAGAGATGAGAGAGAGAGAGAGCGCAGCTGGTGTCTATTCTGTGGAAAATGAGTATTGGAAGTGTTTCAGATATTTCAGTATCGATATGTATCGAAAAATCGACATTTTTGACAACACTACATTGCACTTAGTTTATTATTTCAGATGCTTTTTTTAAATTACTACAGTTGAAAATGTATATATTACATATAAAATAGCCAAACTGGCTAGGAGTGACTGTTTTACTCGCCACTCCTGAAGATACCGCCATAAAGCGTTTTCGTAAGTGAGACAAACAAACATCCCTTCATTATCCATACAGCCATTTTCCCCGAAATGAATAACAGGCAGAGGACGCAGCAGCATTAGCCACATCAGAGCTTTCGCTGGGTTCGGGTCAGCAGAAATAGACACAAATCCGGATCCATTTAGTCCACACCAGCCTAATCTGACGTTTCATTGAACCACATTTAATTGGATGGCTTGCATTGGAAATGACAGCGGATAGAAAGAGAGACACAGTACTGAGACAGTCATGGTACTACGGATGTATATGCACGATCAAAGTCAGTTTGTTCTTCTTAAAACGCGTTTTGATGCTACGTTAACACTTAGACAAAGCTGGAAGCTCGCACATGAATATTAACACAAAAACCGTCGTCTGGCTTTGCATATAAAATCACATCTCTGAACAGAGCTGCGTCCACGTGACACAAAACAAGCAGTGCATTTACAAGGCTTTGCTGCTGTTCTCCCATCTGACAGCACTTTAATAAGAGCAATTCAGACCTTTCAAATAGCCTAAAGAGCCTACATTTATGCAACTTGTCAATTTTAATTAAACAATGCATAATATGAAAATGACTCTATTCACTCCCCTAGTACACAATCCTGGTCTTATTGCAGTGCACATTATTCCATTATATCTTAAATCTTGCATTAAAATGGCTTTTGATTAATGTTAACTAATAGCCAAATAGCTGTTGTTTTAGGCAAATGTTGCAGGTAAAATTAGCTATATCCATAGGGTGAATTCAGGTTGAATGGGACACTTTTTTCCCCCAGTCATCTCAATGTCAAAAAGTGTCCCAATCAACCTAAATTCACCATATAATATATGGAAAGTTACAGCAATAGATCTGAAAGTAAAAAGCGTCACCATTAAAATACGTGAAGATGCTCTGGAGGGTGAACTTGACCTTCAGTCTTTATGTTTTCAAAAGAGTTCATAAAAATCCACTCCAAACTCAATTTCATATCTGGTATGGACTGAACGTTTCACCATCCCAAGCGATTCCCAATATCCTGTTGCACTCATATGTCACATTATGGAAGTAAAATCCATTGCAGATGCAATTTCATGTTTACCTCAAACTGTTACAATAAAAAATGTATAAATTAGTAACCCAACACTGTAATATGATTTTCTTACTCGGTCCTGTTTTCCTCTACAAATACCTAAACATTCTTAAATCATGTTACAATGCATAAAGCAAAATGACTGTTTACTGACAAATTTATCAAAGTGTGTTTATGCTTAACCAATTTCAGAATCTGCAAATATTATAATGCATTTTAACTTTGGTTATAATTATTTATGAAAAGATATAATGCGTTATAACGTACATTATGAATACCGTTATAATGCATTATACATAAGTAAAACGTTTTGGTCCAGTGGGATAAGAGAAATAATCTTGTTTTCCCTGTGAATTTCGATGCATTATACTTATGTATAATGCATTATAACGGTATTCATAATGTACGTTATAACGCATTATATCTTTTCATAAATAATTATAACCAAAGTTAAAATGCATTATAATATTTGCAGATTCTGAAATTGGTTGTTCGTCCTCATAATGCATTGTATGCTCTCATGAATAACTGTAACCATAGTTATAATACATTATAATACTTTTATGCCTTATACTTTCTAAAGGTGTGTTCAATGATTAGATAAGTATTATAACTATGGTTACAGTTATTCATGAGAGCATACAATGCATTATGAGGTGCATTACATGGCACAATTAATGTATTATACATAAAGGCTTTAAGTAAACTTTTTTGGTAGCACTTTATTTTACAGTCCTGTTTTGCATGTACATACTATGTACTTATTATAGTAATTATAATAACTAATTACCCCTAACCTTAACCGATGTAGTTAGTTACCTTGTATTGCCCACTACTTTCTTAGGTAAGTACATGCAACTGTAAAATACAGTGCAACCAGGATTGCAGTAATGTTATATCCTGACAATTGTGATATTAAACCGTAACATCTTATTGCATTTGCTGTTTATATGTGCAATTGTGCTCGGAATCACTAATAAGACAACCTGAAAATCTCGTTATGTGTGCTAAAAGTCTCATCATCATTGAATCTGCTGTGATGTCTATGATCTGCAACAGCAAAACCCCCTAGAACCTCTTACCAGAGCTGTGCTAAAGTAAAGTCTGGCTTTTGGTATAGATCCAAAACAACGTTCTCACTCAGTGTCCCGTACACAGACATGCAGCTCAGGGTTCCAGACAAACAGAAATGTGCAAGTCGTGTTTCCCCACACGAGGAGGTTATGCTGGGTTATTCGTTTCACTAACACTAATTAGCAGCTACTGTACATATATTGCGAGGTTAAAAGGATTAATTCACCCAAAAATAAAAATGCTGTCTATTTAGTCTCCCTTATGGCATTCCAAGTCTGTATAGTGTTGATTTTTTTTTTGTTTGTTTTTTTCCATGGGGCACAAAAGGAGAAATTTTGAAGATCTTCACAAAGCTTATTTATGCAGCGGCACTTCATAGATCAATGTCTGATCAAAGCTTAAAAATAGACCAAAAAGTAGTTCATTCGCTCGTAAATAACAGCCTAAATTTAAATCTGTATGACTTTAGAAGATATGAAATCATACACGGCACAAAATTATTTTCTTACGCAATATTTTGTCTTGTTCTCCATTACAAATATCTAAACATTCTTAAATCAAGATCTTTTTACTTTAGAAGCAAAGTTTTGTTTTTACACGAGTTGTGCAAGAAGTCGGTTTAATGTAATTGAAGTTGAAATGACTTAAACATCCAAGTTGATTGTACTTAAAAAATTAAAGCAGCAACTTTTCAATGTATTGCACTAAAAAAATATTGTTGGTTTAACTTAAAGTAAGTAAGGTTGCTTTCAAATTCTGAGTTCATTGAAATTAAACATTTGAGTTAATACAATGGTGTAGCAACTCATAATGCAATAACTGCCAATAATGTAATAAGTATTACATTATTTTTGTATTAAATGTTCATAATGTAATAATTTTCTCAAAATGTAATAAAATCTTGAGCTCATAATGTGATAATTTTTACATTACATTATAAACTCACCAAAAACATATTGTCATAATTGTAATAGCTTTTAAAACATAAAAAATATTAGTATTCCTTTACAGTACATTTTTACAAATCTAAATCTCTAAGTCTTAAACTACCTGCAAAATGCAACATTTAAATATTCATGCAGTTATTATTATTATATTTTTATTAAATATAAAGTGTTGGTACCTTTATAGTATTGTTAATAATAATAGCAGTATCGGTACTTTATTAGTATTTTTAAAATGTACTATAAAGGAATACCAATGCTTTATGTTTAATAAAAATCTAATAATAATTAATAATAATAATAATTGCAAGAATATTTAAATCTGTTGCATTTCGCAGGTAAAAATTTTTTTTACATTTACTGTAAAGGAATAATATTTTTTGTGTCTTAAAAGCTATTACAACTATAAAAATGACAATGTTTTGGTGAGTTTATAATGTAATAAATTTCTCATAATGTAAATTCAAGATTCTTTATTGTCACTATACAAGGTACAGCGAAATTATTGCATTATGAGCTAGAGATTTTATTACGTTTTGAGAAAATTATTACATGATGAACATTTTATTACAATAATAATGTAATACTTATTACATTATGTGCAGTTATTACATTATGAGTTGCTACAAATGGAGATCAACAGAAACTCAAAATATTATGTTATCTGAACCACATAAATTATCTAAGTTGATTTGACAAAAGAAAAATGTTTTGATAACAAATCATGAAAATTATTTTTTACAGTGTGGCAGATAATCTTTCCTATTTTAAGCATAAACTCATTTCATTTTCTTTTTTTTTTTACTTTATATTTTAAGTCACTTTGCTTCTCAAGTAAACATATTGATTTAAGAATGTGCAGATATTTGCACTGGAAAACAAGACAATTTTAAATATATTTTCTGTATTTTTGTTGTTTTATTTGGAGTTTGATACACTTGGTCATGATGAACTTTGTACAGAAACGAGCTACGTGAAGATGCATCATTTTTGGGTGAACATTGCCTTTATAAAAAAAAAAAAAGACATAAACTTTGCATTTTGTCTTTCGTAGAGCCACATACGACTAAAAATAGACTATTTGGAAACTAGATATACTAGGCACTAGGTATTTACAGTACATTGTGCACTGGGGCACATTGTCAAAACAGAAAAGAAACAGACAGACAGAGACAGAGAAAAAAAACACTTCTCATTACAGAAACATAAAGTACCCTGATTTACATTTGATGCCGGGAATTATGGAGGAATGTTCAGTCAATCTGTCCGCCTGTCCTTCAAGCGCTTGCAGGGAAGATTGCCTCGCTTGCATCTGCCAGCCTTTCCGCGCTGGAAAAGCAGAATAAAACTGTCACATTTTCCACACAGATGACTTAACAGCAGTGGCAGACGAGGCCTGTGGTGAGCGTGAACGGGTACTATATGAGTCTGCTGTAGAGCGACGCTAAAACACTCACATTTGGCTGCGATCTCCATTCAAACAATCAGACAGCAGCTTAATTAGGGCTAAAACCATTACATATGCAAACGTGTGTACATATGTAAATAAAACGGTCCAGTTATTCACATACATTCACTGCCATACCAATCGTTATCGAACCAGCGGGTGTGGATGTGGATTTGAGACAAATAAAAACACAGTTTGTGTCCTTGGGCGAGAGAACATAAAGCCCTAGCAGAACTGAAAGGTTTAATCGAGCACTAAATGTTCCTTTACTGGGAAACCAAATAAGAGGGATTGCATTGCAAACCTGTGGTAAAGTTTCATTGAGCCTTCAGGTCGACGGACTGTCACTTCCTAGCTTCCTTTCTCAGATGAATATCATCAGACTCTTATGTTACAGGAGAGGTGTGTGTGGAGGTTCAGTTAGCTGGCTTTATTGGGGCTTTTTAGGTCTGATTGAAATTATACCTTCACACCGTGTCTACACCAGAAACGAGCGCCGCGTCACTAAATTTCAACACCAAATCACTGCCATTATAATCAACAGAGCCGTTTACAATGCCTTCATTTGACAGATGCCTGTTTTGTATTTCTAGCATGCTGCACAGACTATTTATTTTTCCCCTCTGTCTGAAATAATGGCCCGGTGTTGTGCCGAATTCTGACCCCCTGCCAGATTATTACCCCCCTAGTATTGGTAGGTTCAGGAGTAGGTGTGGGGGAGGGGTTAGGATTAGGGGTGGGGTTAGGATTAGGCAATCAGGTAGCGACTTCGAGGGGGGTAATAATTTGGCAGGTGGTCGAAGATCGGCACAACACCGGTTTCACAGACAGGGTTTAGATTAAGCCAGGATTAGGCTTGAGTTCAATTGGGGCATTTAAGTAACTTTTATAAATGTGCCCTAGAAAAAATCATTACTGGTGTGCATCTTGAGACAAAACAATGGCAACTGACATATTTTAAGATATATCAGTGCAAGTCGCTTTCAGTTAAAACAGCTCAAACATGCATTTTAGTCTAGGACTAGCTTAAGCCTTGTCTTTGAAACCGGGGGAATGTTTTTGATGAATTTAACTGAATTTTCTGGCAAACCATGTTTTCACTGTTATACGGTAGGGGGCGCTATTACGCATCTTCTGAAAGAGTATGAATCTCCGGATCAAAAAACAGGCGATGAAGAAGCAGAAACAAGCGATAGAGGCATTGCTTATGCATATATAAAATAAAGCAATCATCAAACATTAAACAGCATATAGGCGGTGAGCGGGGCACAACCTAACACGGGGTTAGTTGTAACACACATGGTTCAAAACTTTCCACACATGCCAGGATGATGAAACTTAGTGTATTTACCAGTTGCCATATCAACACTATATAGAGAAAAAATTGTGGGGGTGTTGATGGACTCCATCTTCTCCATCTGTGATTTCATCATCGTTCTAAATCTGATCCGGACGTAGTCTTTGACAAAAATGCGTTTTTCTCAGCTTTTTGCTCAAAAAGTAAAGTCAATTTATGTATTTAATTGTTTGACAATTACATCAAAGCCAGTTTGTGATATTTCTGTTATCTGGTCATCTAATTTAAACCATATATATATGCATGCATTTCCAGTGTAGACACGGTGTTGTGCTGCATTTACACTGCAAAGTCTAATGCACAGATCCAAGATGTTTACATTCACTATATGTGAATATTTCACCCTCATGTCGTTCCAAACCCATAAGACTTTCATTCATCTTCGGAACACAAATGAAGATTTCTGCCCCTCCATTGCAAGTCTATTTACCCAACACTTTGATGCTTCAAAATATGTGATGTTATATGTGAATAAAAGCCTAAATTAAAGGGGTCATGAACTGAGAAATCAAAATGCCCTTGATCTTTTGACATATAAGAGGTCATTGTACTATAAAAACATCCTGTAAGTTTCAGAACTCAAAACTTTCTTGTTAGTCTAAAAACATCTTATATTGAAGCCCATCTGCCGTAACGACAGGATGTGGAATGTGCCACTTTAATTACATAATCGTGTGGCTAAACACCGCCTCCGCAGAAGAAGATCAACGCCTGCTTCTACATCACTACCCATTTAGCCCCGCCCACTGAATCGCACATGCCAGTGTAGTAGGTTCACTGTGGATTATTTGGTAAATTTGCAAACAGACTTTTACGATATGGACAGTAATGCGACAACATGTAAGTAACCGTGTTAATTCTAATGCCTGATCTGTGACCAGTGATTTCTGATATGTAATGATTCATGTACAGTCAGATGTTCTTTGTCTATGTGTCAGTAAATTAAACCAGTGACTAAACAGCCAACTTTACATTGAAAAAGAAGAAAATAATCTGTTATTTAATCTCTGCTAATATTATATACAGAAAGCGATCAAAGAACGCTCCCTTTGCAATCGCTGGAGCTGTCAATCAAACAGCGCGAGTTTATCAGTGACTGAGTTCTGGACTCTTGCCAAAACTCCCGTTATAATCAACGAATCTCTTATTTGCATTGTGTTTGCACAGTTAGTTATGATGAAATCATTCGTCAGTGTGCAGAAATTGAGTTGCAATGACGAGATCACGGCATTCATGAGCTCAACATGTCTGTGATCGGCTACAATGCTCTTCACTGCAACCTTTCATGCCACAATCTAAATATAATGCTATAGATCTAAATATAATGCCATAGATTTAAATATAATGCTATAATAAACACTTTTCACGATTAGTTAACGTTGAGAGCTGTAACAGTAAAAACGTGCTAAAAGTTTTCAAAAGAGAGTTCCACATGTAATACTAGCTATTTCATATACAGGATGTTAGCCAATCACAGCAGTGGGCGTTTACACTGAAGTCTGACAGCAGCCAATCACAGCAGTGGGCGTTTACACTGAAGTCTGACAGCAGCCAATCACAGCAGTGGGCGTTTACACTGAAGTCTCATAGCAGCCAATCACAGCAGTGGGCGTTTACACTGAAGTCTGACAGCAACCAATCACAGCAGTGGGCGTTTACACTGAAGTCTCACAGCAGACAATCACAGCAGTGGGCGTTTACACTGAAGTCTCACAGCAGCCAATCACAGCAGTGGGCGTTTACACTGAAGTCTCACAGCAGCCAATCACAGCAGTGGGCGTTTACACTGAAGTCTCACAGCAGCCAATCACAGCAGTGGGCGTTTACACTGAAGTCTCACAGCAGCCAATCACAGCAGTGAATCAGAAGACTTGGATTAAACCGCTCGATTCTTGAACTTTTTGAATGGAGGGACAGAAATCTCTTCATCTGTGTTCTGAAGATGAACGAAAATCTTACGGGTTTGGAACTACATGAGGTTGATTAATTAATGACAGAATTTTCATTTTTAGGTGAACTATCCCTTTAATACACAACAGGCGTTGTAGAAATCCCAATGCACTCACTAACCTCAGCTAAGCACCAAAGTGATGATTTCAGACCACTGGACACGCATGCGTTTAGATTTCAACCAGATGACCAAACACATCAGATATATAATAGATCCAGAACCACATCTGAAAGCGACCCAAGCCAGATGTAGAAAATACAATCTGTTCAGTTTGTGTTCTTGCACAAACATGTATGCAACATGATCTGATCTGTGCATATCTGTGAGACAAAATCAGAATTGTTTAGCAGTGTAAATGCAGGCTTGCAAAAGTCAAAATGACCCAATTGACTGTTGTTTCAGCGAATCTTGTTGATGATAAATTTTTTTTTTTGTTTGTTTTGTTTTAATAGATTAAGCTGCCTGTTTCAATCTCAAAAATCATTTAGTGCATCCTGGGAATGTGGTGATACCTGTCCTATAGAGGGCGATAATGGGACACAGTGTGCTTTGTGTTACGATAATCCACATATGGACCACCGTCAGAGAAACAAGACTTAGAAAAATAAAAGCATTCTAGACGTATCTGATTAAAGTATTTAGGATGTGATCGCTACAAACAATCAGCAAATACACACAATTTCCATTTTGCATGAGTTATTACTGATCTATTTACATGGCAGTTGTTAACATTCAGGTCACATCATTAATGCCGTTTGACATACATTCAAAACCCATAATGCACCAATCTCATTTTTGTTTTTCTAAAATCATTTTTTTCCTAGGTTACTGCCCGGGTTTGCACATAAAATAATTTACAGCGTCATATTTACAATTTCAAAGTTCAAGTGAGAAAAATCTGCAGCAGTTGACAATGAAACGAACACAAACGAACTACATTCTTGTAAAGAGACAAGTTCGTAAATCAACCCAATAGTCTGTTCACATGCAATCAACAAATCAACAATTCAGCCAGCGCTCACAGGCCTGCAAACCGAGCCCACGCACAAACTTTGTATTACGTTTACAGGCCATTAATATGCAGCATGTTTTAGATACTCAGTCATTTGTGCAAATCAGAATCAATGGGAGAACACGCAATGTTATAAAAATGCCACTGTTAATAGATATAGAAGATATTGTTTTTTTGTTTTTTTTTACAATAATATTACATTATATAGATAATATTGTTTTTTTTTTATTATTTTATATTATTAAATTTAAAAGTAAATATTACAATTTTTTAAGGTCTACACCTGAACAACCCAACCTTTCTGACCACTGACTTTCAAAATTGTGATTTTCTATTTTATTGTGACTGTAGTTCTTCCCAGCAATACAAAAATAAATAAACAAAGAACCATAAAACATTACAAAACCCGTTTTCATCACTGAAACGAGCAACTGCGCCCTTACAAACATAAATTGGCAAATACTGCTAAATTTAAGAAAACAAAGACAAATTTTATAACATATTGCGAAAGCTGCACAACCTTATCCAGTGCCTTAAAACGATGAGGTTTCTCTGAATAACGCTGATTCAATTGCTTACGCCGCGATATGAAGCTTTCATATAAAAGGCAGGGCAAGGATATTGCAGAATTATATTGCATGTACAGATCATCATGGATCACAGAAAACAGCATGGTTATTTTGGTTTGCCTGCTAATTTAAACGAGTTCTGCAAAAGACCCATTGCATTCAAGTCTCAACTCTCAGTGCAACCCCAATGCAGTGAAGTATTGCCTTTATCGACACGCCTGACGAAACGACGTAAAAAAATGCAAGCATTACACTCCCGTTCAATAAAACACAATAATAATAAGCTTATGTGCACAAATACACACGCACACACACACAGACCATGTATATGGCTTCTAAACTCTGAATCAAGGCAGTTAAATAGAGGACGTTTTCGTTTGACTTGTTTTTCTCAGTTGACACAGACACAACCAAAACTTGTGTTCACGCTCAACTTTGGTTTTCGAGTAAATACAATTTGTGTGTTTTCTATTATAACTTCTTTTTTTTTTCCCTTTTTTACCTCCTTATTTACATTAAGATATAAGATCGACCAGCGGTCCATAATACTTTTTTTTTCATTGATATTTTACAACAAAGTGAAAGACAGTTAATTAGATTGCTACAAGTAGAGCTTATACAGAAAGAATGAAAACACGTTCACAAAGCGTCAGATTTCATCATTGTCATCTCTTGCAAGTCCCTGATTTTCTAGTCGCCCCGATTGCATTGTATGAACTCTACAGAAAACACCATGTAACACACGACAGGATTTCTTCCTTTCACTCGGGACGATAAAGACAAATATATTAAGAGGCATCAGAAGCTGTACAGGGGCGGCACTAGCTACACTAGCGGGTGGAGTCGAGGCATCCGACCTTGTGAATCTATTTGTAGTGGAGACGCTAAATCTAGTAGCGGTAAAGGTGCGGTCACATTAGTGATATTTCAGTGAAATTTCATGGGCTCACACAGAACTCACTTCCAAACCAAGCAGTTGTCTGTTGGTCAGCATGATGAATTCAAGTGGCCAACATGAAAATGAGGCAATTTCTTTATGTATATGCTCCCTCCCACCAGCTAAGGTCATTAAATGAGTGACGCTTCACTCTTTCCAAAACCTTCACCCTCTCTGTTCCTCTCCGGTGGAATGTGCTGCTAGGAACATCACATCTTTCAACAAGCAGTTTAAGACACACCCACATCTTCGAACCAATGCACTTCTCTTCTCTAGCTTACTTCCTAATCTAGCTATCAAATAAACACAAACATTGACAAACAGTGTTGGGGAAAATTACTTTGAAAAGTAATGCATTACAATATTGCGTTACTCCATTAAAAAAGTAACTAATTGCGTTAGTTACTTTTTAAGAAAAGTAATGTGTTACGTTACTTTTGCTCACCTGGGCTGGGCTTGTTTTTTTTATATATAACAAAAAAATTGTATTTTTGGGCAAATGTAAAGACCCTTTCGCATCAGAATTGAAATAACAAGGCGTAAAATGGACATTCACGCATGGACAGTAGAGGGCGCCGCTCAAACAAACCTTTCAGCTGCACTGCCATCACACTTCACCAATAAAAACAAAAAATCTAAAGTAATTTTTGCTTATGGTTTAACTGAATCATCGAAAGTCAGCAGCAAGTACATTGGTCAATAAAATTAGATTAAATGCATTAAAAATATTTGTTTTATTTAACATTAAATTATTTGAGGTTTGCGTAGTATTCTGATTTTGCACTTCACTGGAAATTTTAAGGAATACTGGATGTTTTTTTGTGCAAGTGAGATGAGTAAATGCATGCTCACATTTAGTCTAGAACTACAATAACCATCATGTTTACTCACAATGTCTCTGTATTTACTCACAATTTCACTTAACATGAGGACAAGAGAGCTGTCAGACAATAAATGGGAAAACAAAGTAACTTCCGTTACTTATTTGAAAAAGTAACTCAGATATTTTGTTGTAAATTTAAAAGTAATGCGTTACTTTACTAGTTACTTGAAAAAAGTAATCTGATTACATAACTCGAGTTACTTGTAATGCGTTACCCCCAACACTGTTGACAAATTGCTCTTTTGTAAGTCGCTTTGGATAAAAGCATCTGCTAAATGCATGAATGTAAATGTAAATTTCGCCCTTGAAATTTCACCGAGCAATGGTAAATGTGACCGCACCTTAAGTCTGTCTGATCGCCTTCCCTTTGGTTCCTATGAAAAGCCATCCTACGAGCGCGGTGCCCGAGCAAAAAGAACGAACTTTGACTCACAAAAAGTATTGCAAAGAGTCTCAGAGTTCTCGTCAGAGGTTGGACGAGAGCCGGGATCTGGCTGTGAAGTCCGTCTCGGGAAGGCTGACTATGGAATCTTTCTTGCGTATAGCCGAGTCCGGTCCCGTTACGCCAGGCGGAGTGCCTGTAGGGGGCGGTGTGGACGGGTAATTCCCAGCCGCGGCTGTGGACGCCTGGTGTGGCAGTGCCATCCTCTGAGGCAATGCGCTCCGGACACCGGAAGGCCCTGGGACAGCAGGATGGGGTGCTTGAGGTGGGCCGATTGATGTCGAGGAAACGCGGGTCGATGGTGGCGGGCTGGGCGCGACGGGCGGGGCGCCATCTTGTGGCAGGGAGGGTTGGGAAGCCGACAGGGCTCTGTCGTCCTGGGTCAAGCTGCCCGTTTGGTGCAGCGGTTGTGATCCCTTGGGCCGTGTGGGACTGGGAGCATGCTGTTGGATGAGCGACAATTGAGATCCGGAGCGCGCACCCATCACGCCACCCCCGTACTGGAAAGTTCGTCCGCCTGCTGCAGCTAGCGGACTTTGCACTGGCGGACTGGCCATAGCGACGGCGGCGAACGCGCCAAGCGGCGGCAGAGACTGCTGAGGAGAAACCGAAACCGGGCTGGCAAGGCTTTGCACCACCTGGAACCGTCGGACCATCCTGGGCGACTGCAAGGTGCTCGGACCCACCATAGGGCCACCGAACTGCGGACAGAAGCTCATCGCTACTGCTTGCTGTAGAGTAGCAATGGCAGAGCTGCCCTGCGATTGGCCAGGCGGAGCAAACATCCCGCCAGGGATGGAGGGCGTCATGGACATGGCACGCGGGCGCTGCAGATCGATCAGCTTCACCATCTCTCGGTCGTACTTCACGATCTCTTGAATCATCTCGTTCTCACGGTTGTTTAGGATTCCGGAGTTTAAGTCATGCTGCACTTTGTTCATTAGGATGGAATTCTTTTTTCCTGTAACGAGAGATTAACATTTTGTATTATTGTATTGTATTTTGAAAATTATATATTGTTCAGCTACATGTAATTGTTTTGATAGTATGATAGATTTGAATGTCAGTATTACTATAGAAGGGTGATTCTATAATTGCAGGTACATTTGGTGTCCAAAGTCATTATTTTTTCCAAATGGTTATATTTTTAATTATTTTAATAATTTGTTACTGGATCACACGATGTTACAGGCCATAACAATATAATATTTTCTGTAAAAAGTGTCTTATATAGCTGAAAATCATGATTTCTTGTTTTCCGATTAGTGTAATTTTTTCCATCATGTATCATTATGAAATCAAAATATTTGATTTTACTTTTCTTTTGGTAATATTTCATTTATTTTATTTATAAAAGCCATAAATAGTCATTTTCCTAATTCTACAACATTAAATTGTTTAAAAATAACTTTTACCTTATAAAAATGTGTCCATAAATCGTGTGTCAATTCTGTTACCGTACCATACTTTGCCTTTAAATTGGTGGAATTATCTCCCACAACTAAGTAAGATACAGGAAATGTCACTTTCCCTCACTGATAAGATCTGAAGCACTGAAAGGTGTGTGTGCTCTCTCTGAGAAAATACTTTAATCTAAAAATTTCTTACACCAAGAGTTATTTTTTAAAAACGTCAAAATTGTTACCACAGTATCAAAAGGAAAATGTCACTCAAACTCAGAAATGTAGCAAATTACTGTCTTATTCAATTTTGTATTATGTTACGTTTTGAACTCAAGTTTATGTAGGTAAAGTAGGTAAGCATGCAAATTGGCCTGTAGGTACATAGAGTTTTGGCTGTGTTTCTGTCTAAGTGAGAAATTAATCCATGTGATTTGAAAGATGTGGTCACTGAATGCATTTTGTGCCAGAGCAATGATAAATGCTTCACAATCTAGGCCACAGAGACTCAATGTGGGAAGAGTTTTGAAAAAGTGACCTAGGTATTGAGAAATGTGTCCTAGCGATTGTATAAAAAAAAAAAAAAAAACTGCATTGAAATTAAGTGTACTTAAAGTTAACACATTTTAAATGTACTAAACTGCAACTTCACCATTACAAATGAGTTATTATAAAAAAGATTTAAATGCATGACATTCAATAGATGTGACGTTAAAATATTTTAGTTTCCCATAAAAGCTTGGCAGTGCTCAGCAGTACACATATTTCAAAGACAATAGAAGTAACTATGAAATTAGATATAAAGATGTACTTAAGTCCTACTTACATGGGTTAGTTCAACTAATTGCATTTAATATAAATTTAAACTATAATGTGTTTAGATTTAATTGTAAATAACATGCAATTAAGGGCCAGATTTACTAACAGCTTGCACCAGCGCAAACCCTCTTTTGGCGTTAAAAAACTGCCGTCAGGATTTACTTAAGACACGCAGTGAGAAATTAGCGTTGAAAAGGCGTGGACAGGGTTATTTTTACGTCTGACCTTATTGCATATGCATTTGTAGGAGTTTCCCTTTCAGACGCAAAATTTATGAAAGGAGAGTATTTAAATGAATCATGCAAGGTGATTTACTAAGTTTTGCGCTCGTCAATTTACTGGTGTTTGTGCCATTATTTACCGCCCGAAAAAGCATGTCTTAAACCAGACGCTAACTGGTAGATTGTGTTGGTAATTATGAAAATGATCCAGCTGCGTCTGTGTTCTTTAACGTGCATGTCGTCAGTAGATCACACGCAGAACTGTCCACTTCCATCGGCGCTTTTTTGGAATTGCGCTCTCATACTAATTTGCCCTGTTTAGTAAATCTAAGCCCTAATTGTCAGAAAACATATTCAATTCACACTTAAGTATATTCTTTTAAAGTTCTGTTTTGAAACCCTCAAACAATTACATTAGAAGTCAATGAGACAAGTGCATTACTGTTAACAGGATTTCAGTTCTTTTTTTACAAGCCCACCATTATTGACAAGTCAATATTTAGTCCTAATCGACACAAATGCTGCCCATAAAGCTTAAGCTGTATTTAACCCTGAATAATCCTTTAAGGCAATAAAATGTTCACATGATTGTTCTTTGAGAAACTTCAGAAGGTGGTTTTGGTTTCGCTTACCCAAGCGGTCCAGTCGGTCGATGGCCACTGTCTCAAAGGCCCTCCTCATCATGGGATACTCCTCCAATACCTCATTAAAATTGTCCACGGAGAGAGAATACAGGCGACAGTAGGTCTCTGCTCGCACGCTCGCCGTACGACGACCCCGCGTCAGCAGGCAGATCTCTGACAGAGAGGAAAACGGTCAAACTCACACACATTGCAGACTGAAGGACATGAGCACCAGAATAATTTAAAAAAACATCTTGATAGTGCCGTTCATCAGGGGAAAGGAAATCTGTGACCTTTTCTAGATGGCAAGTGTTTTTAAATTGCTTGAAAACTGAAACCCTGAAGAGTCCTTCATTGAACAGGGAATGAATTTAAATATATGCCTGCAGAAAGTAATTAAACTTTATCAGACTTCATTCAAAAGTATGTGATTTGAATGCTTATTACAAAGTGGTGAATATATCCTTGCTTTATTGAGCTCGCCTGTCTTATAAATCAAGTGTGTAATTATTTCAATGCAAAAAAAAATCCCGCATCCCATTTAAAGGGAAATTCTGTCAATTTACTCAACCGTTATGTCACTGCAAACCTGTTTGACTTCCTGTGGACACAAAATATATTTTGAAGAACAATTATGGTCCAAACAACATGACTCCAATGACTTTCATTGTAAAAAAAAAAAAAAAAATTTCCCACAGACGTATATAAGTCATACACACATCCACAATCATCATATTTTCACTGTTTCATGGTGAATGTTCAAGGTTATTTTGAGCCTATATTTAGAAGATCACACACACACACACACACACGTTGTCTGGGATTAAATTGAGCTCATGCAATATTGGAACACAACTAGTTCCTTAGGATGGGAGAGAAATAACCCATAAGCCTCAGAAGATAATAAACATCATTCATCATACATGTTGTGCGTCATTCTGTGTATTAAATCCTGACCCATCCATCAGGACCCTCTCTGTGTGTTCGGTCCATTTCCCTGTCTTCTCTCCCAATCAATCCAGAAAATCCAATACACAACCTTGGAAGCCTTGGCTCACTTTACAGAACTTTGTCATTCCAGCAGCGTTCATCCGGAGCCGGGGTCATTCATCAAACCGAAAGGCAGTAAATTAAAGCTACAATCACAGGTACATACATAAAGGTGAACAAACACACACGCGCCGGTGCAGACACAAACACTCTTGTGGACACAAAACCTCATTTGCATCTAATTTGTTCCTTCATTTGATTATATACCTTTATACAACAGTTCTTTCTGGTTCTTGAATCTGATTGGCTGAGAGCCGTGCGATATACTCCCAGCACTCTAACCGTAGTTATTTAGACCTCAAATATGTGACTCATATATAAACATAGCACCTGTTTTACAATTAGTTTAAAAGCTTTTGCAGATGCGAGCTCCAGGCCGTCAGCGGCCGTTCAGCGCTCATGTATCCGCAGAGAACAGCTTCATCTAGGCCAGTCCTTTGGGAATTTGCCCCTGGCTCTTACTGTATGTAGATAGTGGTTAAACATGAGATATAATTCATTTGGGGTATTTCAAACAGGCAATCTTTGGTCTTATTCATCTATTACTTGTTCCAGAGCAAACCGATTTGGGTTAAGGGGAATATTAAGTTTGATAATATATTTAGGCTGTTTATCTTAAATCCTGTACTAGAGCGCTGCTTTTGTACGTTTGACTGAACTGTTTGCATGTGTTTATTTCCTATTGACTTTTTGTAATGGCTTTTGTTGCTAATTTAAATATTATTGTTCAATAAATATTATTTTATATAAATAATATGCTGTATTTGGTATTGAGAAAGGGTCCGTTAGTGATTGTAATTTCGACTTCAGTGACAGTTACATTATTACACCACTAGATGGCAGCAAAGACTGCTTTTATGAGTGACTGGTTGTAAACAAGGAAGTTGTTTTAGTGCTGTCTTTGGAAATATTTTAAAAGGACAAAGGTATCGCTTTCCTCAGCGGACATTCAAACTGATTTTCTATTTTGGAAATAATATTATGGACATCGACCTGGAGAATGAACGCTATATCAGATGCAGGTAATACACTCGTTTAGTCGATCTCTCTCTCATAATACTCTACATAATACAATAAGCTTCAATGAAGCGACTCAACGTTCCTTCATTACTAGTTCTAAAGTGACGTTTCTGAATTAGTAACGGAGGATTGGTCTTGACTGTCAAACTGTCAACTTGAGATCTGAATCTGTGGCGGAAGGGAGTAGTTCTGCACAAAAGAGGCTCCGTTGTTGTTTCTTATTTATTAATTCTTATATATCACATTCATAGCCGTGCGATATGGCTGTATATCAGTGATTACCTACGGCCGAGTCACAGCCGTGCTGATATACAGCCATATCACACGGCTACTTGTGTAATATTGCTCATTTAACATCCATTCACACATACACAAAAGCCACTAGGAGTGGGCGATATAACGGAAGACACAATTAACCAGTAAAAATTTGTCAACCGGTAGAGATCGTCTCTATCGCGGTTGCGCTCATGTGACGTGTGTCACGAAAGCTTATTGTTTGCATGCGCTTTTAAGCATTGTGGTTTAAAAACAGGTGATTTTAAACCATTTCGCTATATGCGCACGCTGTCTGAGAGATGGTTTCTGAGCTGTCTTGGCCTTGAACGGTTAAATACACACACACTTGTGTGTCAAAACGCCTGTCTTTGCAAGTATCCTAATAAATACAGTCATTTATGCCTTAAGTGAACATAAACATTTGCGAAAGGAAATGCATGTGTAACAGTATATTGGATCCGTGCATAAACTCTTAAAGTGACAGCAGCCTAATAAACCTGCTGTCTGAAACAACAAAAGAGAGAAACTCACTCACTGCTCTTGACTAAATCCCTTTTTGTAACTTTAACAAGAAGAATGTATATTTAATTCACAATGAAGACCATGCAGTTTTTTTTTATACATTTGATTACTTTATACAATTTATGTAGCATTTCTTATTTAGCGCTTGAAGTTTTTCAGGTAGCTCTATTTTAGTTGTGTCTTTGTTCTACTGTAGTTTCTTTTGTCCTATTGTTTGTTATTAGTTTATTTGTTTATTAGTTTACTTAGTATACTAGTATTTGTTGTATTTATTTAAATAAATTGTATATTAATATAAATCAGTGATACTGGCTTTCATTCATTAAAAAGATGCCATTAAACAAGTATTTAAAATATACCGTCTTTATGTTTTTTCTACATTAATTTGGAGATTAACTGTGAAATTATTACATTATAAAATATACTAAAACTTACAAAAACTTTAAATCACAGAAAAAAATGTCTGATTTAATCTAATTAATTTTTTTAATCGATTGACAGTACTAAATATATATGTGTATATATATGTGTGTGTGTGTGTGTGTGTGTGTGTGTGTGTGTGTGTGTGTATGTATGTATGTTTATATATATATGTGTGTGTGTGTGTGTGTGTGTGTATATATATATATATATATTATACACACATGTACATACATACATATACACACATTTAAAATGATTGGTCTATATATGGAAATGAGAATTTAAAAGGAAATGTGCTTACTTGTCCTAAAAATAATGTCAAAATACAATTACCTTGTATATTTTATACAAAATATAATTCTTTTTAATTCTTTTTATTTATGAAGTGAAATTTCGCATCCATCTGATAGCTCTATGCTGCATGTTAACAATTGTCTCATTTGTGTCTATTTTTTTCCCGCCCTAATGAATTTTATGAGAAACATCAGCAAGTCTGATACTTAAATGAAACGTGAAGGAGATATGAAAAGAGCAATACGGTTTTCCTCCGGGTAAAACTGAGACTGATCCTATACACAATGCCCACAGGATCAGACGGCTTCTCTCTTTTCTTTCTTTATCTCAGGCTACACAAGACATCGGTTTGTCTTTGACCTTTCCAAGGTCACGCGCCGAAAGCCTCTTCCAAACCCTCCTGTCCTCTGCAGCTAAAAACGGCTGACTCATCCGGATTTAAGGCTGCAGAAGGATCATGTTCCTCTCCTCAGCAGAGCACATCACATCTCAACACACACACTTCTGGGGTCTGGAGCTCTCCCGCCAGCTCAGAACCATGACAATTCAATTGACTTCTGCTGCAGTTGAAAATTGAAAAACTATTCTAGATTTTGAGAAATGGTTGCAGATGGAAGAAGACTGTGAAATTGTTACTAGAAAAACTGGCTAGAAAATAACAAGTGCTTAAATTACAGTGACATCATTGACATCTAAATATCGGTCAGAGCAGAACATTTTGATTGCCTTTACAGTTCAATTAATTTACCATCAATATAATTATGATATTTAAAGAACTAAAATGGAAGAGGTCACACCATATCTGGCTTAAATTATTTCAAATGTTATATGGTTCAATAAGGATTTGAGCAGTTTAATGAAGTAAAGTGATGGTTTAATTCCCATCTGATTTACGAGGATAATTTGAGTGGGATTGTACCTCCGAAGTAGGAGCCATCAGAAAGTTTCAACCCAACAGTTCCTTTGGTTATCACGTTCACGACGCCGTGTTGAATGAAGTACATCTTCTTGCCGATGGTTCCCTCACGGATGATGTAATCGGCTGGTTGGAAGACCTCGAAACGGAGCTTCGTCAGCATGGCTGTCACAAAGTTGGGTTCTGCGTTGGCGAACAGAGGCATAGAGGCCACCAGCTTACGGCAGTTGAAGTTCACGATTTCCTGACAGCAGATGGAAAGACCGCAGGGTGAGAGAAATACATAAACACACATTTAACATACACAGCATTTACATCAAACATAAGGGGGGATAGCCTAGTATTTGTTGGACTGAATTTAATTTACGCTAAAATAATAAAATACAATTTAAAGTTATTATATTTACATATAATATAATGTATAATAAAATAAAAAAATATTTCTCAGTATACTTGAAACATTCATTTTAAAAATGTGGAAAATGAATAAGGTAATCAGAATTTGTAGGGTAATGAGCTTACACACACAGAAATCCTGTGTATATGTGTGTGTGTGTGTGTGTGTGTGTATGTATGTATATCTATATCTATATCTATATATCTATATATATATATGTGTGTGTGTGTGTGTGCGTGTGTTTGTGTGTGTGTGTGTGTGTATGTATGTATGTATATCTATATCTATATATCTATATCTATATCTATATATCTATATATATATGTATATATATTAATATGCATTGAGAAAATTAATATATAGTATATTATTACCTAGTATTTGTTTTACTGAACTTAATTTAAGCTAATATCAGAAAAAAACATTTAATTTATTATATTTACATTTTTCAGTATACTTAAAATATTCAATTTAAAATTTCAAAAAAGTAATACAGTAATAAGAATTTGTAAGATAATGTGAAAAAAATAAAAATAAAAATAAATATAAATATATATATATATATATAGTATATTATTGCCTAGTATTTGTTTTACTGAATTTTATTTATGTTAATATCAGAAACAATTATTTATTATATATTTTTTTCAGCATACTTAAAGTATTACATTTTAAATTGTAGAAAATGTATATGTTAATGATTTTTCAGTATTTGTTTTACTGTTTAATTTATGCTAATATCAGAAAAAAAGTAGTTATTATATTTTTTAAAAAATTCAGTATACTTAAAATATTACATTTAAAATTTTAGAAAATGAATACGGTAATGAGAATTTGTAAGGTAATATCCTGATATATATATATATATTATATATATATATATATATACACACATACACATATATATTTAGTGCTGTCAATCGATTTAAAAAATTCACTAGAAAAATTAACTATTTATTTATTTATTTATTTATTAATAATAATAATAATAATAACAACAATACTAATAATAATATGCATTGAGAAAATTAATATAGAGTATATTATTGCCTGAATTTAATTTATGCCAATATTAGAATTCTTTTTTTTTTATATAAAAATTTTGTATTAAGTTATTATATTTACATTTTTTATTCTTCATTATATTGGAAATATTAAATTTATATAAAATGTATATATTTATATAATATTAAATGTATATAAAAGTATATATACATGTGTTTATATATATATATATATATATGTGTTTATATATATATATATATATATATATATATATATATATATATTTTTTTTTTTTTTTTTTTTTGAGATTCAATTTGACATTTCTCGGTGCGATTCAGCCATAAAGGATCATATCCAAACTTAAACATCTATACATAAAATAGCACAATTATGCTCATAATGTCATTATGCTCTCTTAAACCGCATTATAGTGAAAGCTGGAAGCCATTCACAGGGGGGATTTAGCTGTTTACAGTTACATAAATTAGTTTGGAAGCTGTTCCCGGTTCAGCGTGGTTTTATTGTTTCGGAAAGCTCTGAGACAACTGCAGGGCCTTCTGGGAGTTTTTTTCCACAGATGTTTACAGACATAGACAGACCTTTGCAAACACACAGATAACCAAACACAAGCTCACCTCTCTGAGCGGCTCGTTCAGTTCCTCTAGGATGCTTTCTTCATCAAACATCTTGCCCTGGTAACGGTGCTCATAGTAATCGTGGATTTTCTGTCGGAAATCTGCCGGAAGTTTGTGGAAGGACATGTACTGCTCCACTTGTTTGTACTGCAGAGAGAAAAAAAAGACATAAATCCCAGGGGTTGATTTTTATTAAAACCAAAAGATGCATCAATACTGCTCGCTACAGTAATGCACTAATGTGTAGCATCACATCAGCAATCAAAGCGTTCTTTAAACTTGAACAAAACAAAAAGCATGACTGCCAATTGTGAGACGGGCATTTCAAAGGGAAGGCACAAGTTCACAGGACTTCAACGCAAGCAAACGGAGTAAACATCTGAAGAATCATCATATCCTGTGGAGCACAGAACATTTACAGACACAAGCCATGCCAAGGCTATGCTATTCAACAGACACTATCACAGTCGCTCCATATTCAAGAAAAATGAGGACTGAGAGAACAAAGGCAAAGAAAATCACAGGACAAATAACAAAGATCATCACTTCTTTGTTAACTTGTGCTCTGCTGTATGTTTTGCCAAGTCCAGATCACTGTAGTCTAAAGGAGAGTAGTCAAAAATAATATACAAGCATGAATAACACTAAATAATATATGTATCTTGAAAGAATAAAAGCATCGACCAAATGCATAAATGTCAACTGGGTACTACATGAGGTAAGCTACTCCCAAGAAAACAGGTCATTGGCTATGAATTATCATTTTAAATGACTGAATATGTTAGTATTGAATATATCAGGATGATGTCAATTGTGAAATAGTGAAATAGACACAAATTATTTCGATATGTATTGTGTGTCAATGATTTATAGCCATTTACACAAATTTCAACTGTCCCTGTTGCTCCTAATAAAGCAGGGATATTATTAACTAAAATGAAAACCATAAACTACACTTTAGTTCTCTGAAATAAATGTTAACAAATAAAATGATGAAAAACTTTCTTTCAACTACTTTCAACATTGCTCATTTTAATTTTGTTTAACTTGATGTAGTATAATAACTATAAATAAAACTTAATAAGAAATAAAATATGAAACGTAATATGAAATATAAAATAATACTTACAGTGCATCCGGCAAGTATTCACAGCGTTTCACTTTTTCCACATTTTGTTATGTTACAGCCTTATTCCAAAATGGATTAAATGCATTATTTTCCTCAAAATTCTACAAACAATACCCCATTATAACGTGAAAAAAGTTTGTTTGAAATCTTTGCAAATTTATTAAAAAAAAAAAAATGAAAAAAAAAAAAAAAAAATCACATGTACATAAGTATTCACAGCCTTTGCGCAATACTTTGTTGAAGCACCTTTGGCACCAATTACAGCCTCAAGTCTTTTTGAGTACAAAGCTACAAGCTTGGCACACCTATTTTTGGGCAGTTTCTCCCATTCTTCTTTACAGGACCTCTCAAGCTCCATCAGGTTGGATGGGGAGCGTCGGTGCACAGCCATTTTCAGATCTCTCCTGAGATGTTCAATCGGGTTAAAGTCTGGGCTCTGGCTGGGCCACTCAAGGACATTCACAGAGTTGTCCAGTAGCCACTCCTTTGTTATCTTGGCTGTGTGCTTAGGGTCGTTGTCCTGTTGGAAGATGAACCGTCGCCCCAGTCTGAGGTCCAGAGAGCTCTGGAGCAGGTTCTCATCAAGGATGTCTCTGTACATTGCTGCATTCATCTTTCCCTCGATCCTGACTAGTTTCCAAGTTCCTGCCGCTGAGAAACATCCCCACAGCATGATGCTGCCACCACCATGCTTCACTGTAGGGATGGTATTGGCCAGGTGATGAGCGGTGCCTGGTTTCCTCCAGACATGACGCTTGCCATTCACTCATTTCATCAGACCAGAGAATTTTGTTTCTCGTGGTCAGAGTCCTTCAGGTGCCTTTTGGCAAACTCCAGGCGGCCTTTTACTGAGGAGTGGCTTCCGTCTGGCCACTCTACCATACAGGCCTGATTGGTGGACTGCTGCAGAGATGGTTGTTCTTATGGAAGGTTCTCCTCTCTCCACAGAGAAACGCTGGAGCTCTGTCATAGTGACCATCGGGTTCTTGGTCACCTCCCTGACTAAGGCCCTTCTCCCCCAATCGCTCAGTTTGGCTGGGCGGACATCTCTAGGAAGAGTCCTGGTGGTTCCAAACTTCTTCCATTTACGGATGATGGAGGCCACTGTGTTCATTGGGACCTTCAATGCTGCAGAAATTTTTCTGTACTCTTCCCCAGATCTGTGCCTCGATACAATCCTGTCTCGGAGGTCTACAGACAATTCCTTGGACTTCATGGCTTGGTTTGTGCTCTGACATGCACTGTTAACTGTGGGACCTTATACAGTATAGACAGGTGTGTGCCTTTCCAAATCATGTCCAATAGACTGAATTTACCACAGGTGGACTCCAATCAAGTTGTAGAACCATCTCAAGGATGATCAGTGAAAACAGGATGCACCTGAGCTCATGGCAAAGGCTGTGAATACTTATGTACATGTGATTTTTTTCGTGTTTTATTTTTAATAAAGTTGCAAAGATTTCAAACAAACTTCTTTCACATTATGTTTGTCATTATATTGTTTGTAGAATTTTGAGTAAAATAATGCATTTAATCAATTTTGGAATAAGGCTGTAACATAACAAAATGTGGAAAAAGTTAAGCGCTGTGAATACTTTCCAGATGCACTGTAAAAAATAATAAAAAAAACTAATAAAAATGTCAAAAACACAACAAAATTACTATATTATATTATATTATATTATATATTATATTATAATATATTGTATTATATGATATTATACTATATTAATTGTATTTATATTATATTATATTATATTTTTATATTATGTTATATTGTGTTAATGATACTAAAATAACAGTTACCAAGTAGACAACTGTTAGAGAAAAGCTTGAGATAAAATATGAAACATAAAAATAAGTAAATATCATTTGATCCAAAAAATTATAGCTATTCCAAAAAGAATCCATGTTTTAGATGGTGCTGAAAAAAGCATCCTGTGATAAAAAATAATACTTAATAAAAACGATAAAAAAAATAATAAAACAATGTAGACATATTTTAAAAAACAAAAACTAATACAAATGTCAAAAACACACAACAAAATTACTATATTAATTGTTATGTTATGTTATATGTTATGTTATGTATTAAAAATTAAAACGAAAATATTAATAAAAACTATAAGTATACCAATGATACAATGAACAGTTACTAAGTAGACAACTGTCAGAGAAAAGCTCGAGATAAAATATGAAACATAAAAATAAGTAAATATCATTTGATCAAAAAAATGCATTCCAAAAAATGATAGTTATTCCAAAAAGAATGATGGTCCTCGAAAATAAAGCATCCTGAGGTAAAAGTATGTCCATTGTCAGAAAACAACATAATGAAACTAGAAAAGTGTTTTAAGTTTATTTTCTATGAGGCCCAAACAGGTTGATGAAGAAACGCCACTGTCAGCATAAAAACACTTTCTTGTTTTCTCACATTGCTCAGATCCAGTGTCAGTATTTGTTCTTCAGGCAATGTACGACCCCAAATCCCACCCTCAGATCATTAGTTAACACTAACGAACCAAACATCCCTCAAACTGCGTTATTTACGGAGACAGAAAAAGAACAGTAATGATGGAATGATCTACGCAAAACAAAGAAAGCAGGTCAGACCGGAGGCATTAGCACTGCAGTCATGTGTGTTCCCTGTTGCACGGCAGCATCTCGCTGACGCAGGCGTTCGTGTAGCACCTGTAAAGGTCCCTGAACCACTTGTGAGAATAATTGCCTGTGTGTTGATAATGCTCTCGTTTCAGAACGACACATGAATATGAAAGTGGGCTGCATCTCTCAGCATCAGTGCTGGGTCAACGGTGTTCAAAGATTGTTTTTAAACGGAGGTCACATGAAAAAAAAAATCTAATTTTCCTTGATCTTTTAAAATAGATCAAAGTGCTGGATTTTAAAATTTTAGAACTTCCAGAGATCAAAGCATCAATCACAACAGATGTCATTTAAAAGAACTTTTAAAAGGTACAGTAGCAAAAACAGGGGTTCCAGCTCCATATTTCAGTGTCATTATGAGGGAATGTACTGTAGAGTGTCATATACACTATATTGCCAAAAGTATTGTGACACCCCTCCAAAGCATTGAATTCAGATGTTCCAATCACTTCCATGGCCACAGGTGTATAAAATCAAGCACTAGGCATGCAGACGCTTCTACAAACATTTGTGAAAGAATGGGTCGCTCTCAGGAGCTCAGTGAATTCAAGCGTGGTACCGTGATAGGTTGCCACCTGTGCAATAAGTCCATTCGTGAAATTTCCTCACTACTAAATATTCCACGCTCAACTGTTAGTGTTATTATAACAAAGTGGAAGCAATTTGGAACAACAGCAACTCAGCCACAAAGTGGTAGGCCACGTAAAATCACAGAGCGGGGTCAGCGCATGCTGAGGCACACAGTGCGCAGAAGTCGCCAACTTTCTGCAGAGTCAATAGCTACAGACCTCCAAACTTCTGTGGCCTTCAGATTAGCTCAAGAACAGTGTAGAGAGCGTGGGATGCAGTGGTGTAAAGCACGCCACCGCTGGACTCTAGAGCAGTGGAGACGTGTTCTCTGGAGTGACCAATCACGCTTCTCTGTCTGGCAATCCGATGGACGAGTCTGGGTTTGGCGGTTGCCAGGAGAACGGTACATGCCTGACTGCATTGTGCCAAGTGTAAAGTTTGGTGGAGGGGCGATTATGGTGTGGGGTTGTTTTTCAGGGGTTGGGCTTGGCCCCTTATTTCCAGTGAAAGGAACTCTTAATGCTTCAGCATAGCAAGACATTTTGGACAATTTCATACTCCCAAATTTGTGGGAACAGTTTGGGGATGGCCCCTTCCTGTTCCAACATGACTGCGCACCAGTGCACAAAGCAAGGTCCACAAAGACATGGATGAGCGAGTTTGGTGTGGAGGAAATGACCTCAGCCCGATAGAACACCTTTGGGATGAATTAGAGCGGAGACTGCGAGCCAGGCCTTCTCGTCCAACATCAGTGCCTGACCTCACAAATGCGCTTCTAGAAGAATGGTCAAAAATTCCCATAAACACACTCCTAAACCTTGTGGAAAGCCTTCCCAGAAGAGTTGAAGCTGTTATAGCTGCAAAGGGTGGGCCAGCTCCATATTAAACCCTATGGATTAAGAATGGGATGTCATTAAAGTTTATGTGCATGTAAAGGCAGGCATCCCAAAACTTTTGGCAATATAGTGTATGTGTTGAAAAATGATCCTCAGTTCATCATTTGGACTATTTTTAACAGCCTCCAGTGGATCTATACCCTCAAACAGCTTTTCCTAGGCTTTCATTGATCCAAATGCTTCGCAGTGAAGATGTCACTCACTTTACTCATTTGAAGAACCAGCAGTGTTGATCTAAGTGGATCACTGATGGACCGATAAAGACAATTGTGTTTAATGGCTGAGTCAGAAGAAAGCAATGTGATAGAGATGGAATGATAGACCTGTGTGACGTCAAACTACATCCTCTCTCTTGCCTCATTTACAGCCAAATTGAATGAAAACTGAGTCGCCGTTGATGGATCCATTTACTGAGCAGTGTGAGAGGTTATGGACAAGGACAGGTCAAAACATGCAACTGTTCTCATTGGTTAGTATATGAATGGTGATATTATTACTAACATTACCGTACATTTGGGGGGGTTCTTAGAATCCATTTTAATACCTCAAAACAACACTTTACCATATTCATATACCATGGATTGACAAGGCATAGCAAAAGCCTTCAAAGAATACAATGGTATTACCATCACGGTATTGACCAAAAAATATATGGTGTAATAATGGATTTCTGTGATATATTTTAAAGGCAATACTATGGTCTTTTTTGTAAGGTGGTTGGAGCTCCTTGTGTTCTAGAATGCTTCCCAAGTTCTCTTGAATAACCTGAGTCGTGCGTATGATCTGTGTGCTATTTCTGGCTGTGAGAGGATGGTCCCCGTCCTGTCCCTGCAGAGGAACAGAAGCAGGCGGACAGCAGCAGTCACATACACTCAGTGCACCGCTGCTGATTTGGAGCGTGCCTAACAGAAAGCCTGTTTATAAATGCACACACTGCACAGAGAGACACATAACATCAGAGAGGAGAGGAGAGGATAGGATAGGAGAGGAGAGGAGAGGAGAGGAGAGGAGAGGAGAGGAGAGGAGAGGAGAGGAGAGGAGAGGAGAGGAGAGGAGAGGAGAGGAGAGGAGAGGAGAGGAGAGGAGAGGAGAGGAGAGGAGAGGAGAGGAGAGGAGAGGAGAGGAGCAAGGGAAAGTTTTCTTTAAAATTGAGTCAAGAACTACAAATAAAAAAGGTGTATGATTGCTATTAGAATCATAAAAGCAGATAAAGCCATGAAAACAATGATATGCACACTTCTGAAGAATGATGTTATACGGAACTAATGTAATGTTTTTTTAAGAAATGAATTGAATAAACACTGTTCTTTTGAACTTTCTATTCATCAAAAAATCCTGAAAATCCTGTGTCCTAAAAAATGAAGCAGCACAACTGTTTTCAACACTGATAAATAAGAAATGTTACTTATTATATTACACACACACACACATTCTCAACCTCAGTGTTTTAAAACAGCCTAAATTGACTAAATGACAGTATTAGAACACTGGGGCAACATATTGATTCCTGTCTATAGATTTTCCAGTAAAAGCAAACAAAACCCTGGACCCTCAATCTCTACATCTTAGATAAATGGAAATCAGAGCGCTCGCTCTCTCTCTCTCTCTCTCTCTCTCTCTCTCTCTCTCTCTGTGTGTGTGTGTGTGTGTGTGTGTGTGTGTCTCATGTTGTGAAGTCCAGGTGTTCTCTTGCTGAAAATAAAGATGAAGTAGTCTAATTTCAGGTTTGGATCAGAGATGTATTATTCACCACACTGATTCTAGAATAAATCACCTCATTACGGTACTAAGCACATTTCTACCTGCGGGTACATTGAGCCGAGCCAAAGCTAGCCTGCCCTCGAGCCGCTCAACAGAGTCTGAACTCGCACAGAGAAGTCTGTCTCACTGTTATTCAGTGAAAAAAGTAATTAAGTTTTAAGGAACCAAAGCCATCTTTCAATATATGGTTTTTAAGACCTCATTTCGGTCATATTGTGATAGATATCTGTCATAGATATCTTTGATAGATATCTGTCAATTATCTATGAGATGTGTAATCAGTTACCCAATGTACATAAAGTCACAGGTACAGTACACACAAGGGCCTTATCACAAGGCCTTACTAAAAAGTAAAGTGGCAAAACCACAGTACTGAAATTCATGTACCATGGTATTTATATGAGACTCTTCCAATGTACAAAATACCATAGTAGCTTTTTGCTAATGTTGTAAATACAAATGAATTTCAACCGCCATTTTTGCACCCTTGAAGGGCGCTTCGGGAAGGGGACGCCAATTGTAGGGGCGTTCCAAATGAAAGTGAACAACTAAATCCCTTCACAAAGGTCCCTTCCACAGGTCCGTTAGCGAAGGGAACATGCAATGGTCACTTCAAGGAAGTAATTGAATCATTTATGGTCATGTTCTGCCAACAGTGATTTCTTGTGCAAGAACATACTGTGAGAAGGACCTATAAACCTACAATCAAAATACAGATTCAAATCCTAAAATCAAACATGCTAACAAAAAAGCAAAACCAAAAGCATATACAAAAAAGCTTAAAAGCAAAACCAATCTGCTAAACATACTTCCCACATTCTGTAGCCTATTACCTTGTGTATATTTCATGTGTAGTGGTGAAGTTAATGTAGGAAGTAAGAAGCCCAATTAAAAAGTATGATAATTAAAAAGCACACACACACACACACACACACACACACACACACATACACACATATATATATATATATATATATATATATACACACACACACCGATCAGGCATAACATTATGACCACTGACAGGTGAAGTGAATAACACTGATTATCTCTTCATCACGGCACCTGTTAGTGGGTGGGATATATTAGGCAGCAAGTGAACATTTTGTCCTCAAAGTTGATGTGTTAGAAGCAGGAAAAATGGGCAAGCGTAAGGATTTGAGCAGGTTTGACAAGGGTGATGGCTAGACGACTGGGTCAGAGCATCTCCAAAACTGCAGCTCTTGTGGGGTGTTCCCGGTCTGCAGTGGTCAGTATCTATCAAAAGTGGTCCAAGGAAGGAACAGTGGTGAACCGGCGACAGGGTCATGGGCGGCCAAGGCTCATTGATGCACGTGGGGAGTGAAGGCTGGCCCGTGTGGTCCGATCAAACAGACGAGCTACTGTAGCTCAAATTGCTCAAGAAGTTAATGCTGGTTCTGATAGAAAGGTGTCAGAATACACAGTGCATCGCAGTTTGTTACGTATGCCAACAAAGTAGATGCTCAAATTTTTGCACATATAGCAGGTGAACAGAATTGTATACTGTGCTTTGTTTTTGAGTTTTATATCTTTGATATAGTCAAGGCATATTGTGATCACAAAGTCTAAAAAGGTCTTGTTTCTTAGTTAATGAAAATGTTGTTTTAATGTGGTATTAGTTTGAGTTATCTATAATAATATAATATAATTTACTCAACTAAGTTTACAACTTTGGTATACAGCTTTATACCAAAGTGAAAAATCCCTCAAGAACCGGATGTGTCTGTTCAAGAACAGTTTCATCCTGAAGGCCAGAGATCCTCGGGGAGAACAAAATTGATGAAGTACTGCATTAATTAAAGAGTCTCAATGTTTACCCACCCATATGCAAGGACGACGGTCTTTGGGGAGAGACAGGCGGAGAGACTCTGGTGTATTTTGAGATTGCTAATGGATGTACAGAGAGAATCACAGATATCAGGAGGCTCTGCACGGAGAAGACAAATTATTCTAGAAGGTTAGTGCAACAAAGAGGAGAGAGAGAAAGAGAAGACAGAGATCTGGTGATATTTGTCATGCCTGTTTCCTCAGGCTGTTCTGAGCAGCGGGTGGTAAGGAAAGCTCAGTGAAACCCGAGAGATCCGCTGTGGTGTCAGTCTGCGGCAGTGGCAGCTGCTGACTGCAGGAGAGAGCCTGTGTTTCTGCTCAACGCCCAATCAAAGAGCACAATGAATGACAATAGCAGAAGAAATTCGTCTCTTGTTATTTCCTGAAAAATATTCCAGACCCCCCACGAGCACCGGAGCGGCTTCACTGCGGGGATCTACAACCTAGAGTCGCATAACCAGACTCTTAATTATCACCAAATGTCTAATGCACACTGCAGCTTATTCTGGCTAACAACCAACCAGTTGGACAGGAACAGACCGTCTGACTGACATACAAAGACAACAAATACAGTTTGTTTTGTTTTCACCTGCCATTTAGGGTTTATCTGAAAGCTTACACCCAAAAACAGCCTGGCAAGAAAAACACTCATTCAAGCTCTCATACAACAGTTTTGGTCTGTGACTGACTGTATAGAAAACAAAGAAGAAATAAGATATTTTAGATTTTGTGATACACAATACAACAAGTGTCTAAATGTGAAATCACATACACAGTGCACTATCATTCAAATGTTTGAAATAAGTCTCTTATTATATTCTCTTAAGGCTGCTTTTATTTGATCAAAATGTGAAAATATATAAAAAGTGTAAAATATTATTATAATTTAAAATAACCATTTTCTATTTGAATGTATTTTAAAATGTAATTTATTCCTGTGATCAAAGCTGAGTTTTCAGCATCATTACTCCAGTCTTCAGTGTCACATGATCCTTCAGAAATCATTCCAATGTACTGATTATTATCAATGTTGAAAAGATGCATATTTTCTTCATATTTTTCTTTCTTTCGATGAATAGAAAGTTCAAAAGAACAGCATTTATTTGAAATAGAAATCTTTTGTAACTGTCTTTACTGTCATTTTTGATCAATTTAATGTGTCAAAAAAAAAACTATTTGAATGGTAGTGTAACTCTTAACAAATAATAAGTGACAGATAAAGCATAACTGACGGATCTTTGGAGATCTGTGGGTGAGCACAAAAATTGCAAAAAGTGCTTTTATGGCACTTATGCGAAACAGGTGCATTGTATGTTTTCCAGACGCAGCAATGATTCCAGCTCAAGCTGCTATAGAAATATGGGAATGAGGCTACGAGCAAAACCCAGAACATAAATGGTGACCAATGAGCTGGGAACAGTTTTGCTCACATGTGACTTATTAACACATTTTTAACAGAACCAAGGAGAAAATGCAACATTGTAACAATTAAGTCCCATTTTGGAACAAGGCAAACAGGGAACAGATTTTTATAGCATGTTAAAATTGCCACTTTTTGGAGGTGAGCAAAAACAGAGAAGGGTCTGTCTGCGTCCCGCAGTTCTACAAACCACGGCCATTCAAATTACGCCTACTACAACAAATTACGCCTCCCGCAAAGAAACAAGCGTGGGTCTCATTGACTAAAACAATCTTTTGAAACAATAAGATTTGAAAGCAATATAAGCTTGTCTTACAAACGTTTCATACATAAAACATTAAATAAATTAAGTATGAAATAACTTAAGAAAAAGTAGTAAAACATAAAATAAATTATACTATCAAATTAATACTCATGGTAATTATAGCTAAAAAACCTACCCCCCACACCTATTTTTCATAATTAAAATACTTTAAAAACTGATAAAAACAAAAAGGATGACTACGGCTTCTGGTGATTATGTTATACGATCTGTATGCCTTATCACTAGGTGACGATAGTGAAGCTTAAAAAGCGAGGAAAGTGAAGTAGAAGAAGAGCAATACTAGCGATTTCAGATGGAGGGGCTCTGAGGACATCTGTAGGTTTCATTGTAGGGGGCGTAACTTGAGGTAGGGGGTAATTAGTAGGGACGTGGTTTGTAGTACTGTGGGACGCAGTTGGACACACTTGCAAAAATGTGCCGTTTTTGTGTGTGTCTCTTTAAATGCAAATAAGCTGGTGCTCCTGGCCCCCTTTCAAGAAGAGGGTGGAGCTTAAAGACCTCATACCAGCAACAAAACAGGACAATCTCACGCACTGAAAATGTCAGAAACTGTACGGTATTCAGTTTGAACCGGAGTCGGACAATGATGCCTACAGAGCCAGAGAATATATTCTTCATGGAGACAGAACAGGTTAAGTTTAGTTTAATTACAGTTATAACTTATGTTGTCATCTTGCTTTTATCCACTATTAGTACAAGCCTGTTGTAGAGGACCCCGTCCGAATGATGGCCAAAACTTTACTGATGAGTTTTATGAAGTTTATTGTACAGCACACAAAAGATGAAGCGTCCGTTTTCACTCCAGAAAATCAATGTAAGAGCTTAATAAAACACAGTACAAGAAGTGCGCTCTCCCTTGTATTATCATCAACATACACAGCGAATTACACAAAAACACTCGTTACAACTAACAATTATATACAGACCTTATGCCTTTTTATATCCGTAAAACAACTCCAGTGAACTGTAATAAAGTGCGTGCTCTCCCTTTCATTACTGCCGTGGCCAGTGTCGCTCCGGAGACTTTAAGCTGGATCAAGAACTGATCCATCCTTGAGTAACAACTTTTTAGCAAAACCTGTGTTTTGTGTTGTCCCTTTGTATTGACCAGCTACAGCTGCTCGAACGCAGAGAAAATGGCGAACAGTGTACAACTGGCTGAGGGCGGAAACTATGCTAATACTGGACAGTCCATCAGTGGTCATGGGCGGGGCCTGAGCAGTATGATGTCATACTGTTCCGGAAATTAAAATGGCTCGATAATTGAGACTGTTTAGGTTTTCTAGGGATTAAAAAAAAAGGAGTAATGGATTTGTATTATTGTAGGGTGGTTGTGTCCACACACTGCTATGCAAACGTTTTATATGAAAAGTGAATTTTGCATCCGATGTCCCCTTTAAGTGATATTATAAAATGTTCATAAGAAAGTGTAATTCCTGAAAAAATTCCTAAGAAATTCTCAAATATTTTCTATAAAATGACAGGCTGTGATTATGTACTATCATTAGGTTTCCTTCTCTAATACAACAAATTTAAAATACAAATCTTAATGATATATTTGTCTATCTATTAACTAATTTTTAAGTAGAAAGCATGATAAAAATGCCATGAAAAAATGTGATAACGTGATAAAAAATGATTTTTTTTATCAAAAACGTGATAAAAAATGTGTGTGATCACTCTCTTAATTGGCATCGATGGTTCCATGAAGAACCTTTAACATCCATGGAAACTTTCATTTCCACAAAAGATTGTTTTTAGTGGAAAAAGGTTCTTTTTTTTAATGTTCTTCACACATAGAGAAAAATATTATTTTAAGAACTGTTCACTGAAAGGTGGTTCCAAAAATGGTTCTTCTATGGCATTGCAGCAAAAACTTTTTGGAGTGCATGATAAAAAGATGAGCAAAAAGAAATATTTTGAGAATACATTTTTTTCTTAAATTGGAAAACATGAAAATAGTATCTAAGAAGAACTTTAGATGCCCTCAGGGTCAAATTAACTTTTTATTCCTGGGATGTGCACATCTAAAAACCATTGCAACAGCACAAAGTCAGCCAATCAGATTGAAGCATCTTATTTTAAGAAAGCCATTGCCATGTTTGTGCCTCCATTGCATCGAGATAGCAGAGCAGCGTCTTTCTTCTACCTGTTCCAATCTGTCCGGCTCTGTCAATCTCTTTTAGTATCCAGACCGCTCCCCGACTTTCCAGATTTAGGACTCCGTCAACACACTTTTATAGCAGCGATAAAAATAAGCAATGCTCACAAATGCACACACACACACACACACATACTGAGCAAAAACAGCAGTCGGCACATCACTGAGCTGAATGTGAGGTAGCTCACAGCTATGACGCACACAGCATCGTTCTACGTAACATACAGTATGTGACATATAAATACATGTCATGTTTCCTCTTCCAGGCATTGTGAGTGTGTTATGCGTTTGCATGAGCACACGGCATGAAATTTCAAAGGACTGTCTGTGTCCAAAACACGCCCAAGGCAAAGACATAGACAATCAATGGAGGTCTCTCTAAGAGAACTAACCCGCCGCTCTTTCATCAACCGCTGATCAATTCTCATAAGACACTGAAGTCTGAACTTGATGTGTCCTGAGTCATTCATTTACGTCATATAACAGCACTAGTTTGCATGACTACATACATTTTTCTTGCTTGAAAGCGGAATCTTTTGCTGTTTGATGAGTCATGTCGTCTGCGATTTTATCTTTGTAATGCATTCAGCTCAGGTACGAGTTTCAAGTGTGAAGTGGCACAGACAGTCTGAACATAATAAATGATCACCTTAAGATACAGCTCAGCCTAAAAATGAAAATCATGCAGTTTTTATTACGTATTCACTCTCATGCAGATTGCTTTATTCCCTGTGGAACACAAAAGGAGTTACTTTAACAAATGTGTACTTAATTTGATGAACTTTGCACTATTATTGAACTAGATTGAAGCGACACTGAACTAAATTGAGAAGATTCTGAATAATGACACTATTGTCTTTTTTAGAGCTGCTTTTTAGAGTTCACTGCATGACTAATGAACTTTGCAACATTAATACTGTTAGTTTCTTTATTATTACTGTGAAGCTGCTTTGAAACGATCTGAATAAATGAAAATATAAATAAATGTAACTTGACTTGACATTGCTAAACATTTTACTTAACACCATAGAAGAATAGTTTGTCGTGCATCAATGAGCCTTGGCCGCCCATGACCCTGTCGCCGGTTCACCACTGCTCCTTCCTTAGACCACTTTTGATAGATACTGACCACTGCAGACACACCCCACAAGAGCTGCAGTTTTGGAGATGCTCTGACCCAGTCGTCTAGCCATCACAATTTGGCCCTTGTCAAGCTCGCTCAAATCCTTACGCTTGCCCATTTTTCCTGCTTCTAACACATCAACTCTGAGGACAAAATGTTCACTTGCTGCCTAATATATCCCACCCACTAACAGGTGCTGTGATGAAGAGATAATCAGTGTTATTCACTTCACCTGTCATAATGTTATGCCTGATCGGTGTATATGTACAATTCTGAAATCCATTACTTGCACCTCTGATAACAGATTACTCTAAATTGTAATGCAGACAGATGCATTTTCTGTAAAGCTGCTTTGAAACGATATGTATTGTGAAAAGCACTATACAAATAAATGTGAATTGAATTGAACTGAACTGAATTGAATGTTGTATCTGCACATTAAGCTGGGGTAAGAAAATGTCTTGTAGCAGAAAAAAAATTAAACATGACCTTTAAATAATGGCCTATTTACTGTATGGCTTGGGAAAACTTATATAGTGCACAAGCTGAATTGAGTACTTTTATGGTGTTTTTTTTTTGTCATTTTGGTCCTTTTTTGAGACACGAGGATGAGCAGATAATTATAGAATATACACTGTTAACATTTTTTTGGGGTCAGTAAGATTTTTTTTAAAAGAAATTATTACTTTTATTCAGTAAGGATGCATTAAATAGATCAAAAGTTACAGTAAAGACATTTATAATCTTACAAAAGATTTCTATTTCAAATCAATGCTGTTCATCAAAGAATCCTGGAAAAAAAATTTATCAGGGTTTCCACAAAAATATGAAGCAGCAAAAACAGTTTTCAATATATTTTGAGCAGCAAATCATCATATTAGAATGATTTCTGAAGGATCATGTGACACTGAAGACTGGAGTAATGATGCTGAAAATTCAGCTTTGCATCACAGGAATAAATTACATTTTAACATGTATTCAAATAGAAAACACTTATTTTAAGCTGTTATAATATTTCACAATATTACTGTTTTTACTGTATTTTTGATCATATAAATGCAGCACTGGGGAGTATAAGAGACTTAGCACCTTCGCTTAGCTCAAAGCAAGACGATCAAAATGACGAGACAATAAAAACGCAACATTGTCAGGTGAACTGTCCCTTTAAAACTGAAGAGGCGCTTCAATTGGAGAATTTTCCAAACTGAGAGCAGCACACAGCACAGAGTAGCAGGTCACTCGTCCCTGACCCCTACAGGTCTATTCCCAGCCCCCTATTTCTTTCTATTTTCCTCCCTCCCTCATTCTCATCAGTTCATTATGGCACCTTCAAGGACAGAATCACAGTGCACCACACACACACACACACACACACACACCTACATCAACTTCACGAGGACATTGGCAGGACACTAATCTGCTGCCTCATCAATTTTAGCTCTTCCAGAGAGACACTGTAATATTGTGCGCACATACACGCACATAAATCGTATACGTTGTCTGTCCTCCACTTGAGGATACACGACTCAAATTACTGGCTAAACGGAGCGGGAGGCAATCCCTCTTTTTCAAAGCGACCAATCAGAGTGCTCCATTGCCTCCACCAATCTTTCTGCATGGTAACAGAGCTGATAAACGATTGGCCGAGCAGGAACTCTGAAGCCACGCCAAGTCTAATCTACTGTTACAAACACGACGCACAGAAATATGACAGCCACAACCAAGTCAGCACTGCGGTGGGTAGTACATTAGCTGATGCTGTAGCTGTGGTCTCATCGTCTAATAGAGCCTGCAGTGAAAACAAACACACAGTCAGAAAGGCAACTATCTGTCGCATTAGCAGTCATTATCCAATCAACGCAACAGCATCTGAAGAGTTGCTGACTCAACGCAACAGCGACAAACAAACCGTAACAGCTGCGCAAACATTAGCTGCGCAGGCTGATGGAACAGTAGCGACTGTAATGAGTTTTAATAGATGGAGGAGTAACATCATGAGGTCAAGGAATAGGCCTTGGCAACTAACTGAAAAATAAAATAAGTTTGAGCACGAAAATTACTAAAAGTGAAATAAAAATAAATTAAAACTAAATAGAAATATATATATATACAGTGGGGAGAACAAGTATTTGATACACTGCAGATTTTGCAGGTTTGCCCACTTACAAAGCATGTAGAGGTCTGTAATTTTTATCATAGGTACACTTCAACTGTGAGTGACGGAATCTAAAACAAAAATCCAGAAAATCACATTGTATGATTTTTAAATAATTAATTTGCATTTTATTGCATGACATAAGTATTTGATACATCAGAAAAGCAGAACTTAATATTTGGTACAGAAACCTTTGTTTGCAATTACAGAGATCATACGTTTCCTGTAGTTCTTGACCAGGTTTGCACACACTGCAGCAGGGATTTTGGCCCACTCCTCCATACAGACCTTCTCCAGATCCTTCAGGTTTCGGGGCTGTCGCTGGGCAATACGGACTTTCAGCTCCCTCCAAAGATTTTCTATTGGGTTCAGGTCTGGAGACTGGCTAGGCCACTCCAGGACCTTGAGATGCTTCTTACGGAGCCACTCCTTAGTTGCCCTGGCTGTGTGTTTTGGGTCGTTGTCATGCTGGAAGACCCAGCCACGACCCATCTTCAATGGTCTTACTGAGGGAAGGAGGTTGTTGGCCAAGATCTCGCGATACATGGCCCCATTCATCCTCCATTTGATTGAGTGTGTGGACAGGTGTCTTTTATACAGGTAACAAGTTCAAACAGGCGCAGTTAATACAGGTAATGAGTGGAGAACAGGAGGGCTTCTTAAAGAAAAACTAACAGGTCTGTGAGAGCCAGAATTCTTACTGGTTGGTAGGTGATCAAATACTTATGTCATGCAATAAAATGCTAATTAATTATTTAAAAATCATACAATGTGATTTTCTGGATTTTTGTTTTAGATTCCGTCTCTCACAGTTGAAGTGTACCTATGATAAAAATTACAGACCTCTACATGCTTTGTAAGTACGAAAACCTGCAAAATCGGCAGTGTATCAAATACCTGTTCTCCCCACTGTATATATATATATATATATATATATATATATATATATATATATTAAAAAAACTGACAACTGCTTTTTTAAGTTGTGCCTTCATGCAAGTTTTTAGGTCTGCCTTACCCACAACTTCTTGCAATATAGAGGAGAATGCTTTTGTGGCAGTTTCCTGATGACTTTGCAAAGCAAGGCTCATGAGGCCAAAGCTAGCACAGCGTCTTTTTTCACTGTACGAGACTATAAGTTAAAGGTAGGGTAGGCAATTTTCAGAGAGGCTAGCAATAGCTCGCTAGCTTTGAAAGCATAAGATCCCATCCTTCCTTCAGAGCATCTCCAAAGCACCATCAACGCTGAAATGAATCTGCAGCAAGGGTTGGGTACCTGCACCGGTACCGGTCTTTTTGCGGTTTAATATTCACAGACACTAGTCTATATCACCAGATGCGTTCTCAGGTACCGAAATTTGGCACCGATTGATTTAATGTGAATCGGTACTCGGTAGTACCGACGTAATTCGGTCGGTGCCCTTAAAAGTTCGGTACCCAACCCTATCTGCAGCAGTCAGGTGGTACATGTAAGAGCTCTATAAGTTGTTTATGTTCATTATTATTGTAATGTTATTTGAGACATGAGGTAATTTAACGTGACTCTCGTGAAGCTTTGCGAGCTCTGCTGTGCACGTTCATGTGTTTTGAAGGAGGCGTGGCTTTGGAGATGCTTTGCTTTCAAAGCTAATTCGCTAATGCTAGCCTCTCTGCAATTGCCTACCCTACCTTTAAATAATAATAAATTTAGACAGACGTTGCCACTTACATGCAAATGCAAACAGTACGTGACAAAGGAGTATGTGGTATTAACATGCAATTTTATAACACTAGTGTCCCAATTCTGCCAATATACTCAAAAGGATGTATATTCCCATTAAAAGCAAAGTACACAATATAGTAGGTAGAAGTACTATATCGAAATTAACTAAATTTAAATAAACTATTATATCATAAAACCATCTTCCAAACCGTGTTTTTGCCTTACCCCAAATTACAATGATACGCATATAATAAAATATTAGTTGTTGGGACGATTTCCAGGGAAACTGCATAATGCTTCGTCATTCCTCCATGCATGTTTATGGAATATCCGTAAATAAAGTAAAGAAGGTCATGCTACCACTATATGCAGCTGAAGTAGCTTGAAGCCGCAACTGAACCTCAAACCCGAAAAGAGTTTGCAAGCGAAAAGGGAAAGCGACAGTATCCGTAATAAAACATGAATCAACATAGCATCACATTTGATGTGCATTGACTAGGTTCACAAAACAATGTTTAAGTTGGTAACAATGCCAGTTCTCTAAACTAATTACTGCTTTGGTCCTATTGCCTATAAATAGCCTTGCCAAGATGTAGTTTCCATCTGATATGAATATCAATAACATAATATCGTAACATAAGTCAAAACAACAATGGCATATAAGTTTTATGCTTAAACCACAAGAGGGCAAAAAGTCACCTAGTCTAGCTTTATAGTCAATTGTTTCTACTTCATTATTTAACACCTCATGCACAGTTGCATTACCTTTTCCTGGTACTGGCGTCGTGAGGAGTCCAGTGATTGGATGAGGGCCGTAGCGTGTCCGATGAAGACGGCATAGCAGGTGGCACCAACAATCATGCTGAGCATCGTCAGCCAGATATCAGAGAGACTTTCCGGAGCTTGACGACCGTAACCAATACA
This sequence comes from Coreius guichenoti, assembly GCA_039654105.1. Taxonomy (NCBI): domain Eukaryota; kingdom Metazoa; phylum Chordata; class Actinopteri; order Cypriniformes; family Gobionidae; genus Coreius; species Coreius guichenoti. The sequence continues at coordinate 3,782,128 of CM077175.1, read as the reverse complement.
CAGCATGTGACTCATGGCTTTAAACACAGCAAACGAGTACAGCTCACTCCACGTGTCATTCTGCAGACAGAGAAAGACAAACACAGAACATAAATAGCACATAATCACCTATGCGAATCTGAAAACACCATAACAGTAAAAAGCTAAATTCTTGACTTTTGCACTATAATACACTTTCACTCTATGGAAAACAGTAGCATCAACATTTTGCTAAATATCTATATGTTCACAGAGCAAAGTAATACAAATTTGGAACAACATGAGGGGGTAAAACTTTATTTCGATAGTCCACTTTAGACATTCTACTAACTATAAGTAACTTTGCAACTGCATGTCAACTAGCAGTGATTAGAGTATTAGTAAACTGTCAGCTAATATCTGCTAACACTTTATTTTGATGCTCCCCAACAGACATTCTACTGACTATAAGTCAAAGTCCCTTTAAGACAAGTCATTTCACTCAGCGGCCATCTTTGAAACGCCTCTCAAGCCTCAAGCGTGGCTCAAATAATATAATAATGGTTTACTGTTTTTTTTTTTTCACATGTGGTGGATGCAAACCAACTGCAAATCAAATTGAAAATAAATCCGCATTCAGTGGAAAAACAGCTTCACATTTGAACATAAATTTGAACATATTGAACAAAAATAATAATAGTAAAACACTAAATATATATAACAGTAAATCTTTCAAATAGTGGAACAACAATGTTGTCACATGACCGCACTATGTTGCATGATTAATTAAGCGAGTGTCATCCACAAAGCCGTTCATGATGGTAAGTGGGGGGAGTGCTGGGGGTTTTCCTCCTGAAGTCCACTATCATCTCCGCTGTTTTGAGCATGTTCAGCTCCAGGTTGTTATGACTGCACCAGACAGCCAGCTGTTCAACCTCCTGCCTATACGCAGACTCTTCACCATTGTGTATGAGGCCGATGACAGTAGTGTCATCTGCAAACTTCAGGAGTTCGACAGAAGGGTTTCTGGCAGTGCACTTGTTCTTGTAGAGGGAGAAGAGCAGTGGGGAGAGAACACATCCCTGGGGGGCGCCAGTGCTGATGGTGCAGGTGTTAGATGTGCATTTCCCCATTCTCACTAGCTGTTGCCTACCTGTCAGAAAGCTGGCGATCCATTGACAGATAGAGCTAGGAACAGAGAGCTGGGTTAATTTAGTCCGGAGGAGTGCTGGGATGATGGTATTGAAAGCTGAACTGAAGTCCACAAAGAGGATCCTCACACAAGTCCCTGGTTTGTCCAGATGATGCAGGATATAATGCAGTTCCATGTTGACTGCATCTTCTACTGAGCTGTTTGCTCGATAAGGTGGCCCTGTGATGTCCCTCAGGTAAAGGCCCCGATATACTTCAAGCAAAATCGAAGAACGAACGGCTGTGACGTCATTTCGAACAAAATCAGGCCGAAACGAAGTTCGTTTTTGGAGTCTGAAACAGCTTGCCAAAGCGAACTTTCCGGAAAAGTTTGCTCCGGCTGGTAAACACCTTTGTACTACCATTGGTCTGTGGCGATTACGTAATAGATAGGTGTGCGCAAAGGCTCCGCCTTCTTTCACGTGGAAATCTTTTCCGCTTCATTTCTTCTGTTGAGCCAGTAGAGGTGAGACGTCCGCGAGTGAAAACACAAACACACTGGAGAGCTGCTTTATAGTAGAAAATGAAGTTGTACTTCTGATGAGACGAGACACTGACACTGTTTTTCATGTTTAATACGGTAAAGCTGCTTGATTTTAAGCAATCTATTGTATAAAATGATATATAAATAAACGTGATGTGACTTTAGTGGAGTGCTGTAGAGCTTGTACAAACAAACATATCCACTTTGCTATGATCAGATGCTTTTCTTATGCTTTATTAAAAAAGGTTGTTGTGTATTTATTTTGTTATTGAGAGGAAAGCGTGTAGCACTGCATATTTACATATTCATCTAACCGTCGCTCTCAGTAGTGTGGGCGGTGTCAGCTGTTCGCTAACAGTATATGGCTGGCCATATATTTCAAACTTTGTTTTGCCCCTAAATTGGGATGCACCTTGATCACTAGCTGGTGATCAATTGACAGACAGAGCTAGGAACAGACAGCTGGGTTAATTTAGTCCGGAGAAGTGCTGGGATGATGGTATTGAAGAGGGTCCTCACACAAGTCCCTGGTTTGTCCAGATGTTGCTGAATATAATGGTGGAGCATTTGAAGCAGGAAGGGACTTCGCACAGCTCCAGTGATTTGTTAAAGATCTCTGAGAAAATGAAGGCCAGCTGGACAGCACAGGTTTTTAGACAAAACAGGCTGGTGAAACAGCGTCTGGGCCTGGTGCTTTCCTTGTCTTTTTTCCTGAAGATCCAACATACATATTCTTCACAGACCCCGAAGCGCAAGAGAGGGGGAGAGTGGGGTTGCTGGTGGTGTTGATGGCTGTGCAGAGAGACCATCAGAGTGGGTGTGGGTCTGAGACTTTGAGATTTGTGAGATTTTCAAATCTGCAGTAAAACTCATTCAGGTAATCAGCCAGTTGTTGACTCACTGCAGAAGCAGGGTCGTTGGCTGAAAACCTGTTTTTCAGCTTTTCAGATCTGAATCCAATTTGAGCATCTGTGGGATGTGCTGGACTTCACTTGACTTATTCCCTAGCTGCCGTCTCGCTAGAGCCGCCTCTGAAGCAAGTACGCTGCTGTGGGTGCCGCAGGATTTCGAATCTCATTTACTACACGCCTCCATGCAGATCAATCAGTGGCCAAGGCTTTGGCATCCGTGAGGGTGATGCATTGGTTTCTTAGGTCGTTGCAGATTTGCTTCAGCCAGGTCTTCTTCGGCGTGGCACAATGAACTTTCCAGGTCGGAGGTTCCAAGTTGGAACGGCAATCGGTCGTGACTCATCTGGCAGACGTGTCCAAATCACTGCAGACGTCGCTTCTGGATGGCCTCTTCGATTGTAGGCTGGTCACCGTACTCTTTTCAGATACATTTGTTCCAGAATCGGTTGTGCCGGGAGACGCCGAGGATTTGTCGGAGGCATTGCATTTGGAAAACCTCAAGCTTGTTAAGTTCCGACTTAAGGACGGTCCAGGTTTCTGATCCATATAACACGATAGGAGTGACCAGAGTTTGGAAGAGTCATATCTTTCTCGCAGTAGTGATGTAGACCTTCTTCCGCAAACACCGCTTCAATGAGGCCAACACCGCTGTTGCCTGGCCGATTTGGCTAAGAACTTCGGATGTGCTGGACCAACAAGTTTGATCCGTATGGCGGCTCCACCTCGCAACCTACAGGACTTGAAGGATCTGCTGCTAACATCTTGGTGCCAGATACCACAGGACACCTTCAGGGGGCTTGTAGGGTCCATGCGGGTCGTTGCTCTTTTGGCAGCATGCGGAGGACCAACAATATATTAGGCAGGTGGTCGTAATGTTTTGGCTCATTGGTGTATGTTTCATATTCTGTATGCCATTCATAATATAACCAAAATGTCTACTGTGGCACTTTCTAAACTCTTATAAATAAAGCATTTAGCTGCAGTGTGGCTGGCCGTCAGGCGTATCGGGATGACAGAGATCAGTGTGTGGTCGGGGTCTGCCAGCAGTCTCAAACAAGAAGTCATTAAATGTGCCCTTTTTAAAAATGCGTCTGCTGCCTGACTTGTGCTGACATCCGGCTAATTCCCAAGGCAAGATTAATTACGGTTGCTGTCCTCTGAAAACTGAAAACCCGGATCTACTGCATCCCATCATGACTCTATAAGACCCCAAATTATTGTTTGGACTGTTTACTCTATATGTGTCATATGTGTCAAGAGCCTAAAAAATATATTATAGATTTTTTATAATTTAGATATTTAGTTTTGGCCAAATAGCATACTATTTTTAAGCATGCAAACAGTATGCGAATATGCAATTTTTGCAGTATGCATGGAATACTACATTTGTAAAAATGTGCAGTATAAAATATTTCCAAGTGTAAGTAAAAAAAAAAAGGCCTAGATTTTCAATAAAGCCTCAATGAGCATCCCAATTCGAGTTCCAGGGTGCCTTATTATGCATTATTCTATGCCATTTTGTAGTATAAATAGTGTAAGTGGTGTGTACACACTAGAAACTCCAAAAATAAAAAGTGCACTTCAAATGATGATGCGCTTAATTAACCGAAAAAATGAAGTTGGACACTTCATGCACTCAGTTATTGCAGCTTTTCTTGTGTAGCCAAAGGGGAGGGGCTGTTCATTTCCAATGCTGAATGACAAAATAACCTTCATACACTAGACAGTTGAGTACATAGTGCATAGTATCAAGGCATAGTATGTACGTAGTATACAATAAGCAGTATACTAATATCCCATTCCAAACATAGCCTGAGTATTTTTCTCCCCCAAGACTATTAGGTTGCATGCAGAGTAGAAGGGAAGAAGAAAAGGATTGTGAAATGAAAAAATGGGAAATGAGGAAAGTTTCAGAGGGAGCAGGTCACTGTAAGAACACTGGAGTGAACAGGCCTGAATTATACATGAGTCAAGAGCACTTTGCCTCGAAAACAGAAGTAGAGAGTCCATACTGAAGCGCTGAACACACACACACACACACACACACACACACACACACAAACACACTAAGAGACATTGTGTTTGCAGAGACATAGGGAATAGAGTGGATAGAGGAGGACACGTACAGAAGTCTATAATATCAAGAGTATATACTAACATAAACCAGCAACTACATTGACTATGTTGGGATAGGAATAGTCTAAGCCTCAGACATCACGCCCATGGACCGCTGGCTGAAAGTCTGATGCATATGGCACACTTGCATATGGGCCACCTGGAAACAAAGATGCCGTGAAGTCAAACCCCCTCATGGAAAAAGAACGCCATTATGTTTACAACTGTGACAATGAGTGCTTATCGGGATCAACTAAAAGCTGGATTTTCAAAAGTGTGTGAAACATGTAAAGCTCACGGCATAGGCTCTTTTAAATACATCCAAGAGTTACACACCGGACTGTTATTTTAGGGTCATCTGCGTTACATTTTCACGCGCCTAAACATGATGCGAAACAAAACGAACTGTGATTGGTTGCTTTACATGTCAGTCAGACGGCCTCTGGGTGGTCCTTGGCCAATGAAAGCTGTGACGGAGTCTAGACGCTCTGCCGTCAGTCTGAAGGTCTGGCTACGCAAGACTAGGATAGGAATACTTGCATACTGTTTAGTGCAAACTGCATATTGGTTTATTAAAATTAGTATGTGAAACACTATGCAATATGTAACAATAAATCTTTCAGAAAGTAGAATGTTTCAATGTTGCCTCAATTTAGTGAGTGGTGTCCATTTATCATCCGGGAAATTAATATAGTCATTTTGCATTTTAAATACAATTTGTATTTAAATTCAAAATGATGAGTCAAGAAAGAGATCGTGGTTGATATCATTTCTGGTTCACTCATACTGTGATATGAGATTTTGGCTCAGCCTACAGCAAAAATACTACATTTACATACATTTGCATTCAGCATTTGGCAGATGCTTTTATCAAACAATGACTTACAGAGCAAATAAGGTTACATTTTTGCCAGTATGATGGTAGCTATTCTGAACATACTAATATCTTTTGCAAGGGCTTCCCATCTGTAACTAGACTAAAATAGGATATAGATGTATTGCAATACATTTCAAGTGCAAGCAGTATTATGAAAGACAGAAAAAGTCTATGACAGAATGGAAGAGAAACTATAAGCCACATAGGATCTGAGACACTTTCTTGATCGCTCTCCCATTCATTCGCTCATGCCCTGGTCTGCAGTGATAGGGCAAGAGGCAGACATTCATTAACCATACAGACGCGTGTGCCCTGCGGACGATAAGCTCTGCGAATATCAGACTCTTGGATTCTGCCCGTAATAGTGCAATCGGGCTGCCAGCCTGTTCTGACTCTATTTACAATAGCTTATCTAAATGTGCAGCAGTCCTCGCATCCTCTACTGCGCCGACACGCGCTGCTGCCCAGGCCCTGAGACACCAGATGCTGTGTAATATATGTTTTTAATCTCAGCCAAGACAATCCAACATCTCTTCACCAAACCATTCATCTCTGCGTCTGACTGAGTCAGTGGCGTTTTTCATCTCAAAAATGAATGCAGCAGTCAGGCAGAAACGCTTCCTGGGGTAATGATACTCTACGTCTATCTGCTCTTCAGCAGGAATACATTCAGATGAGGAGTAAATTACGGAGGAAAGCAGGATTACATTTCTGATTGGTTCTGTATGACACAAAAAGGTTATTGACCTTTTGGCCTGTTGAGAGATACAGCAGCTGTGCAAGGACGATGTATTATTGCAGGCCAAAACCTGAAAATGAGCCACTTCTGGTTCCATCGTCCTTAAGTTTGTGATTTTCAGTTTTGAAATTTTCAGTGGTGAACACACATTTTGGAGTAAGGTGCAGTAAGCCTTGATTAAAACAGATTCTAGGAACCAACCCATAATGTGACCACAATTCCTCCAGGTCTATGTTAACAGCAGTGTTTTCCCAAGAGGGCTGAAGGCGTGTGGTTAGAGGATAGAGAGCATCTTTGTGTCTCTGGAGGGTTTTTCTCAGAGGGAGAGAAATAACATACTGTGTTTAATCCACTTACACATGAGTCTACACACACACACATGTTGGGTTTTCATGTTTTATGGGGACTTTTTAGACATAATGATTGTTATACTGTGCAACCTGTATATTCTATCCCCTTACACTAACCCTACCCATCACAGAAAACCTTCTGCATTTTTACATTTTTAAAAAACATAATTTAGTATGATTTATAAGTGGTTTCCTCATGGGGACCAAAAAATGTCCCCATAAGGACAGGGATTTCAGATATTGCCATCTTTGCAGGGACATTTTGTCCCATAACGTAGGTTTTACCAGGTCACACACACACACTCAGAGCATCTAAACCCCAGTCACATCACAGGAAAACTGATTCAATTATTGCATTTAATTAGCTCAGGCTCTTACAGCTGAGACGCATATACCACTGTTTGGGGTCAGTATTTTTTAAAATAAATTAACACTTTTATTCAGCAAGGATGCATTAAATGAATTAAAAGTGACAGACATTTATAATTTTATAAAAGATTTCTATTTTAAATAAATGCTGTCCTTTTGAACTTTTCTATTCAAAAAAAAAAAAAAAAAAAATTATAACTGTTTAACAGCAAAAACAACATTGATAATAATAATAAATGTTTCTTGAGCAGCAAATCATAATATTAGAATGATTTCTGAAGGATCATGTGACAATGAAGACTGGAGTAATGATGCTGAAAATTCAGCTTTGATCACAGGAATAAATTACATTTTACAATATATTCAAATAGAAAACAGTTATTTTAAATTGAAATAATATTTCACAACATTACTGCTTTTACTTTTCAAATAAATACAGTCTTGATGAGCATAAGAGACTTCTTAATATATATATATACAGTGGGGAGAACAGGTATTTGATACACTGCAGATTTTGCAGGTTTGCCCACTTACACAGCATGTAGAAGTCTGTAATTTTTATCATAGGTACTCTTCAACTGTGAGAGACGGAATCTAAAACAAAAATCCAGAAAATCACATTGTATGATTTTTAAGTAATTAATTTGCATTTTATTGCATGACATAAGTATTTAATACATCAGAAAAGCAGAACTTAATCTTTGGTACAGAAACCTTTGTTTGCAATTACAGAGATCATACTTTTCCTGTAGTTCTTGACCAGGTTTGCACACACTGCAGCAGGGATTTTGGCCCACTCCTCCATACAGACCTTCTCCAGATCCTTCAGGTTTCGGGGCTGTCGCTGGGCAATACGGACTTTCAGCTCCCTCCAAAGATTTTCTATTGGGTTCAGGTCTGGAGACTGGCTAGGCCACTCCAGGACCTTGAGATGCTTCTTACGGAGCCACTCCTTAGTTGCCCTGGCTGTGTGTTTCGGGTCGTTGTCATGCTGGAAGACCCAGCCACGACCCATCTTCAATGCTCTTACTGAGGGAAGGAGGTTGTTGGCCAAGATCTCGCGATACATGGCCCCATCCATCCTCCCCTCAATACGGTGCAGTCGTCCTGTCCCCTTTGCAGAAAAGCATCCCCAAAGAATGATGTTTCCACCTCCATGCTTCACGGTTGGGATGGTGTTCTTGGGGTTGTACTCATCCTTCTTCTTCCTCCTTCTTCCTCCAAACATGGCGAGTGGAGTTTAGACCAAAAAGCTCTATTGTCTCATCAGACCACATGACCTTCTCCCATCAGACCACATGACCTTCTCCCATTCCTCCTCTGGATCATCCAGATGGTCATTGGCAAACTTCAGACGGGCCTGGACATGCGCTGGCTTGAGCAGGGGGACCTTGCGTGCGCTGCAGGATTTTAATCCATGACGGCGTAGTGTGTTACTAATGGTTTTCTTTGAGACTGTGGTCCCAGCTCTCTTCAGGTCATTGACCAGGTCCTACCGTGTAGTTCTGGGCTGATCCCTCACCTTCCTCATGATCATTGATGCCCCACGAGGTGAGATCTTGCATGGTGCCCCAGACCGAGGGAGATTGACCGTCATCTTGAACTTCTTCCATTTTCTAATAATTGCGCCAACAGTTGTTGCCTTCTCACCAAGCTGCTTGCCTATTGTCCTGTAGCCCATCCCAGCCTTGTGCAGGTCTACAATTTTATCCCTGATGTCCTTACACAGCTCTCTGGTCTTGGCCATTGTGGAGAGGTTGGAGTCTGTTTGATTGAGTGTGTGGACAGGTGTCTTTCATACAGGTAACGAGTTCAAACAGGTGCAGTTAATACAGGTAATGAGTGGAGAACAGGAGGGCTTCTTAAAGAAAAACTAACAGGTCTGTGAGAGCCAGAATTCTTACTGGTTGGTAGGTGATCAAATACTTATGTCATGCAATAAAATGCAAATTAATTATTTAAAAATCATACAATGTGATTTTCTGGATTTTTGTTTTAGATTCTGTCACTCACAGTTGAAGAGTACCTATGATAAAAATTACAGACTTCTACATGCTTTGTAAGTAGGAAAACCTGCAAAATCGGCAGTGTATCAAATACTTGTTCTCCCCACTGTATATACTTTTTTTTTAATCTTACCGACCGAAAACATTTGAAAGGTAGTGTATATAGTAAGTAAATAGGCTATATTTTCTTCAGTGGAGTCAACAAATGATTTTTTGCAATTACACCTGGAAACAAATATTTCCTAGTTTAATTGAAAATAAATAAATAAAACAGACAGAAGCCTCAGATTTCTTAGTCAGTGGTGTTGTAAGCAAATTTGTAACGATGAACATGTGAACTCCTGGGAACCAAAAGATCAGATTTTCTTGCTTCTCTTCTGCATAGCATTTATATATCAGAAATAAAATCCAAAAAAAGAACACATTTTTACTAGTGGACTCCACTGTGTCCAATGATGTTTGCATGCCCTTCACTTCCTGCTATCCTGATAGATTTATGTTAGTACTGAGCAACACACACACACACAGCAGTGCATCAGTATTTGTATACAGAAAATTCACAGCATGTTCTCAGAAGCCTCAACATGCTTTGATTTATTACCATTACCATAAACCTCACAGAGAAGCACAGATGATAATAATTCAATGTTTTTTTCATACTGTGATCTCAATACCTGCCATTTGCTACATGTAACTGCAAATTTTAGGAACTCTAATTAGGAATCTTGAGGAACTCTAATCTGTCTATGTAAGTAAAGCGGCAGTTATTTTGTGCACAGGTACCACCTAAAGGCCAATTCACACTGCACCGACAGACGCCGACCAAAATGGACAATTACCAGATTACAGTACAGTACGTCACCTCTCAGACAAGTGCTGATTCAGCACATTCAATCTGCAAAAAAAAAAGCACATACGACAGATACCAACAGAGTTGCAACAGAGGTGCACTGTGAATTGGCCTTAAGATGATCTAACCTCAATGCATCACCGCTTGCCGGTAGACTGACGGCAGAGGGTCTGGACTCCATCACAGCTTTCATTGGCCAAGGACCGCCCAGAGGCCATCTGACTGACAATCAACCAATCAGATGACGGCTTTGAAACTCCTGAAGTGCATCAGACGTTCAGCCAACGGTCCTGAGGCTGAGGCTGAGACTGAGACTAGCCGGGATCAAACCAACAAACTTCCCACCATTCAGAAAATCTCAGGTGGTTTCTTTGTGAACGTCCTTCTTCGAACATCGATCATAATTCCACGGCCTGTAAACACGGCTGTGAACGACTGCCAAAAAACATCAATGCCTTCACGGCACACGCTCCCGGAAGTTTTGGTGTTGATCCAGCTTTTGTGTGGTATCAGCAAGACAGACGATGTCCTTTAGGGTGCGCCCAGTGCTGGCTGAAGATGGATGCTCTGTTTCTTTATGCGCAAACTAATGATATGAGATGTCAAGCACTTAATGTAGAGAGCTCTCCAGAGGCCAAACCCTGCATCCATTCCAGCTTCCTCTTTCCATTTTATTTGCTTCCTGTGTTCTCCTTCTCTTCAGCGACGCCTTTTCCAGACAGATTCAGCCAGGGTTGTCACAATTATAAAATGTTGACTGGCGTTAAATAACTTATTTGCTTATATCAGTTACAGTGTAAGCTTAATTTACTTAGCATTTATCCACTGAACTTTTCTTTACATATTACACTGGGTATAATGACATGAATAATGTCTTAAATTCACAAAGGTCATTCCATTAACGAGTGCCTTTTCCATTTTTTAAATTGATTTTTAAAGTAATTTCGTATTCTATTTTAAGCATTCAATCAGAAAAAAATTATGTAAGTAAGTGTTAATAAATTGCACGTGCCATTTCTAATACATTTTAAAGAATAAATAGAAAATAAAGACAAAATGCTTGCTTATTTTTATTTATATGGTTTTCATTAAAATGTGCATGTTTGCTAATACAGGTAAAGATGGAAAAACAGGGATAAAGTACAGGATGTTGATGTGTTTATCATCAGCTTTTCATTATTATTAAAGTACTTTGCACATTTATTTGATCAGAAATGCAGTAAAAACAGTAATATTGTGAAATATTATTATAATTTTAAATAACTGTTTTCTATCGTAATATATTATAAAATATAATTTATTCCTGTGATCAAAGCTGAATTTTCAGCATCATTACTCCAGTCTTCAGTGTCACATGATCCTTCAGAAATCATTCTAATATGATGATTTGCTGCTCAAGAAACATTTATTATTACGGTATTATCAATGTTGAAAACAGTTGCTTCAAAATTTTGTAGAAACTGTGATACAATTTTTTTCAGGATTCTTTGATGCATACAAAGGTCCAAAGATCAGCATTTGTTTGAAATTGATATAATCTTTGCACACATTTCAAATAATGACTCATAAAAATACCCTTATTTGTAGGTCAATATGTGATTAAAATGTAAAGTGTGCAATGACTGTGATTATCGCAAATAACTGCAATTAGATGAAATAATCATGTGATTGCATAATAATTGCGACAGACCCAGCTCTCGCTCTCTGAACTATAGCACTATGTATGTGAAACTTCCCTTTTCTCCTTCATCTGTTTATGTAATCGCTCTCTCCTCTCTTTCTGCCCTTACTGCCATCTCACATTCTCTCTATCTTTCCCTCATTCTCTGATCTCCAGAGGGACGGTGACCTTAATGTCACATGTGACGACATCACGAACCTTCTGTATCCACAGAGACGGAGCTAAAACAACACCGATCACCTTACAAACAAACTCATGTCAGCATCACATCACTATAAAAAGTCAATATACGTGTTCTTAAAGTCAACATGCAAAACTGAGCCTATATACACTTCTTGACTCCCTTACGCCAAAAGGGAAAGGTAGCTTTCTTGTGAAAGATTCATGCAAAGACAAAGGATTTTCTCTATATGACAGGCAGTTGTAGGGGAAGAGCTGAAAAATAGGACATGATGACATCAGCAAAAAAGAAAGTTGTTTGAAAGGCTGAGCATGATGCATAACATCAAGTTATGATGATATTAAATAACCTGTTTTATTCGGAAACATGCCATATTATGGAAGCAAGTAATATAACAATATAGTCATTTAATGATGACTTTAAAGCTGTTGTATGAGAGTTTTTGAATACCATCCATAATATGACTTTTTATTTCACAATTCTGACATTTTTTCTTACAATTGTGGGTTTATTTCTTCTCAGAACTGAGATTTTAACTCGCAACTGTGAGTTATAAAGTCAGAACTGCGAGATATAAACTCGCAATTGTAAGAAAAAAGACAAAATTGCAAATTTATATCTCGCAATTCTGACTTTCTTCCTTTGAAGTGAAAGATATAAACTGGCAATTGCAAGAAAAGTCAGAATTGCAAGTTTATCTCACCATTCAGATTTTTTTATCTTAAAATTGAACGATATAAACTCGCAATTGTGAGAAAAGAGTCAGAATTGCGAAATTATATCTCACAATATTGACTTTTTTCTTAGAATTGAAAAAGATAAATTCGCAATTGCGAGTTATAAAGTCAGAACTGTGAAATATAGAAGTAAAATATAAATCTGCAATTGTGAGAAAAAAATCAGAATTGCGAATTTCTCACAATTTTGACTTTTTTTTCTTAGAACTGAAAGACAAACTCGCAATTGCGAGAAAAAAGTCAGAACATAAATTCACAAATGCAAATTATGAAGTCATAACTGTGAGATATGAACTTGCAATTGCAAGAAAAAAAGGCAGAATTGTGAATTTATATCTCACAATTCTGACTTTTTTTCTAAGAATGGAAAGATATAAACTCGCAATTGTGAGAAAAAAGTCAGAATTATAAGATATATTTTCACAATTGCGAGTTATAATGTCAGAACTGCAAATTTATATCTCACCATTCTGACTTCTTTTCTTAGAATTGAAAGATATAAACTCTCAATTGTGAGTTATAAAGTCTGAATTGCGAGATATAAACTTGCAATTCTGAGAAAAATGTCAGAATTGCGAGATAAAATGTCGCAATCACCTTTTTTATTTGTTTTCCCTTGCAGAAACAAGCTTCCATACTTGACAGATAACTGAAACATGTGTCCTAAGAAATAACTTAATACTTCTAAACATGTTGTCAATCATTTTGCAAATTCAGGTTTGCTGATATTATATTTGCTGCAATGCCTTTGGAGCATGGGATTTTGGAGAGAGGGCTTTTAGTTGAAGAGATTGGGTTGATCTAGTTTGGGGAAGTCTGTCAGAAGTTAACAAGATTACAAACATCGCTTACATGATCTTTAAGAAGCTGAAACCTTTAAGATCAACTCATATGGGCATGAGAGTGAATAAATAAACTGTTTTATTGGTTTTGTTTTTTTAATTAGTGGTGTGTGTGTAGTGTCTGGCCCTCTAAACAGGTTCTTTCATGTCTGTTTGAGAGATGTACAAAGAGCACAGCTGCTTTGGCACATCTCTAAACCTGAACGTTTACACACACACACACACACACACTTTTATCTCACTGCCATCACCCTGTCTCATCTCACCCACATAAAACAGCCCAGATCCGAGCAACAACACACACTCTTACTCACAGTTTCATCACACACTTCAATAGGCCGACACTTTATGAACTAGAGTGTGGGAAAACTCAATGACAGAAGACACAAAAAGAAAACACTCAATTCCTCACAGTCTGTGACCAAGGAGAGAATAATCAATGAGATCTATTTAATATCTTATTTACTTGTTTCTCCTGTCCTGACAGAAAAACTGCAGTAATCTCACACTCGTCTCCTCTAGAGTTTCAGAACTGATCTTAACAATGATCTGTCAAGACACCAAAGTCTACAATCAAACATCAATATGAACTCAAACATGTCTCAACAAATGATCTAAGTTGCTCCACATTCATTTTATAACTCTATACTGGGAAAAAAAAAATTTTAGGATTTACTTTGAATCAATTTTTACACAGAAATCGCTAGTAAATTTCACTAATAATAACAAAGGAACGGCAAGTAACATTGAATTAAACATGACATTTCAGACTGAAATAGCATTTTCTTGTAAAACATACTGCGATAATCTTTGTTTTATTTACAAAATGTGTTTATTTACAAAAATCCTTTTTAACAGTGTACTGTATACTCTTATTGTATAACAACTACTGACACAATTGTGTCTGTTTTTCTTTCTCCTTTTAGGAAAAAAACTGAGACAAAAAAATCTAAACTTTTACGAAGTCTTGTTTTGTTTTTGATCTCTACTAGAATATGCTCTCATGCTTTATTGTTCAAAAAACACATTATTTTTCACATATTTTACATTATTAAAGCACCTCTCTCCCCAGTCTGGCTCGAACACATTTTAGATACGATGTTATACACTATTTAATCATGATACTTGTCAGAAAACTATGGTAATAAAAACAGTAATCGGTCACAAAACCATGGTTAGTTTTCCTAAGGGGTGGTGAACAGTCTTACAAAAGCGAGAGCTTACAAAAGCTACAGAAAACACTATATCAACACTAATGTTGGTGAACAGGCGAGCAAACTGTTAAAGGCACAATATGTAACATTTTTGTATTAAAATAGCCAACAACCACTAGAACAATGTTATATATTTTGTTGACTTGTGTACTTACATTATCCCAAATGTTTCCAAGAATGTTTAAATCCAGAGAAATAAGCAATTTTAACCAGGACATGGACCGTGTCCGTGTGTCGCCTATCAATGACATCATACCCGCGTTACCCTCTATTTACGGTTTTATTTTGGAAACCATGGAAACACCAAAGATGCTTTAATATATTATGTTTTTTATTAGACAGGTGAGCAACTGTGTGGATACATTCATCGACAGAAAACTAATCATTGCTATATAGCTCAATACGGTTAGTTATTGTTTACATCTGGTTTTCTTGATTTACCGCGAGTACCATGTTTTACCATGCCTAACATGGATCTAGCTCACTGCAGTGTGAACAAGTGTCTCATAGCAGCCGCCGAGCGAACGCACAGAGTAGCATTATAACATAACTTTCAACACACTCAAATGTGTGTAATATGATAAACAGCACTGCGTTACCCCACATACACATGAGCGGAAGAAGCGGAAGCGGCGACTGTGGCATAATAAAAGTCCCACGAAATCAAGGCGCCATCAAGCTACGCCTTTGTTTTGAATACGCGACCTCTAGCGGCGAAAAATTACATATTGGGGCTTTAATAGAAAAACGCAACTACAAATAATAAGACAAACTTACAAGTTGTGATCCAAAAACAACATACTGTCCAAACAAAATGGGAACTGCTTCATTTCAGGGGAAGCTTTTGTGCGTAGCCTGCATTGTACTCTCTGGAAGCTGTTCTCCGTAAAATGTACAGCGCACAGATAAACGATGGAGTTATAATGTTCAGGAACAGTGTTTAAAGTAAATTTTAACCACTCTAAGTTCGTCAGCCTTAGTGAGTTTTGGAAACGGGGTGGAAAAAACAGCATCTCTTTAACATAGTGACAACACTGTCTTCTCTAATGCAGCTGAACCAGGCCTCGCACCCTTTTTTGCATATTCTGTGGGCGGAGATTATTTAAATGAGTAACACTGTGACTTCACAAAACCCAGAAAAAACGAGTTATAGTTCGAACGAGTCGTTCATTGTAGTTCTTGGAAAGTGGATTCTGTTAAATAAAATATCTCCCTTTGGAGTGGACTTTGAGCTTTGTAACTTTGCAGATCTTTTTTTATGCTCAAACAGCAACATTACACACTAACTAAAGTTAAAAAAGTGAAAAAGCATAATAGGACCCCTCCTGAGCTGTATATTTACACCATGTGCCATTTACACTAAGGCCATTTACAGTAACACCGCCCACCATTATCTGATTGATCAAGACAAACTTAGAAAAGAAATCCTGCTGACAACAGAACCAGTGGCGTGGAGAGTAAGACGGGTGGCGTTAGCTTTTGATGCAACCGACCCGAGTTTGAATCCGCCAAACTCAAAATATTCAAAAAGTGAAATAAAGTGTCTATAATGGGTTTTAATAGTAGGAATAAAGTGTTAGGAGTAGGTGTAGGGGAGGTAATGTAAAAGCAGGTAAAAGCAGCATCCATTTATGATTTTAATAAATGTTGTTATTATTGCATACTGTATACTTATAATATACTACAATACACTAAGGTGCAACTATTTGCACTAAGGGCCAGATTTACTAAACAGGGCAAATTAGCGTGAGAGCACAATTCCTAAAAAGTGCAGATGGGAGTGGAAAGTTCAGCGTGTGATCTACTGACGACATGCAAATTAAAGAGCACAGATGCAGCCGGATCATTTCCATAATGACCAACACAATCTACCAAGAGCAGCGCAAATTAGCGTCTGGTTTAAGACATGCTTTTCTGGGGGCGGTAAATAATGCCGCAAACACCAGTTTGACTAGCGCAAACCTTAGTAAATCACCTCACATGATTCATTTAAATACTCTCCTCACATAAATTTTGCATTTGAAAGGGAAACTCCTACAAATGCATATGCAATAAGATCAGCCGCAAAAATAACCCTGTCCGCGCCTTTTCAGAGATAATATTCACTGCGTCTCTGTAGTAAATCCTGGCGGCAGTTTTTTAACGCCAAATGAGGGTTTGTGCTGACACAAGCTGTTAGTAAATCTGGCCCTAAGTATAAATAGCATCTAACTACTATTTGCCTTAGTGCAGGGAAAATACTGCTTAGTGTTAACTATAATCAAATTAGCTGTACAAGTCAATTCAACAAAAAAATCTCACCTAGCTGAATCTTGAATAACTTAATTGAGTTGAAATTGGTTAAATGATTTTGATGAGTTCAAGTAGTGGGAAAACATATGTTGCCATGACTTTTGACAGTGATCTATTAAAGAACAACCTCTGAGAAATCAAGTTTTCTTCTTGTGCATCAAGTAGATGAATTTCATCATGAAAAGATAAACATTATTAGATGTAGCAGACAACATCTGAATCCAACAGACACCAACTGGGAACCTTAATTTAGCTGGTCGATGAGAATCAGGTAATATCTGCAAATAGATTCTGGTTGTCAGTTTTATTCAATTCAATTACCCCACTTGGATATTCGCTTTGTAAGCGTTGTGAACCAATTTTCTTAATATTAGCATTGCGGAGTGCTGACAGTGGCACACGCTGAGTCTCATTCCCTGCATCCAGACGTCTTTTGTTATGTGTGTGCGAAAGTGCATTCATAACTGAAAAAGGGAAAACATACCACCATCTTGTTGAGGGAGACCCAGCAGTCGGATGGGAAGTCTTGCAGCATGGGCACCAGAAACTGCAGGCAGCCGTCCCAGTGGCACAGCAACAGCATCATCGCTATCAGGTTAATAATCCGCATCACAGCGCTCGCCAGGTCATACGTCATGTGGAAGATCTGTGAGGGGACAATCACAACACAATATTAGCAAAAGTTGTGCTATAAAAGTTATAAAATAAAAAAGTGGGAGTGTTCAGGAAACCTGTTTGAAAACATTATTTTTGCAATTCCGTTTGGAGCCACTAGAGAGACAGAAATTACACACTTCACTATTAAGAAATAGGGAAAAAATCGAAACACTTTCAACTTTACAATAAGGTGCCATTTATTAACATTAGTTTGTTGTTAATGCATGATACCTGATGCATTAACTAATTGAACCTTATTGTAAAGTGTTCCTGAATTCAATGCTTATTTGTGAATTTTATATATAATACATCCATTTTTCAATTGTACTCTTTTAAAAAAGCATCTGAAATAATAAACTAAGTGCAATGTAGCATTGTCAAAAATATAGATTTTTCGATACATATCGATACTGAAATATCTGAAACACTTTTCCTCAGAAACACGATACCAGCGTCTCTCTCTCTCATCTCTCTGACAGCGAGTGACACACAAACCCGCCTCCACTCACTCACTCGCTTCATTTGCTCCGGATGAATATTGTTGCTGTTATAGGGCTTGAATTTTGGTGTGGGATTGCACGTATTGCGCATAATTTTACTCATTCCCACAGATTTTGTGCTCAAACACCCAAAGTGTGTGCACATAAAGCTGCCTCTTTCGCTGCTTATTGCACTTAAACAGTCAAATACACACAAAATAATGTCAAAATGCCGGTCTTTGCGAGTATTCATGTAAACACAGTCAGTTCTGTTTTAAGTGAACGTAAACAGTTGAGAAAGAAAACGTATAATGTGTAACAGTATAATGGATCCGTGCGTCAGGTCTTAAAGTGACAGCAGCCTAATAAACCTGCTGCCAAATTATCAGATAATATTATAAATATCTATATGGCAGTTTTTCCCCATGGTATCGATGTCAAAATTGTGTCCAGTGAAAATGCTGAGTGGCTAGTAACTTTGGAAAAACCACTAGCCACAGTGACTGATGAGCAAAAAGTTCATGTCAAGCCCTGTATATATATATATATATATATATATATATATATACAGTGGGGAGAACAAGTATTTGATACACTGCCGATTTTGCAGGTTTTCCTACTTACAAAGCACGTAGAGGTCTGTAATTTTTATCATAGGTGCACTTCAACTGTGAGAGACGGAATCTAAAACAAAAATCCAGAAAATCACATTGTATGATTTTTAAATAATTAATTTGCATTTTATTGCATGACATAAGTATTTGATCACCTACCAACCAGTAAGAATTCTGGCTCTCACAGACCTGTTAGTTTTTCTTAAAGAAGCCCTCCTGTTCTCCACTCATTACCTGTATTAACTGCACCTGTTTGAACTCGTTACCTGTATAAAAGACACCTGTCCACACACTCAATCAAACAGACTCTAACCTCTCCACAATGGCCAAGACCAGAGAGCTGTGTAAGGAATCAGGGATAAAATTGTAGACCTGCACAAGGCTGGGATGGGCTACAGGACAATAGGCAAGCAGCTTGGTGAGAAGGCAACAACTGTTGGCGCAATTATTAGAAAATGGAAGAAGTTCAAGATGACGGTCAATCTCCCTCGGTCTGGGGCACCATGCAAGATCTCACCTCGTGGGCCATCAATGATCATGAGGAAGGTGAGGGATCAGCCCAGAACTACACGGCAGGACCTGGTCAATGACCTGAAGAGAGCTGGGACCACAGTCTCAAAGAAAACCATTAGTAACACACTACGCCGTCATGGATTAAAATCCTGCAGCGCACGCAAGGTCCCCCTGCTCAAGCCAGCGCATGTCCAGGCCTGTCTGAAGTTTGCCAATGACCATCTGGATGATCCAGAGGAGGAATGGGAGAAGGTCATGTGGTCTGATAAGACAAAAATAGAGCTTTTTGGTCTAAACTCCACTCGCCGTGTTTGGAGGAAGAAGAAGGATGAATACAACCCCAAGAACACCATCCCAACCGTGAAGCATGGAGGTGGAAACACCATTCTTTGGGGATGCTTTTCTGCAAAGGGGACAGGACGACTGCACCGTATTGAGGGGAGGATGGATGGGGCCATGTATCGCGAGATCTTGGCCAACAACCTCCTTCCCTCAGTAAGAGCATTGAAGATGGGTCGTGGCTGGGTCTTCCAGCATGACAACGACCTGAAACACACAGCCAGGGCAACTAAGGAGTGGCTCCGTAAGAAGCATCTCAAGGTCCTGGAGTGGCCTAGCCAGTCTCCAGACCTGAACCCAATAGAAAATCTTTGGAGGGAGCTGAAAGTCCGTATTTCCCAGCGACAGCCCCGAAACCTGAAGGATCTGGAGAAGGTCTGTATGGAGGAGTGGGCCAAAATCCCTGCTGCAGTGTGTGCAAACCTGGTCAAGAACTACAGGAAACGTATGATCTCTGTAATTGCAAACAAAGGTTTCTGTACCAAATATTAAGTTCTGCTTTTCTGATGTATCAAATACTTATGTCATGCAATAAAATGCAAATTAATTACTTAAAAATCATACAATGTGATTTTCTGGATTTTTGTTTTAGATTCCGTCTCTCACAGTTGAAGTGCACCTATGATAAAAATTACAGACTTCTACATGCTTTGTAAGTGGGCAAACCTGCAAAATCGGCAGTGTATCAAATACTTGTTCTCCCCACTGTATATATATAAATGTGATGTAATATATAATATATATAAATGTTTAAATATAAATAACACCTTTAAATGTTATATATTTTAATGTAAAGAACTTTTTAAATGTGCTTTATAAATAAAGTGCCTTGACTTGACACAAATGATGGTTAAATTTTACCGTACATACATTTTCTCCTTTGTGCAAAATTATATATTATTATGATATTTGTTCAGTAGATTTTCTTTCTGGCACTTTGTTGTCCTGAGGGTTTGTCTAAAGCCCAGCAGCAGCTACGCACGAATCCTCCTGAGTTTACTTAGTGAAAAGAGTAAGCTACTTTGCAAGGAGCTAATCAGACCTTTGTGAACAAATGCACCCAACGGTCTCGTTCTCGTCTCTCTCTCTTTCTCTCTCTCTTTCTCTCTCTCCTCCTGTTTTCCATTACAGATTTTTCATCTATATTTTTCATCTTTCATCTCTCTACAGAATTTCAAAGCAAATAAACAGAGGCAGCATGTTTCAACATCACAGAGTCACTTCAAGAGAAACCTCCTGTACTGTTTGGTCATAACTGTCAAGTAATACCATTTTGGAAATGAGTTCACCATTACAAGTAAGAGCACCTACAATCTAGAGAAAGTTCTGATGGAGAAGATTGCAATGTGTACATGACATAACAACACAACATAACATATAACACAAAACAACACACATACAACATAACATTCTGTAACATACCATAACATTTACCATAACATAAAACAACATAAAACACAACATAAAATAACAACATAACATAACATAACATGACACATAACAACACATAACACAACATAAAACATAACATGACACATAACACAACACAACACATAAGGTAACATAACATAAAACATTACATGACACACAACATAAAACATAACATAACACATAACATGACACATAACACAACACAACACATAAGGTAACACACAACATAAATCATTACATGACAAAACATAACACACAACATAACATAACATGACACAACATAACTTAACACAAAACATATCAACATGACACATAACATAACATAAAACACAACACAAAACATAACAACATGACACAACAACACATAAAAACAAATCACACCATAAACATAACATAACACATAGCATAACATGACACATACCACAACACAACACATAAGGTAACACATAACATAAATCATTACATGACAAACCATAACACACAACATAAAACATAACATGACACAACATAACACAAAACATATCAACATGACACATAACGTAACATAAAACACAACATGACACATAATAACATGACACAACAACAAATAGCATGACACAACACATAAGGTAACACATAACATAAAACATTACATGACACAGGACAACATAAAACATAACATGACACAACAACACATAGCATGACACAACATAACACATAAGGTAACACATAACATAAAACATTACATGACACAGCACAACATAAAACATAACATGACACAACAACATATAGCATGACACAACATAACACAACACAACACATAAGGTAACACATAACATAAAACATTACATGACAAACAACATAACACACGACATAAAACATAACATGACACAACATAACTTAACACAAAACATATCAACAAGACACATAACATAAAACACAACACAACATAACAACATAAAACAAAACATGACACATAACAACAAAACATAACAACATGACACAACAACACATAGCATGACACAACACAACATAACACAACACATAAGGTAACACATAACATAAAACATTATATGACACACAACATAAGACATAACATAACACATAACATGACACATAACACAACACAACACATAACAACGTGACACAACAACACATAACAACAAATCAAACCATAAACATAACATAACACATACCATAACATGACACACAACACAACACAACACATAAGGTAACATATAACATAAATCATTACATGACACAAAACATAACACACAACATAAAACATAACATAACATAAAACATAACATGACACAACATAACACAAAACATATCAACATGACACGAAACATAACATAAAACACAACACAACATAACAACATAAAACAAAACATGACACATAACAACACAAAACATAACAACATGACACAACAACACATAGCATGACACAACACAACATAACACAACACATAAGGTAACACATAACATAAAACATTATATGACACACAACATAACATAACAACACAAAACATAACATGACACAACATAACACAACATCAACAAGACACATAACATAAAACACAACACAACATAACACACAACACAACACAAAACATAACACATAACATGACACATAACACAACACAAAACATAACAACATGACACAACAACACATAACAACAAATCACACCATAAACATAACATAACACATACCATAACATGACACATAACACAACACAACACATAAGGTAACATATAACATTAATCATTACATGACACAAAACATAACACACAACATAAAACATAACATAACACATAACATAAAAGATAACATGACACAACACAACACAAAACATAACATGACACATAACATAACACACACATACCATAACAACACAACACAACACATAACACAACATAAAACATAACATAACATGAGTCATGACACACACGTACCATAACATGACACACAACACAACATAACATAACATATTTCAATGGAATAATATACAATAATATACCACATTACTCAAAAGTAACATTCCCTAACACTGATGTTGACAGAATCTACCAGACAACACAAACACGCTCCTGGATCCATTTAGCAGGCTTTTCTATTGACCTGCTCTCTGAAGAAACATTGACTCAGGCCCTGAAATTCCAACTTGATTAATGAGCCACATCCAACATCCACTTCCACATCAAATAACCATCAGACAGTGGACATTTGTTCCTGCTCAAAGCAGCCCATCAGTCAGTGTACAACTGCACAGCGGGACACTGAGAGCGTCATGTGGCCGGTTCAACCCAACATACGCCTCCATAAACCACCTTACCCAAAACACGATTCGTTATTTTAAGATATTTGATCACAAGAAATGAATCTGAATAAGAAGCAATATCATAAATGACGGAAAACAGGTTAATCAGTGTTATCTGTTCATTCACTCCGTATAACCAAATTTCCTGAGTTGTTTTCCAGTGCAAACGCTAACTAAGAGATTCGCTCCCATTTGGATGCCGTATCTGGTTTCCATGAGGACAGCTGGGATTTGCTGGAGGACAGAGGAGCTTTACTTCCTGTAGAGCAGGATACAGTTCTCAGTCCTGGCAATCCAACTTCCTTTAATGCATCTAGACTAAACTAGACATCAACAACCATATTCTGCTTTGTTACACCACCGTTCAAAAGGTTGGGGCCAGATTACAGACGTCAAAATGACTTATTTAAATGTTTTTTTCCTGTGAAAATAATTTCTTTGTGCCTTAAAATAACTCTACACCCTTGCTACATTTAGTATACGTGGACCTATGAATATGCAAATTAGCCCCGCCTCCACTCACTCACACCAGCTCAGATTACCTGATCTACTCGGTCAACTTTACTCTAGTAAACGCAACACGATGGCAAGTGGAAATAATGGTTTAATTCCGCCATATATGTTTGAACCAGAAACTGATTCAGAAGAAGAAGAGGAAGAGTGAATTATACAGGCTCATCTACAAGAACATGTATCAGAATAGTAATGCGTTTTATGTATCGTTCTTTACAATGTTGAATACATACCGGCAGAGTTGCGAGTAACGCATTACAAGTAATGTGAGCTATGTAATCAGATTACTTTTTTTTAAGTAACTAATAATGCATTACTTTTAAATTTACAACAAAATATGTGTTACTTTTTCAAATATGTAACCGGTTACTGTTTTCTCAGCTCTCCTGTCGCCATGTTGAGAGAAATTGTGAGTAAGTGTGGATGCGTTGTGTGTGAACATGATGGTTATTGATTCAGTATTCCTCTAAATAAATTAAAAAAACTGTGAAAAGCAAACTCAGAATATTACGCAATTAAAAAACACAAATATACTTTATGTATTTAATTTCACTTTATTAACCAGTGTCTTTGCTGCTGACCTTGGATGATCAAATTCAACCATACTAATAAGCAAAAATGATATTTAGATAAACATCACATTTATGTTTAATTTTTGTTTATTTTTACTGCGCCCTCTACTGTACAGGCATGAATTTGCATTTTCTTCAGTCTGAGGCTTATTCATTTCAATTTTGGTGTGAACGGGCCTTTACTTTTGCCAAAAATAGAACTTTTAAATAAAAATAGAACAAATTAATTTATGGGTTGAGATCTTTATTTTCTCTCCTTGTAAGAGTGACAGCTTCTATTATGGCTGGGTGATATAGCTAAACAAATAAAAACTAATATATATAGTTTTTTTCAGTCATTGTACATGTACAATTGTGGGATATATTTGTTTATTGATGTTTTGGTCACTTTATGCATAGTTTTTTCATTTTTTGTTATAAAAAACATGCAAGCCCAGCTCAGTAATGATGCTGGAAATTCAGCTTTGCATCATAGGAATAAATTATATTTTAAAAGATATTAAAATAGAAAACGGTTGTTGTAAATTGTAATAATATTTTACAATATTACTGTTTTTACTGTATTTTTTTACCAAATAAATGCAGCCTTGCTGAGCATAAGAGACTCTCAAAACATTTTGAAAAAAATTGATTTTCGTCAGTAAGATTTTTTTTTCGTCTGTGAAATATTCTGCACATTTACTTCGGGACAGACAGAGAGTCTGCACACATTGTCTCCCATTTTTTAAGTGCTCATGTTTCTGTAAAACATTTCACAGACCAAATGTTTTAACACCAGTCCATTATTGTGGTATCATTGTAGTTGGTCGCCTCTTCCTGTCTAAGTGGACAGATCAAGTTGCTTTTCTTTCATTTTATCATTCGTCTACTGTAATATGAAGCCATTAAGTGTCTTTGTTTACCTTCTTCACCTGCACAGATTGTCTTTGGTTGGTTTGGCATAACAAGAAATATATTCTAAATGCTAATGGATCCAACAGCCATCATTTTTCTGTTTGAACTTATCTGACTCAAAAATCACAATGTATTAACTGGCTCTTCCAGGTGAATGAAAACAGCGCTCAGAACAGATAATCACAAGGATAATACAATAACAACAGAGGCTGTGCAGCGTGACGATGAATCAGACGTCTAATATCAACACGTAAGAGAGTGTTTACAAGCACCTGAGATGGCAAAAAACTATACTAAGAAAAAATGCCAATTGCAACCTCACTACATACTTCAACTTCATACCATAGCAGAATCTTTTTAAAGGGGACCTATTATGCAAAATCCAGTTTTACATGGTGTTTGAACTAGGGGTGTGCACGAATAGTCGAATATTCGAATAATCAATCTGTAATTAATATTCGAAAAATAAAAATACTATTCGAATTTTACTATGTTGCTTTGCTGGCCACCCTTTCTCATTTTCTCAAAATAACGTCATTTAAATAAACGAATATTCGAATATTCATTTTTTATGAGCCCAAATATTCGAATGCAATATTTTGGAAAAATGCCCATCCCTAGTTTGAACATAAGTGTGTGTCGGCAGTGTGTGTACACAACCTCCCTATAATGGTAAAATCCACCCACTCCTTTTTTTTTTTAATCTCCATAAATTATAAGCAGTGTCTCAGAACAAGCCGTTTGCAGATTCTAGCTTTTGTGACACCACATATGCTTAGGCCCCGCCCACGGCTCTATTAGCATAGACTCCGCCCCTCAGTTAGGTGTACACAGTCCGCCATGTTTATCTCCTCGCCAGAGCATTTAACAGCAGCATTTAAGTGAAAAATGTATTAATAAAGCTACTAAAGCTATTCAATCAAGAGCAGTGAGTGATTTTCTGTTTTTCTTTTACTGTTTGATTCATATTAACACCAAATATAGCAGTGACTACTGTATATTTCACTTTAATACACAGATCTAATATACACACGTGATTACTTGCTGTTTATGTTCCCAGACATAACTGACTGTGTTTATGTGAACTTTGCGTGTTTTTGACATAACCTTGTGTGTATTTGACAGTTAAAGTGCAATAACATGTGAAAGAGAACTTAGTTTAATACTCACAGGACGCTCCGTCTGACATCAGCTTTCTGTGCGCGTGCTTCGGGTGTGTGCGCTCAGAAAACCATATATCAGAAGTTTAGACTGATATGGCTTTAAAACACATGCAGATAATAAACTTTCATGATGATGAAGAACTGCAATGTCATGTGAGCGTGACCCCGATAGAGATGATAATCAGAAACAAACAGATGTTTTAGTTTTTGGCGGAGTACCCGAGGCGCGAGCTGTAAAGGCTCCGCCCTCTTCTGGAAAGGGGGCGGGGAGCAGCAGCTCATTTGCATTTAAAGACACATGCACGAAGACAGCGTGTTTTTCCTTCCACTCAAATAAGGGGCATTTACAACACGTTATAATAAATGATCTGTGGGGTATTTTGAGCTGAAACTTCACAGACACGTATAGTACATCTTGTAAAAAGAGGCATAATAGCACCCCTTTAATTTCTAATACAAATAATAATTTTTT
The DNA here is from genome assembly GCA_039654105.1 of Coreius guichenoti. Classification (NCBI taxonomy): domain Eukaryota; kingdom Metazoa; phylum Chordata; class Actinopteri; order Cypriniformes; family Gobionidae; genus Coreius; species Coreius guichenoti. Next base: position 3,755,384 of record CM077175.1, on the reverse strand, counting down.
ATTGTCTATTCCTTTAGAAAACCATCTAGAAACCAAAACATTGACCCGAGGAACCTATAATGAAACTCAAGGTTACTGTAATGAGCACTGTTTGTGTTGATTTAGGGAAAAGGAAACATTCGTACATTCAGACAAAGCTAAACTATCTAGATAACTCATTTTCTAAGAGGAGGTCATTTACAGGAAGGGACGGAGCGCTTTATGAGTTTTCAGTGCGTGTTGTAAATGCAAACGCACTCGTTCTTCCTAAGAACACTGCATCTCACCTTTACTGCGGTTTCCTACAGGAGCTGAACAGAAAGTTAACAAGGCGGGTCTCTGTACAGCATTGGTCTAAATGCATACTGCAGACAAATTGCCAATCACAACCTCATAATTATGCAAAGTGGCCACCCGTGACTGCACCGCAGGCCCACCTGATCCACCCGCAGCATCTTAATTGATAAAAGATCGCTATCGTGCTTAAGTGCTGTAGACCTGGAGGTTATTCTGTCAGATCTGGAGGGATCAAGAGTTATTGATGAACAACAGGAGTTAGAGAGCTTCACGTGTGTTTAATGAAGAAACTATTTTCCAAGTCAAATAAGATGTTTTACCACTGGGAGCGTTTAAACTCACATTGGTAATCTGAAATGCCCCAAAGCAAAAGAACCTTACTGTCTTTTAGTTTTTAAATGGGTAGCTGATTATCACACTGAACGCATAATAAGTGTTAATTAAGTAAATTATTAAGGGATTTAAGTGGCACCAAGCAGTCAGTGTTAATTATGGGCAACTATTTGTCTTGAAACAAATTAATTTATGAGTTGAGATATTTATTTTCTCTACTTGTATGAGTGACAGCTTTTATGGCTGGGTGATATAGCTAAACAAATTATACATAGGCTATATATATATATATATATATATTTATTTATATTAGGGGTGTAACGGTACACGCATTCGTACCGAACCGTTTCGGTACAGGGCTTTCGGTAAGGTACACATGTTTACCGAACGGTTCCGAATGCAATCTTATAAGCGCGGAACAAACTTCAATCCGAGTTCCCACACAAACATATTATGTATTCTGTCCTTTTTATCACGAAATTCGAACGATAAATGCTGTTTTGACGCTCTTTAATGTGATGTGACTGATCACTGTATAGGCGCGTCAGTTCAAGCGGCGGCGCGGTGCGGCGTGTATAAGCTGTGTATAAATTATTATATTTCAACAACGAATTGGAGAAACAACATAATTTTATAATTAGATTTAGAAGTTAATGCAAAAACTGCCTTATGTGAAGTTTACATACAATATGTTATTTGAGTGTTGATTATTAAATCTAAAAATAAATAGCAACTGAACTTAGGCTAATAGTTTGGGCTCTGTTGTTAACCTTTAATATTAATGTGCAAGTAAGGGCTCCCTATATAGTTTACAGCATTTTCTTTAAGAAACATTTAGTTATAATTGAATTCATGTAAGGACAGACACAATTTTTTCAGTAAACCACTGTTTAATGAAAATAAATAAAAAGCAATTTTGTAAAACTGCTGTACCGAACCGTGACTTCAAAACCGAACCATCAGTTTTGTGTACCGTTACACCCCTAATATATATATATATATATATATAAATATTTCCCAGTCACTGTACATGAACCAATTGTGGGATATATTTGCTTATTTATGTTTTGGTCACTTTATGCATAATTTATTTCCGCATTATATATGTATAGACCATTTCAACGGCTATTCATCCGTTTAAGGATGTGACATCTTTGTTCTTTGAAATCTGGATACCAACTAGCAACTCTAGGGTATGCAGCACATATATATATATATATGCCACAATAACAATGCATTTTCCTACATACACTACCATTCAAAAAGATTTTTTTTATGTTTTTGAAAGAAGTCTCCTCTGCTCACCAAGGCTGCATTTATTTGAATACAATTATTACAATATTAAATATTGAAATATTATTACAATTTAAAATAACTGTTTTCTATTTGAATATATTTTAAATGTAATTTATTCCTGTGATCAAAGCTGAATTTATCATCATTACTCCAGTCTTCAGTGTCACATGATCCTTCAGAAATCAATATAATATGATGATTTGCTGCTCAAGAAACATTTATGATTATTACTGGTGTTGAAAACAGTTTTTCTGATGAATATTTTTGTGGGAACCATTAGGTATACAGTTTTTTCAGGATTCTTTGATGAATAGAAAAGCTCAAAAGAACAGCGTTTTATTTGAAATATATGATAAATGTCTTTACTGTCACTTTTGATTAATGCATCCTTCCTGAATTAAAGTATTAATTTATTTTGTGAGTGATGACACAAACAAATCATTGAATCATAAATTAATTCACCAAACCAAAAATATGAAAATAAATCAAACCTACCAACTCAAAAGGTCATTTTTGCTACTGATGAGACTCCGGAAGTGACCGCTGTTCTCAAAAACATCAAAACTTTATGAGAGCAAAATGAATCATTAATAATTTTGATCCACTTTCTCAGAAAATAAAAAAAAATACATTTTAAGTGTATATCTGCATATCTGCTATTTTGTCACCGTTTAGGAGTACATTAGCATATATGTGATCTCCAATACTGCATTAAAATCATCATAATGTTGATATTATATACTTTTAATTGTATACTGTCAGCAAAATCATGCAGAAATGACATACATTGCCATATTTTCCATACAGTGTGATGGCCAGTCATGAGCCCAATTCATCCACAGTGTTTCAGAGCCTCATTGACTGACAGAGGTTTAGACACTGAGCTTTAATTACAGACAAAAGTGTGGCTTCGCCATCAGATCTCCGCTCGAGTCTGTCTGGACCTTGACAAGACAACAGTCAACACGTTTGAGATCAATGAATCAGTGTTAAAGTCCCCATCTGCTCTCTGCAGGGGTCTGCGCCCATAGCACAGAAAAATCAGAAAGGAAATTTATGTATCATCCGTTATACTTGGATGTATGTGTCAATATGCTACTTAAACATATCTTAAAGGGGACCAATTAAGCCCCTTAGGTGTCCCCAGAATGTGCCTGTGAAGTTTCAACTTAAAATACCCCACAGATCATTTATCATAGCATGCCAAAAATGCCTCTTTTTGGGTGGAAGCAAGAACATGCTGTTTTCGTGTGTGTACCTTTAAATGCAAATGAGCTGCTGCTCCCCGCCCCCCTTTCCAGAAGAGGGCGGAGCCTTTACAGCATGTGCCTCAGATACTCCAGCAACAACAAAACAGGAGAAGGGGGATAACAAACAAGCAGTGGGTGGATTTTTACCATTATAGGATGTCGTGTACATACACTGCCGACACACATTTATGATCAAAAACCATGAATTTTGCATAATAGGGCCCCTTTAACTGAAAAGTCTATTAAACCTCCTGAGTTATAAAAGAGCGACATCTGAGTGTTTTGGCTCGGTAGACTCATGGTTCAACTGTGCCTACTGGGATTGGCACATATCCGCAACCTTCATTTCCTCTATTTCTATTAAGTATGTCTAAACATCTTCAGTCCATTTGTGTCGACCAGGACAATAACCCTCCACTTTCCCTGACACTCATGTTCATATTTCATTCAGATTTTGCACAGAGCATGCAGACTTCATGCAGTTTATGCCTGTATGCGGTTCGGTTACACACCAGTGTGAATCGGGCATAAATTAATTTAAAAGCTTATTAAGATTGTATATTTAATTATGGAAGCCTATTTCCCCCACATAAGAAAAAAGTCATGCTTTGGTAAATCATAATTATGGTATTACAAGTCAATATTATGAAATAAAAAGTATGACAAATTCATAACTATGAGATGAAAGTGAAAACTATGAGATAAAAGACAAAATGATGACATAATAAGTCATAATTATGAGATAAAAAGGCAAAAATTATTGACTAATGACAAAAATTGTGAAATAAAAAGGAAACTAAGTCATAATTGACAAAACAAAAAAAATCATAATTACAACTGTTATAATTTTGACTGTCATAATTATGACTTCATGTCATTATTTTGACCTTTTATGCCATAATTTTGACTTATGTCATCATTCCAACTTATGTTATAATTTTGACGTCATCATTTCAACCTTTTATGTCACCATTTTGACTTTTCATCTCAATTTCAACTTTTTATGTCATAATTTCTGCTTTCTGTGTCAAAATTTTCAATTTCGAAACATTTTGACTGTCATAATTATGACATTTTATCTTAATTTCAAATTGTCATAATTTTCACTTTTTATATCATAATATACTAATGTATACGTAACTTTTTTTCATCGTTATGACTTTTTATCTGAATTTCAACTTTTTATGTCATCATTTCTTTTGATGTCATAATTTTGACGTTATCATTTTGGCTTTGTCTAATTATGACTTTTTATCTCAATTTTAATTTGTGTCATAATTTTTATATTCTATGTCATAGTTATGACTTTTCATATTTTTACTGTCATCATTATGACTTTTTATCTCAATTTTATGTCATAATTTTGACTTATTTCATAATTTCTTTTGATGTCACAATTTTGACGTTATCATTTTGGCTTTGTCTAATTATGACTTTTTATCTCAATCTTAACTTTTTGTGTCATAATTTTTACATTCTATGTCATAGTTATGACTTTTCTTATAATTTTTACTGTCATAATTATGCCCTTTTATCTCAATTTCAACTTTGTCATAATTATGACTTTTTGTCATCATTTTAACCTTTTCTGTTTTTGATTTTGATTTTGTCTAATTGTGACAATTTTTATCTCAATTTCAACTTGTCATAATTTCGATTTGTTCATAATTTTCACTTTTTTATATCAATTTGGCCTTTTTGTCATCATTAATTTTTTTCTCAATTTTAACTTTTTGTCATAATTTCAACTTTTTGTCATAATTTTGTAATTTTATGTCATAGTTATGACTTTTCATAATTATGCCTTTTTATCTCAATTTCAACTTTTTAAGTCATAATTATGACATGTCATTTTATGTAAAATATAATTTACCAAAGCATGATATTTTGTGTGTGTGTGTGGTAGAAATGGGGTTTCACAATTAACAGGTATGATATATATGGAGCTCTGTGTACATGCATTTGATGGGGTATACAGTATACTGTATATGTGAGATTGTGATGGTGTGTGTCAGTTGCCGTACCTCTTCCCACTGGTGAATGTAGCGGATCAGCCGAGAGAGACGCAGCAGCCTCAGCAAGCTCAGGATTTTAGTGAAACGCACAATCCTCAGGGCTCGCGCCGTCTTGTACACCTCCGAGTCTATGCCCTTCTCCACGATCAGGAAGATATAATCCACCGGGATGGAAGAGACAAAGTCCACCACAAACCAGGTCTTCAGGTACTTCTTCTTGATGGTCTTGGGGTCCAGGATGATGTCGGAGTTGTCCTCGATGATGATGCCCGTGCGGAAGTTGAGCACCAGGTCCATGAGGAAGAAGGTGTCGGAGATCACGTTGAAGATGATCCACGGGGTGGTGGTCTCTTCTTTGAAGAAGGTGATGCCGACAGGAATAATGATCAGGTTGCCCACCATGAAGAGAAGCATGGTGAAGTCCCAGTAGAACCTGCAAGAGAGACAGGAAAGACATCGCTTTGTCTAGCACCAACTCATCCTGGGTAGGGTTTGTGATTTCACTGCTGAACATTTGTAAACGCTGGGTTGATGTTCTTATTTGTATATTTACGTCTCACAGCGACTGTTTACCTGCACAAAACTATTACAATGTTAATCCGAATTCAGTCATAATCACATATTGCATGCATCATGTGAATGCATAAACTGTTTGCAATGACGAGAGGAAGACACTCTTGCATATGAATGTATAAATTTGAATTTTTGGTAAGACTTTACAATAAGTACTGCATTAACTAACATTAGCAAGGAGCAATACATTTGGGTAACACTTTAGGCAAAGTGATAACTATGAGATAAAAAAACAAAATTTTGACATGCTAAGTCATAATTATGAGATAAATAGACAAAAATGATAAGATAAAGTCATAAGTATGCCATTAATGACGTGACAAAAGTCAATAAGTAATAAAAAGGAAACAATAAGTCATAATTGACAAAAAAAAATATTTGTTATGACTGTTATAATTTTGACTTTGTCATAATTATGACTTCATGTCATTATTTCGACCTTTTATGCCATTATTTTGCCTTTTTTGTCATCATTTCAACCTTTTGTCACCATTTTGACTTTTCATCTCAATTTCAACTTTCTGTCATAATTTTCACTATTTATCTCATAATTTCGACTTTTTAATATAACTATTCATTGTCAGTTCATGTCAGCTCAAGTCCATGATTATTATATTAACATACTTTTGATTTTAATAATGTATTAGTAAATGTCGAAATGAACATTAAAGATGAATAAATTCATTAAAAGTATTTTCATTGTAAGTTCATGTTAACTAATGCAGTTCACTAATGTTGACAAATGTAACCTTATTGCAAAGCATTACTGTAAATTAATTTAAAATCATATTAAGATTGTATATTTAACTATGGAAGCCAACTGTCCCCACATAAGAAAAAAGTCATGCTTTGGTAAATCATAATTATGGCATTAAAAGTCAATATTATGAAATAAAAAGTATGAGAAATTCATAACTATGAGATGAAAGTGATAACTATGAGATAAAAAGACAAAATTATGATATACTAAGTCATAATTATGAGATAAATAGACAAAGATTCTAAGAAAAAGTCTAAAAAAGTAAAAATAATTATGCCATTAATGACATGTGACATAAGTAATAAAAAGGAAACAATAACAGTCATAATTGATGAAAATATCATTTGTTATGACTGTTATAATATTGACTTTGTCATAGTTATGACTTCATGTCATTATTTTGACCTTTTGTCACCATTTTGATCTCAATTTCAACTTTCTGTGTCATAACTTTCCATCTTTATCTCATAATTTCGCCTTTTTAATACAACTATTCATCGTCAGTTCATGTCAGCTCAATCCATGATTATTATATTAACATACGACTTTTGATTTTAATAATGTAGTAAATGTCGAAATGAACATTAACAAGATTAATAAACGCCTAAGAAGTATTTTCATTGTTAGTTCATGTTAACTACCGCAGTTTACTAATGTTGACAAATGTAACCTTATTGCAAAGCATTACTGAATTTTAATCATATAAACAACTTGTTTGCAATATCCACAGTAATCAAACATTCATTTATACAAGTAATAATATTAGATACAGACAGTTGTAAAAAGTCAAGCTACTGAAACATTTTTAAAAACATGCATTTGTAAGATTCTCATGACCTACATTTTGCCGTCCATGCTGCCCTTGAATGCTTTTGTTAAAGACATGCATGAGAATTAATAAGTCGATTAAATTACTGTCCAAAATTCTGCAGGCATCTCCAGTATTTCCGGAGGAGAATAGCAGGAAAAGCATACAAATGTTTTCGTTTATTCTGATTATGTCATTTAAATGCATAGAGAAGCTGTCAATCCAATTAGAGTCTAATGACATTAAATATTTCTAATGTAAATATTATATATCCATGATATAATTAATAGGATTATTACTGTAACATTTTGTGTTGTGAGCATGCTTTCACTCTGCATGTCACCCACATACGGTACATTAAACATGTTTTGTTTTGAAAACAACACTAAAAATCAGTAACATTAGCATTGCAATGAAGCAATGCACTACAATGTGAGAGGGCTTATAATGACCTTGTATAAAGGGCTAGAGAGTGCCGAAAACCTCACACGACTCTTGATATTTGAGCGTCTCAAACGGCTGTGACGGGTGTGAGTCAATTCCTGAGGGTCTGAAATAAAGCATGAACTCACGGAGCGGATATGATCCGTTTCCACGTGGTGCTCGCTCGCACACGTGTGCAACTCAAGGTCACAGCAGAGCGCGCTAAGGTGCATGCTGACTCATAACTGGAGACTGATGCAACTCGTGCACAATGGCGGCCTCTTTTTGCGAGGTTTGCACAGCTGATCGTCTCCAAGAACTGTTGAGCGTCTTTGATATGTCAAGATGATATTTGAATGGAGTGGGAGTGCTGAAAAAAATATGCATCAGTTTCAGGTTTTTCTATGGAGACGACGCAAAATGATAAGAATGTGTGCATGTTATTGAGATTGCATGCATGCACATTTGCATCATTAACAGCATTTATCTAAAGATATTATGACCCACACAAAGTCTCAATGCCAAAAAAGAGGCATAACGCATTGCAACAACATCTCCATTCAATGATTTACATCCCACATAATCATTTAAAGTTACAATAAATAATCCTTATGCATGTTGCATAAATGATAGAACACTAAAATGTGAAATGTAATCTGATGCATGAACCCTGAGCAATGCAAACATTATGTAAAGTCTTCCAGTAGTTTTCATAAGACTGGAGACTGACTGTGGCGCTGTCCGCTTACTGAGGTGCTGAAACCACACTCCTCGCTGATACAGAAATAATGAGCAACTCTCTGCACACTGAAAGTTTGGCACACACCTACATTGTATTTATTGAGGTCTCTATGCTTCAGTATTTTAAAACATATCAGTAACGCTTGAGATATATGCATTATGTGACTGTCAGATTATCTCAGAATGAATGTGATCATCTCAAAATCTAATTCAGCATTATATCGACAAAATTGCTTATGTGCTTCAGTGTATTTGGTCTCACGTTGTTATGGTTTTCTCATCAACCAAATCTGATCTCAGTATGAAAACTACTGGACAAAATGTGCCATAATGTTAATCACAATGCTATTGCTTTTTTGTTTTTCTCTTTATAACCATAACAATAGCCTGGTTAGATAATACCTCAATTTTATGAGAGAATAAAATAATACTTGTGTGTTCAGATCTGGCTGCTTTTGAGGGCCAAATTGTGTTCACAAGCATTGCAAAATATGCTAAAAACTGACTAGTGAGGAAATTTAGGCCCGGTTTCACAGACAGGTCTTAGATTAAGCCAGGATTAGGGCATTTAAGAAGCTTTTATAAATGTGCCTTATAAAAAAATCATTACTGGTGTGCATCTTGAGACAAAACAATTGGCAATTATATATTTTAAGATATATCAGCGCAAGTTGCTTTCAGTTAAAACAGCTCAAACATGCATTTTAGTCTGAGACTAGCTTAAGCCTTGTCTGTGAAACCAGGGGTTAAAGTGTTTCACACTATTTGAAAGACTCAATTATGCTTCACTTTAAATCTACCGATCAACAGGTTTGTGTGAGGGTTTGGTTTAGCGTTCAGGAAATACAGTGAGGTTGAAAAGTCTGATACCACTACTATTTATGATAAAAACACAATCATTAACATTGATTTGAGAATGCATCGGCTGCTTTAATGCCAGCAGTGCTGAAGCTGACATAAAACCTGATGATCATGTCACTAATAACGCAGGATCAATAAGGTTGCATTTGTTAACATGAACTAACAATGAACAACAATCTGTTTAGGTTAATGTGAACTAAAACAAACATCAACATTTTTATTAACTAATATAAAGGTTAATCAAATGCTGAAAAATATATATACGGTAACACTTCATTTTACAGTGTCATTGCTACATTTTACATGTAGTTACTATAGTAATAACTATAAATGATGCATAATTGCATGCAACTAACCCTAAACCAAACCAAACCCCAATCCTAACCCTATAGTAAGTACATGTAGTTACTTAATATTACTCAGTACTTAAATGCATAATTACACTGTAACACAGACACCTTAAAATAAAGGGTTACACTTTAATTTAAGGTGTCTGTGTTACAGTATAATTATATATTTTAAGTACTGAGTAATATTTACATGTACTTACTATAGGGTTAGGGTAGGATTAGGGTTTGGTTGAGGGTTAGTTGCGTGTAATTATGCATAATTTACTGTTATTACTATGGTACGTACATGTGACATATGTAACAATGACACTGTAAAATAAAGTGTTACCCTTTAGTTTGTGTCTTTGTTACAATTATGCATTTAAGTACTGAGTAATATTAAGTAACTTCATGTGCTTACTATAGGGTTAGGGTTTGGTTTGGTTTAGTTGCATGTAATTATGCATAATTTATAGTGATTACATGCATTAACCAGTGAGACCTTACTGTTAAGTACCAATATCTCTTATGCATACGATATCATAAAATTTCTTTGTGCAAAAATGTCGCTGTCTCAGTGCACACAATGCAACACGTCCAAAGTTTCTCCAAGCAGCAGCTCTTACCTGAAGTCGCTGTAGGGGTGAATGATCCAGTTTCCCGCCGATTTCACGCGCTCCTGCTCCTTCTCCACCGCCTTCTGGCTCCCGTACATGCGCAAGGAGAATTTATTGACCCCGGGCTGCAACATGCTGCTGAACTGCCGCTGCATGAAGCTCGCCTGGCTGCCCCGGGTCTCGCCGTCCTCCTGAGCTCCATCCTCGGATTTGAGGAACGTCACCGAGTTCCGAGGCTGCTGTGCGCCGTGGATGGAGGACGAGGCTTTCCTGCTGGGGGTGTTGGAAAAGGACACTTTGGAATCCTTCTTCTCCGGGACCCCGGGGTTGTTCGAGGCGTCCTGCCCCTGCGTGCTGGTTCCGTCCACGCTGGTCGTTGAATTGCAGGCTGTCCGCTTAAACCCGTCCGTCTTGGACATGATGGACCGGAGGCTCCCGGTGCCGGAGTCCCGCCTGCACTCCCCGTTCTTGTTGCATTTCATGCTGGAAAGCGGTGCTGAGGGATTGCCGTCACCTTCGGCAGCATTACAAGCCTCTACCGTCACGGTGGCCACTACGGTAGACGCTTTGCCTCCTCCTCCTCCGCCCTTAACGGTGTCGTGGCGACCCGCAGGAGTAGCAGCAGCATCACCCGGGCGCGCATCAGTGGAAGTGGAGCTCCTGGACGCGCCTCCTCCTACTCCTCCTCCTCCCCCTCCTCCCGGTGCGCAGCTCTTAATCTGGGCGCTGCTCCCTCCTCCTGCTCGCCTCAGCCGCGGATGCTGAAACTTGGATTCCTCCTCCCCGTCGTCCGTGTCCTCCGTGGCGACGTGGTTGGGTTTTAGGTTCGACCCGGCGGCGGCGGCGGCGGCGGCATCCGAGTTGGACTCCAGGCAACTCTTGGCGGTGCTGTTCCCGGCGCAGTGGTACGCGGGCGTGCTCTTATGGGCCGCTTTCTTCGTCATGGCAACATCCGAACCGGGCGAGAGCTCATTCCGGTCCATGTCATTCACTGGATCAGATTTGGCCTGTAATTATCTTTGCGGGAAACCAATCAGCAGGGATGATGAGAGAGAGAGAGAGAGAGAGAGAGAGAGAGAGACAGAGAGAGAGAGAGAGAGAGAGAGAGAGAGAGAGAGAGAGAGAGAGAGAGAGAGAGAGAGAGAGAGACCTACGTGATTTCTTTGCCAACAAAATGAAACAGCTTTTAGTTTATTAACTGTTTGTTGGGTGCATTTTCCATTTCAATAAGTTATGTAGGAATTTAAACAATGTTGCATTTCCTCATTTCAACCTATATTATTAAATAATAAGTCTTCTGATAACAGGGTTAAAGTTATTCTCTAACTCGGGCATTGTGCTCAAGGTCATGACATATACAATATAAAATATGTGACGAACAAATACATGCATGGCGTCAGAATGCACTTCCTAAATGATGATGACGTCATTATGGCAAATGCACATTATTTAATAACAAGGTTTGCATATAGTCTTTAATAACACAATAACAGAAGCTAAAGAAAATTAGCGGTAACACTTTATTTTACAGTGTCATTGTTACATATGTTACATGTACTTACCATAGTAATAACAGTAAATTGTGCATAATTACATGCAACTAACCCTCAACCAAACCCTAATCCTACCCTAACCCTATAGTAAGTACATGTACTTACTTAATATTACTCAGTACTTAAATATATAATTACACTGTAACAATGACACCTTAAAATAAAGTGTAACCAAATTAACTTACATTGGTTTAGTGACCTAGAAATATTGAAATATTTAAATGTTTAGATATTGCAAAATGCATCTAAATGTTTAGATAGCCTATTTTTTAAATGTTTTAATAACACAATTTTATCATTAAATCATTAAAATATAGAATTTAAAAACTGCGAGAAAATGAAAACAATGCATTACCAATAAGAGGCAGAAGTGGAAACACATCCTTATAACAATAAAGAAAAAAACTGGAAAATGGATTGTTGGATTTTACATGCCCATAACAGCATAATAAAATATATGAGACGCATTCTTTATTTAAGCATACGAGCATGTTTCATTTTATTAATTTATTGTCTTCACAAGTGATCAATCACAAGTCTGTTGTGCTTATCCAGAAATCTATAAATGACTAAGGTCACGGGCATAAACAGATGGCTGAATATTGTAGAAACTATTGTCGCATAAACAATCTGGCACTTTTTTTGCCTAAAAATGCAGATGTCGTCATGGCGTTATGATGTCATAATAACAGTAGAGGATGCGCTCAATGACAGTCAACAGAGAGCAATCAGATGCTGTTTGGCGCCACCTACTGGCACAAAGAAGGGAACTACAGCAGCTCATAGAAAAGAGTTTGGGACAACCACTGGGGTCACTCGGCTTGAGACCTGTTGAATGTCTTCAGAGAGAGAGAGTGTGTGTGGTGTGTTGAGAGAGAGAGAGAGAGAGAGAGTGAGTGTGTGTCGAGAGAAAGAGAGAGAGCGCGAGAGAGAGTGTGTGTCGAGAGAGAGCGCGAGAGAGAGTGTGTGTCGAGAGAGAGAGAGAGTGTGTGTGTGTCGAGAGAGAGTGTGTGTCGAGAGAGAGAGAGAGAGAGAGTGTGTGTCAGAGAGAGAGAGAGAGAGAGAGAGAGAGAGAGAGAGAGTGTGTGTCGAGAGAGTGAGAGTGTGTGTTGAGAGAGAGTGAGAGAGAGAGTGAGAGTGTGTGTTGAGAGAGAGAGAGAGAGTGTGTGTCGAGAGAGAGAGAGAGAGTGAGAGTGTGTCGAGAGAGCGAGAGAGAGAGAGAGAGAGAGAGAGAGAGAGTGTGTGTGTTGAGAGAGAGAGAGTGTCGAGAGAGAGAGAGAGAGTGAGAGTGTGTGTTGAGAGAGAGAGAGAGTGAGAGTGTGTGTTGAGAGAGAGAGAGAGAGAGAGAGAGAGAGAGAGTGTGTGTTGAGAGAGAGAGAGAGAGAGAGAAAGTGAGAGTGTGTGTTGAGAGAGAGAGAGAGAGAGAGAGAGTGTGTTGAGAGAGAGAGAGAGAGAGAGAGTGTGTGTCGAGAGAGAGAGAGAGAGAGAGAGAGAGAGAGAGAAAGTGAGAGTGTGTGTTGAGAGAGAGAGAGAGAGAGAGAGAGAGAGAGAGTGTGTGTGTGTGTTGAGAGAGAGAGAGAGTGAGAGTGTGTGGAGAGAGAGAGAGAGAGAGAGAGAGAGAGAGAGAGAGTGTGAGTGTGTGTCGAGAGAGAGAGAGAGAGAGAGTGTGTGTGTGTAAGTGTGAGTTGAGAGAGAGAGAGAGAGAGAGAGAGAGAGAGAGAGAGAGAGAGAGAGAGAGAGAGAGAGAGAGAGAGAGAGAGAGAGAGAGAGAGATCCTATAGAGAAAAAACTAAAACCTCATGTGCTGAGATGCTCTTCAACTAATGCAGCAATAATCTTCAGAATTATTTTATATCAATCATATAGATGCTAGCTGCAATGACTGCCATCAGAGTGTTAAAAAAAATAATCCGATAAAATGCATGAAAACACAGTGGGGTCCAAAAAACTGACACCACATGTTTTGTAACAAATTATATTATCAGCATAATAATTTGAGAATGTTATAACATTATTTAATAAAATACAACTGTTCATTGCTACTTCATGTTAGTTCATGTTCATTAACTAATGTCAACAGATGCAACTTTTGACTTTAATCACGTATTAGCAAATGTTGAGATTAACATTAACTGAGATTAATAAATGCTTCAGAAATTTTTTCATTGTTAATGTTAACTAATGTAGTTAACTAATATTAACAAATGAAACCTTATTGTAAAGTGTTACCAATGTTATATGCTTATATTAAATATTATAAGAGAATTCGGTGCTGATATATCTAGATTTATAGATAAATCAGCACTAAATAAAAAAAAAAACAACATATCTAAACATTATCACATATTTTAGAATAGACAATGTAAATGTGACAAACAAATACACTGCGCCATGCTCTTCCTAAAAAGATGATGAGGCTGCATATTATTTAATAACAAGGTTTGCATATAGTCACACTTCAAATGTTTTAACACAACAGAAGCAAAAGAAAATTCGCTTCGTGACCTAGAAATACTACAATTTCTGGGTTAAATGGGAAAAATCCCAGATTTTCAGTGTCTTTTAGACCTCACTGCATGCTCTCTGCTTTCATAGAAGGCATGCTCATGACATTAACATCACTCAAACACAAGAGAAACTCTTTTGTGAGAACTGCGTCTGTTCTTGAGCACTTCCACGATCAGAAAGCCAGTCATCTGCCTCCTTGAAGCTGACCTAGTAGACGGCTCTGATTACTGAGGCTGCTGGCTCACAGAAGTCCTGCAGACTAGTAGATCTTACCTTGTTATCCTGGCGCTGACGTGTAACCAAAGCCAGCCAATGCACGGCAGCAGCGCAGCGCAGAGACTGAAGCGTACCTTGAGAACAGCAGCCTGGAGCAATGACATTGAAAGGTTGTCTCTGCTCAGCGGAGAGAAGTGGGACGCGTCCCTTCAGCGATGGAGCGTTTGACCTCTGGAGGTCAGTGAGGTCGCCATGCTCCCTGCCACATCGTCTGCTGGTAAACCTGAGCAGCTCTGGATCAATCTCTCTATCTCTCTCTGTCTCTCTGCAGAACAGAATGCCGGCACTCACTTCCTGGTATGACACATTTAAGGATGATGCTTTGGGCTTCATTTGCATAAAAGGCAAAGTTCCAAGAAAGCAGGAGATCTGTGGATTGATCTTGGAAGCTTCCCAAACTCAGGAGATCAACAAGGTTGGAGATCACCAGTGATCTCCAGTTATTTTTAAAAATCATTTTATGGGCACTGCACTCAAGAAAATGCTATTTGCACCTAATTACCTGAGCATAACAAGAACAACACATTCACTGTGACTTTTCCAAGCCGGTTTTGCTGATTTTTTTGGGTTTTCCATGACTGTGGAAAATCTGTATCACACACTAAACTGTGGAAGAAGATTTGAAAGTCAGGAAAGAACTGAGATTCAGTGTTATTGTTCACTAAAACTATTTAAAAAAATTGTTAACTGAAATAAATCTTAAATTAAACAAAATATAAAAATTAGATGAAAAAATAATCTTGAAACCCAAAACTAGAAAGTATGCCTTGGCAACTAACTCAAATAAAACAAGTACTAAAATTACTAAAACAAATAAAAAAAAAAAATCAATTCAAGTCTAATGGTAATATCTTAAAAGGCTGAGAAAAACAACAAAATCACATAAAAAATTAAAATAAAAGCTAATTAAAAATATTAATAAATGCTAAAAGAGTATATAAATAATAATACTAAATGTTTGTTTAGTGTATACTTTTAAACTTAGACATCATTTGACTACAACACACAATCAAGAAGTTGAAAAGCTCAGAGGTGTTCATGAAGCATTAGAGAGTTTAAAATAAATTACAGCAAGTTTACAAGAGATAGTCTGTCAAAGCTTGTGCTGATCATTTCAAATGCTCTGACAGTTTGAGAGCAAAGAAAATGCTGAAATGTATTTTATGAATCTGTGAAGATTCAGCTCTTGGTTGTGTTTGAAGGATGAAGCAGCAAAAAACTATATTACACCAGACAGCAAACCTGCAACCTTTGAGTTTAAAACACTGAGTGAGTGATACACAGAATGATGGATAGATAGAAAGAACAACAGACATAGAACAAAAGAACGAACAACAGAGAGAGATAGAACGACAGACAGAACTACAGATAGATAAAACGAACGATAGATAGATCGATAAATAGAACAACAGACATAGAACAAAAGAAAAAACGACAGAGAGAGATAGAACAACAGACAGAATGATAGATATAAAGAACGACAGATAGATAGATAGATAGATAGATAGATAGATAGATAGATAGATAGATAGATAGATAGATAGATAGATAGATAGATAGATAGATAGATAGATAGATAGATAGAACAGACAGAACAAAAGAATGACAGACAGAACGACAGAACGATTGATAGAAAGAACGATAGAAAGACAGACAGATAGAAAGAACGATAGATAGATAGAACGATAGATAGATAGGTAGAACGATAGAAAGAACGAATGATAGATAGATAGATAGAACAATAGAAAGAACAATAGATAGATAGATAGAAAAAACGATAGATAGATAGATAGATAGATAGATAGATAGATAGAAAAAACGATAGATAGATAGATAGATAGATAGATAGATAGATAGAAAGAACAATAGATAGATAGAAAGAATGATAGATGGATAGATGATAGATAGATAGAAAGATAGATAGATAGATAGAAAGAACGATAGATAGATAGATAGATAGATAGATAGATAGATAGATAGATAGATAGATAGATAGATAGATAGAAAGAATGATAGATGGAAAGATGGAAAGATAGATAGATAGATAGATAGAACGATAGAAAGAACAATAGATAGATGGAAAGAACGACAGATAGATAGATAGATAGATAGATAGATAGATAGATAGATAGATAGATAGATAGATAGATAGATAGAACAGACAGAACAAAAGAATGACAGACAGAACGACAGAACGATTGATAGAAAGAACGATAGAAAGACAGACAGATAGAAAGAACGATAGATAGATAGAACGATAGATAGATAGGTAGAACGATAGAAAGAACGAATGATAGATAGATAGATAGAACAATAGAAAGAACAATAGATAGATAGATAGAAAAAACGATAGATAGATAGATAGATAGATAGATAGATAGATAGATAGATAGATAGATAGATAGATAGATAGAAAAAACGATAGATAGATAGATAGATAGATAGATAGATAGATAGATAGATAGATAGATAGATAGATAGATAGATAGATAGAAAAAACGATAGATAGATAGATAGATAGATAGATAGATAGATAGATAGATAGATAGATAGATAGATAGATAGATAGAAAGAATGATAGATGGATAGATGATAGATAGATAGATAGATAGATAGATAGATAGATAGATAGATAGATAGATAGATAGATAGATAGATAGAAAGAATGATAGATGGAAAGATGGAAAGATAGATAGATAGATAGATAGATAGAACGATAGAAAGAACAATAGATAGATGGAAAGAACGACAGATGGATAGATAGATAGATAGATAGATAGATAGATAGATAGATAGATAGATAGATAGAAAGATAGATAGAAAGAACGATAGATGGATAGATAGATAGAAAGAAAAGACAGAACAAAAGAAAGAACGACAGAGACAGAAAAAACGACAGACAGACAGATAGATGAATAGATTGATGATGGATGGAAGGATAGAAATAACTATAGAAAGAACAACAGACAGACAGAACGACAGATGAATCCTGCGTAAGGATCCCAGAGAGGCTGTAAAATGGTCAAGAAAAAATATATTAAAAAAATCCAATTGATCACTAACAGCTAACACCTTCACCCAGGACACACACACACACACACACACACACACACACACACACACACACACACACACACACACACACACACAGGACAGAACGCAAGAGCAAAGCCAATAAACTACAGAAACTCTGCAGTCAGTGTGTGTCTGTGACCTGTGGAGAGACCAGTGACAGTTTCATCATCAGCAGTGATACATTCATTCATTCATTCATTCATTCATTTGTTCTTCTCCTTTATTGTCATTTACAAAAACAAATCATTTGACTTAAAATAAGTTAAAAAAAAAAAAAAAAAAAAAAAAAAAAAAAGAAGTTGCCTTGAACTGAAAGTCACTGAATACGTGCGGCAGACTGAGAGAAGACGACTGAATGTGAGATAAAAAGATTTCTTTTAAAAAAGTGAGAGAAAGAGAGAGATTTCATCATGTTATCGGGCCGTGTGCCGTCTGGATAAAGGCCCAAAAAATGCAGGCTGAACAAGAGAAGAGATTTTTTCCTCATGAGCTTTAAGGTTGATGCTAAATGTAGAAAATCATATTAAATGTTGCCCAAAAATAAAATTCACACTTTCTTCAGGGTTCTAATAATCTCTGCAAAACAAGACATACTGTGCAAATAAATACTAGGAGAGTTTTTCCTCTGCCAGATGTTCTTGGATCGGTTGGCTATTTTTTATTTTCCTATATGGGTGAATCACAAAACATGTCCGGGTTTTATTTAACCACAAAATGTATTCTTAAAATGGCTTTATTCTGAGAATTATATTTATATTTACCCCAAATTCTCATTACCATAGATGTTTTACTTGATATTATGATGATGATTCTCATGACTGTAATACAGTATTACAATAAAAACATACTGTAATAAACTGATTTATTATCATAAATTAAAGGCTGTGCAACAAATACCATGATCTATAAATGTCTTTTTGGCACTACAGTAATGAGAATCAGATTTTTGGCATTATGGTGCTTAACTGTTATGAAAAAAAGGTCCTAAAATAAGTTTGAGCTTTAGCAGAATACAATTTCTTATTTCTTTTCTTCTGATTTTGGGGTGAAATGTAACCTTGACTGGTATTGTGAGACTCACCCATACGCACGTTCACATATCAGCCACTTTTATCCGTAAAAATAAAAATCAAATGCTAAAAAAACAGAAGGTTCTATTTGAACGCGTCCCTCTCGTGAGACACAAAGTCTGCTTCTAAAACGCAGTTCCACTTGGTGTGCCTTCAGATCTGCCACCGTCATCGTGCAGTTCATCCTCTCTCTTTTTCTCAGCATTTTTCTCATGCTTTCTGCTGATTAAAACCACGTCACGCGGACAGGTGCTGCCGTCTGCCCGCTGGGTGCGCCCAAACCTTGAGGAATGATCGCTCTGAAGTTCAACGGTTTAAAAAAGAAAAAGAAACGAAATGCTGTCTGAAGCAATATGAGAGTGTATTTTTCTCTTCGGGGTTTGGCGTGCTCTCTGACCTGTCTCCAGCCAGTTAAACGTGTGTTAGTGATGAGCAGGTTCAGAGGTTTGCGTTCAGCTCCGGCCCCTGGTTCCCACCGAGCTCTAGATCAGTCCAGCGCCGCGTCGCTGGTGGAAGGGAAAGGGTGCGGTGTTGGTCAGGCCGGCGCTGCGGGGCTGAGATGATGAAGTGTTGATGTGTTCAGGATGTGAGCTGAGGTCTTACGAGTTATTGGAGGTGTTCTCGTTGCTTGGAGAGTTGGAGGAGGAAGAGGAGGAGGAAGAGGGGGAGAAATTCATCCCTGATAGGCCGGGCGGATCCGTGGCTGTGTTCTGCCCGCTCAAACTCTTCCTGCACACCGGACACGTGTCATGCTGCGAAACAGAGAGAAAACACATGCAAATCAACACTACGGCCAATCAGAATGAGTTCTGAAGGATCATGTGACACTGAAGACTGGAGTAATGATGCTGAAAATTCAGCTTTGATCACAGGAATAAATTACATTTTAAAGACATTTAAATAGAAAACGGTTATTTTAAATTGTAATAATATTTCACAATATTACTGCTTTTACAGTATTTTTGCTCAAATAATTTAATCAAATTTCCAAACCTCTCTGTAGATTTTCAGACCATATTTAACATAAATGGTTCATACAGCGTTATTTTCAGCTTTATATTTGGTATATATTAGATTTTTTTCATTGATTTTCTCGAGGTGACAACATACAGAACCCCTAAAATAAAATAAAATATAATATAATATACACAGACATTTTCATGCCCTCGAGAAACCATTCACATGCGCACAGGAATTTTTTGCGTGCTTACACATTACAATTTCTAGTTTTATATATACTATAACCTGTTTCATTTGTGCATCACTGCCATCTTACTAAGAGGAAAACGAGAGCATGAGAGCATCTATTTGCTCAAAATTTGGCTTTCCTTAGGGTAGGACCTCTAATATCAAGGCCTTATGTCCAATTTAACACATCCTCTGTGGCGGCGGAGAAATGGTGATATAAAATGGGCTGATGGCATGATACGGCTGTGTGCATTGTCCTATTTGCCAGGTTTAAGGCTCTATAAAAATGATTGGTAATGTAAAAAAGTGTTCAAAATTTGGCTTTCGTTAGGGTAGTACCTCTAATATCAAGGCCTAATGTCCAATTTAACACATCCTCTGTGGCGGCAGAGAAATCATGACACGAAATGGGCTGATGGCACGATACAGCTGTGTGCATTGTCCTATTTGCCAAGTTTAAGGCTCTATAAAAATGATTGGTACTGTAAAAAAGTGTTCAAAATTTGGCTTTTGTTAGGGAGGTACGTCATATTTCAAGGCCTTAGGTCTGCTTTATCGCATACTCTGTGGTGGCCAAGAAACCACACTGCCAAATGGGCTGATGGTGCAATAGGTGGCTCAGTGTGCATTGTCCTATATGCTAAGTTTAATGGTTTCTTGTGCGCACACGAAAGTCTGTATATTTTTTATTTAAGCAAAGGTAATATCTGTAATACGGTGCTAAGAATATTGTGAGAAGAAAACCAAAACGCTTATAACCTGCATTTTTACATAATGAAAAAGTGCACCTTGACAATCACTAAGAATCACTAAACAGCTGCCATGAAAACACACTTATTGTTTGATAAAATTTATTTACATTAAATTCTTAATTTTCGATTATAGAAAACTAAATAGGGGCAATAGTCTGGAAATGCTCATTATTTTTCCATATTTTCCAGACCTGGAAGTTACTTAAATCAAATTCCATACTTTTCCAAACTGCATCTTAATATGTTGGATAGATTATTAAACTAAAGATGAAACGTTGACGTTGCCATTTTTTATGCCGCTGTATTTAATATGAAATTAAACTTGTTTTGAAAATACTGTTGTTGTTTTTTTTTTCATAAATTGTTAGTCTTTTGCAAAGGTTTAAAATGATCAAAAGTCAGTTCATTAATGACATCATCCTCCAGGAAGTGATATTTTGGGGGGGGAAACAGCAGCATAAACATTTGTAAACATCAGCAATGGAGATTTTATGACTTATTGTGAATTTAGCTGCAGCCCTAACAGCCCTTCACACAGCAATCACGGAAAATTACCATACAATTACCAGAATGACTTTACCAGTAAATACACAAATATGCTGTTCACACAGGCAACAGTGTTCTGGCTTTTTACTGGTAAGAGACCATTCAAACATCAGCAGCAAAAATACCGGTAAATTCTGTGATGTGTCATCGTAAATGATCGTTAAGCGCTGCGCCGTTGTCTTCATTCACCCGCATGACGAGAAGCGCTTCAGTTTCACTATTTGTTCAATTCGACAAGATTTTTTGACGTCCGAGTGACAGGCATAAGGGTTACCCTCATGTACGCTAATCGGCAATCCCTCACAGAGCAATGCCAAACTTCAGCTCGTTATTTCCATCCTGTTCAATTTCTAGTCATCAAGTTATAATGAATAAAGTTGGAGTGTCTGAATTTGACGAGCACATTTCTGAAAGCCTGGCATGTTATTTTACAGAAGTACTTTTTTTAATTGCAACACATGCGTATTCATTTTAAAAAGTTACAAAGTTCAAAAGTGCCTGTATAACAGGATGGACCCAAACATTAGTAGAAAATCAATTTGCAAACTCCTGCCTAACTTCTGCCTTCCTGTACAGAACCACAGTAAACTAATGAAATCAATGTCGCAAGCTACAAATTGAAACTGAATCGCTCATTAACGAACAAATCAATGATGATAAAAGTTGTAAACATTTTGAGTTTAGATGTATAAGTCTGGAGAAATAAAGCAATAAAGAGAAACCCCACCTGCTCGAGCCAGGGAACTATACAGTCGTTATGAAAGAGATGATTGCAAGGAAGTTGTCTAACGTTCTCTCCTGCGCTGTAGTCTTCTTTACAAACAGGGCACTCTAGACCAGCACCTGAAACACAAAAACAAACTAACGTCAGAAACAGGAAGTGTTAACATCGCTATCCACTATAATAATTCACAATGTTGATGGGGAATCTAAACAGGCTGCACTGATATTACAGATGTGAAAAGACTATATGTTTTCAAATCGACTGGAGAACTAAACAACTGCATTATATACTGCATTATCTTATTATTTAGGTGTATCAGACGTCTGTGTTCTTACCCACGTGCTCCTGGTTTATCTGGACTGTAGGGAGACTCTTAATCTTCTCTTTGTCTGCCGGAGGAGGACCCGTGTTTTCAAACTGATTTAATAACTACAGGACGATAACAGGGACAAAAATGGAGTATGTGATAATACTGTTTAATATATTTTAATGCACTGATAGTGTTTCATACTCCTTGTGGTTATAAAATAAAGCAAAAAGACACTTGAGGTTGTGAGTTACAGCGATTTTACCATAATCCATATTACTCATCCACTATACCTGTGTTATGATGGCATCTAATCCATTGGCACCCCATGCATAGTCCATTGGGTTGGAATGCAGCATTCCCCTGTAAGACAGCAGTTTTTAGTCCAGTGATCAGATGTAGATTGTCATACGCTGAGAAATGATGTAAAGAAAGAGAAAAGTCCATCAGTGACTCACCATGGCCCCATCGCCATGTTTGGCATAGCTGTCGGAGCGATGATTCCGTTAACTAATTGCTGAATGATTCTGTGAAAACAAAACAAACATTTTTAAATGTGACAAAAACATTTTATTTCACCCCTTTACATATTTTGTTATTAGTTTACACAGTAATGACAGTAGTATATTATTACCACAGAAATAATATGAAATGAAATACAGCGAGGTCCCCACACCTTTTGAACAATGAATTTCCATCAAGGTTTAAAAAATATATATTTTGAAAATAATTAAAAAAAGATTATGCTCACAAAAAGCTAAGTAAAACTAGAAAAAAAATTATATTTAATAATTATATACATTTAAAGTTACATGACATGACACTTGACATGAACTTTTTGCTCATCAGTCACTGTGGCTATTGTTTTTCCAAAGTTACTAGCCACTCAGCATTTTCACTGGCCACAATTTTGACATCGATACCATGGGGAAAAACTGCCATATAGATATTTATAATATTATCTGATAATTTGGCAGCAGGTTTATTAGGCTGCTGTCACTTTAAGACCTGACGCACAGATCCATTATACTGTTACACATGCGTTTTCTTTCTCAACTGTTTACGTTCACTTAAAACAGAACTGACTGTGTTTACATGAATACTCGCAATATTACAGAGTAATATAATAATACCGGAATTTGACATTATTTTGTGTGTATTTGACTGTTTAAGTGCAATAAGCAGCGAAAAAGAGCTCAATTTAGTGCTGAGAAGCTTTATGTGCACGCAAACGAGTGTTTGAGCACAAAATCTGCGGAAATGAGTAAAATTATGCACAATACGCGCAATCCCACGCCGAAATTCAAGCCCTGTAACAATATTCATCCGGAGCAAATGAAGCGAGTGAGTGAGTGAGTGGAGGCGGGTTTGTGTGTCACTCGCTGTCGGAGAGATATGAGAGAGAGAAAGAGACGCTGGTATCGTGTGTCTTTCTGATGAAAAGCGTTTCAGATATTTCAGTATCGATATGTATCGAAAAAACGATATTATTGACAACACTATTGCACTTGATTTATTATTTCAGATGCCTTTTTAAAAGACTACAATTTCTAAAATAAAAGGAAATCCCGCACACGTTTCGGTCTCATGACCTTCATCAGGCATATACCTATATGGCATATGCCTGATGAAGGTCATGAGACCGAAACGTTGCTAATAAAACGTTTTTGATATTTTCTGCAAGTATCGATAGTGTGCGGGATTTCCTTTTATTTTAGAGATTTTGGGATTTGTTTATACTCTTTCCTACGCACCTATCTATTACCAACAGGTGTGCAGTGGTACTTGTCAATTAAAAGACTACAATTGAAATACATATATATTATATGTAAAATTCAACCCACCAAAGTGTCTAGTAGGAGTGACTGCCTTACACGCCACTGCTGAAATACACACGCATTTGGCGGGTTGTGGGTGTTAATGTCAAGCCCTGTATATATACATATATGGGGTACAATGCCATCTGCTGAATTCTTACCCTTCTAAAGTCGGTACACCCTCATGCCGCACCCCTTGTCTCCGGGGAACGTGCCGTCCACGTGGCTGTCTCGCCATGTACCGCTGTCGTGAGGCCATCTCCCTTTCTCTGCGGTTCTCCGCGTCACGGTTATCTTCCCCTGGCAAACCCGCCCTGAAGTCGAAGCCCTCATCGAAGATCCCCAGAGCAAACTGCCCATATCCATGCGGGAACGTAAACAAGTGCTGGTCCACATTCTGACGGGTGAGAGGTAATGCTTTAAACAAACAGTTGCTTCAGACACACACATGATTTTCTAAATGTAGCTTACGTGGCTTTTAATGCAATACTGGAGGCCTGGAAGAATATTCTACACTATCTTAATTTATGATTTGCATGCTTGCAAACCATTTTCAAATTTAGACTATCATAGTTAACAGATAACTATGATCATCTAAATTTTAAGATATGTTGCCCTGGATAAGAGCATGTATTAAATGCATGTCGTCAAAGTTTGCATTCAGGTTCAGAAATCTCACTTTTCACTCAAAATATATGAATCAAACTAGTTTGCACACAGGAATAAACGTGTATTCAGCGGCCAAAAGCATGCGTAACAGAAAGGCCTGCTGTATAGCACAATAATGAAGCTGTTAAAGACAGAGAAGTGGCTGATAGCTCACCTCAAATGAGGAGCGATTCTGATCATTAGAGGCTGTAGACGTGGACCCATTCTCTGCACTGGAAAAAAAAAGAGAAAGAAAAAGAGCAGGGACAGAGTGAATAATGAATAAAACATTGAATTAAGGCCAATTCACACTGCACCGACAGATGCAGAACAACGGCAGATTACAGCACGTAGCTTCTCAGACATTATAAATCCGATTCAGCATGTTCAATCGGTGAAAACAAGCTCCAACAGACATGACGAACTGTCTGTTGTCATCTGTCGTGCGGGGTGAATTGGCCTTTAGAAAATATTTATTTGGGAAACATGATGTACAGTCAAACCAAAATTTATTCAGACACCTTCAACATTTTCTCACATTGTCAGTTTATTCGCTATAGTTTAGAAAATGCTAATAAAATATGACAAGAACTCAGAGTTAAAACGTGTCAGAACAAATTCATCTTGATAATGTCATAACTTTGATAGAAAGGTATGTAATGGATTACAATCAACTGTTAAATTTAAGTACACAATTAGATAATACCAATTTAGGCCATCCAATGACCAAGCAATGCTTCATTTTGTTCAGTCTGTGGTGTGAAAGGTCGCATTAGCAATTAAAGAAAAAACACTTCAGCAAAACATGCTCAGGTCAAAGTCTCTGAATAATTTTGGTCCCAAATTTTTATCAATTTTACTGGTAGTCACTGTATGAAGAATTTTTGGGTATAATATGTCACAGTTTACTTTATTTTGCTTTCCTCACTTACATATATGAACTATAGTGCCCTGCACACACTAGTAAAAAATTAGATCTGGTGTCTGAATCATTTTTGGTTTGACTGTAAAAAAATACTCCTGAAAGTATAATGTAAATGTTTCAGTATAAAAAACCAAACCGTGCAACTGACTACAGTTTGGTGGACATGTGTACTGCGTTTATGAAAGTATAAATATTAAATGTATATTATGAACTGTTGAATTTCAAGAGCAGTTACAGTAATTCTGCAGAATTGCTGATGAGATGCTTTAAACAGATGTAAAATAAGATACAAAGTGTCAAATCTGAACACTTTCACATTATTGTTTTATTTTTCTAGATCACGTTCACAGTGTTTGGAGATGCACTGCCTTCATCCTGCGGAGGAAATGAATGTGACGAATCCCATCCAGAGTTTTGTCAGAATCACAGATCAATACTTTACCTTCCTTCTCCAGGTAACTCCTCGATGAAGCCAGACTCACACCGTGGACAGATGTAATCCTGCAACAGAGGGGAAAGGCTGTTATTACACAAGGTACAGGGTAAAATCACTAAAACACTAAATCTCTAAAACATACGGCCTAAAGCAGATTATATTGCTTTTAGAAAATAGCAACAGCAGCAATATGATAATAAACACCAAAAAATAAACAATCAAAAAAATGAATGAATAAACTAAAACTGAAATTAAAAAAAATAAAAAACTGAAAAAAAAAAAAAAAAAAATAGCTAATTAAAAATTTAGACAGTATAATACGAAAATAACACTTTATTATCCTGTCAGTGAGCTGTTTATTATTTCCAAGCAATGCAGCAACTTGCTGAGAAACTAGGTAATTTTTGTATACAAGTCAAAAGTCATTAAGACTCTCATTAACAGATCAAGCTCAAAGTAAAATATGAACATAAAAAAATACATTAAAGGGATAGTTCACCCCAAAATAAAAATGCTGTCATTAATTCCTCACCCTCATGTCGTTCCAAACACGAATCAAGATCTTTTTGATGAAATCCGAGAGCTCTGTGACCCCTCCATAGACAGCTAATGAATTAACACTTTCAAGTTCCAGAAAGGTAGTAAAGACATCGTTAAAATAGTTTACGTTGCACTGCGTAGGAGACCGACACAGACGAGAAGAAATTGTTGAATAAAGTCGTTATTTTTGTTTGTTTTTGCGCACAAAAAGTATTCTTGACGCTTCATAACATTAAGGTTGAACCACTGGAGTCACATGGACTATTTTAACGATGTCTTTACTACCTTTCTGGACCTTGAAAGTGTTAATTAAACAGCTGTCTATGGAGGGGTCAGAGAGCTCTCGGATCTTCATTTGTGTTCTGAAGATGAACGAAGGTCTTACGGGTTTGGAACAACACAAGGGTGAGTAATTAATGACAGAACTTCATTTTTGGGTGAACTAACCCTTTAACAGTTTCATGACATGTCTAGTAGTGTACTAGAACTGTATCAATACCCTGCTGTTAAAAAGGTCAATTCCTCATTTTATATTAGTAGGAGAATGACAGCAAAAGAACTATATTGAGATCTTGTTATGGTGAAATAAAATGACTCATATAGTGTAATATTTTGGTCATATCGTCCACCCTTAAACGAACGTTAATGACTAAATGATGCTCATTCCCACACAAGTATGTTTTGTTTTTTGTTTTTTTTGTGACAAGCAAACTTCACCATCTGAGTTTGATGAGGCAGTTGAGGACAGAAATAACTTAGTTTTGTTGGTTCAGTACTGGTATCGAGATATTTTAGTCAGGTATCCCATCAAAGTCATAATGACAACGCTACTAGTAACAATAAGAATGTATATTCATGTTGAGCATTACGTATTAAATTAATGCTTGTAATAAAATAATTATTAAACAAAGAAAACCTAGCTTTTAATTTAGCGGTCCATGATGACTGACAGGTGGAAGTTTATCAAGAAAAACAGCACAGGCTGATTTATTTTAGCCCAGATTTATTTTCTTGACTGGTTTATATGGGGATCTAAACATAAAAAGGAATTAGATGCAGAACAACTTGACTGATGTGACATCTGCAGCACAGGACACAAGGAACCACCGCTTGTACTCTGCAGATTTTTATACAAAATTTGTAACGGCTGTCATTCATAAACTTCTACACATCCTCAGCCCCTTTATGTGTTTGTACACATATTTTGTGGGTGATCTTCCGATTTTATATCGTGATCGATCTTGAAGATGTCCACGATCTACTTTTCAAGCGAATCGTAGAGATTGTGATCTTTTATATCCTCATAATGTTAAAATCATAGACTGTAAAAAAATACGGACGTAGTGTCCGTGACGTCACCCATAGGATTCTGAAGAGCAGTTTCGAAGCGTAAAGTAGGGTCGAGCTGGACGTTGCCATCTTGGCAGCGCGTCACACCCGGATAACTGAAAATGGGCAAAGAGGCGGGACGTGGGTGGAGCTGAGGTGACGCAATGACTAATAGACAGCAGACAAACGACAATCCACCTGTCACTCAAAGTGGCCACGCCTTTAATTATGCAGAACCTTAAGGCTTTATATTATGTAAACGAATAAGTTATAAAAAAATTCACCCCCCTCACAGTTGTCATGAAGGGCAAAATTAGCCGTATAGACCAAAACCACAATTTGTACCAGGCTGTAAACATGTTTTTTTCTGCTGTAAAGTTGGGCATTTTAACATGGAGCTCAATGAGATTCTGCTCCCTTTTGGAGCCTGTCCCTAGCGGCCAGTCGATGAATTGCAGTTTAAGTCACTTCCGTATTGGCTTCAAGAGAAACTGGGGGAGGTTGCCGCTTGGTTAAAATACAGCAATGACTGCCTACTAGATGGCCAAATTATATCACACGTCCCTATCATGTGTCTTTCATGCGTGGTGATGCTTTTTAAAAACAATTCGACAGCAGTAGGGCTGTGCGGGTTTCGATTTTGGCTTTCAATGATCATGAAAACATGCTGATCAAGATAAAATGATCATTGTGACGCATGCCGTTCCTTTCCTTTAAAGCGGTGTGCTTTCACCCCTGCTTAAAAGCCTAAACTTATCCAAATCAGTCAAATCATGTAATGTGACTGTCGTAAAATGCAGTCCACTGTGGGAACATGCTTTATTTTAAAAAGAGTTATTAAAAGCACATTAAACTGCGAAAGAGACTGATCCCCAAGCGCTTTCTGTGTCGCACTGCGAGACGGAGCAGAACGCAGACAAGCAACGTATACTTGGGGTTTCAGGTGCGTGCCTAAACGGTCAAATATACACAAAAATGTCAAAATGTCTGTCTTGGTGAGTATTTACATAAAGACAATCAGTTATGTCTTAAGTGAATAAACAGTTGAGAAAGAAATCGGATGCCATCGGATGTGTCATTATCTTAAATCCATGCATTCGGTCTTAAAGGGTTAGTTAACCCAAAAATGAAAATTCTGTCATTAATTACGGCAGAACGCCACCTCATTATTGTTCCTGCTAACGGCAGAACGCTAGCTCCTGCGTCATCATCACACGCATGCGTCGTGGTGCTCACGTGAACAGCGTTCTGACGTAGAACTCGGAAGCACTGCACTATATTTACTACGTCAACAGCGTAGGAGACCGACACAGATGAGAAGAAATTGTTGAATAAAGTTATTTTTGTTTTGTTTTTTTGCGCACAAAAAGTATTCTCGTCGCTTCATAACATTAAGGTTGAACCACTGGAGTCACATGGACTATTTTAACGATGTCTTTACTACCTTTCTGGACCTTGAAAGTCACAATGACGTTGCTGCTATATGTGTGTGGTTCAGAAACCTTTAGGATTTCATCAAAAATATCTTCATTTGTGTTCCAACGAAAGTCTTACGGGTTCGGAACGACATGAGGATGGGAAATTAATGACAGAATTTTCATTTTTGGGTGAACTAACCCTTTAAAGCTGCTGTCTGTGTCATTAATGTTAAACAAAAGACAATGACAAAACCACTCATTGCTCTTGACTGGATAACTTTAGTAGTTTTAATAAGAATCAATGTATATTGATTGTACAGTACAGTGAAGACTGTGCAGTGTTTGAAAGTTTAACTCTCTAAAACTTAGGTTTTATTTTAACAGCTGATTGTTTAATGCAATAGTTTGTTTTAAAAAGAGAAGTCCATAGGCTTGTTCCAGTCTGGATATTCTCGATAGTACATCTCAAAGTTGGGAAGCTCGTGGATCGTGATTGTGTGTTATAAGATCATGATATGAAATTTTGGGAAGATTGCCCACCCCTACCTGATGATAAGCACTCCTGTATAAATAAATGTAATAGTACTCTAAGCTGCATTTTGATGAATGAATTTTGCAGAATTCCCTCAACAGGGAAAAGCCCTGCAGATTGTATTATGATGACCTCCAGCTCAGTGACTGCCATTCTGACCTGTTTGGGCTCTTTCTAGAGGCTCAGCACAATAACAGGAGGATAATAACGCCACAGAATGATGAAGAGACAAGCAAAAGAGCTTTGTGACGCCGTCCATTCTCTGCTCTGAAACCTCATACAAGGAGCAACACGTGAAGATCCTTTTGGAAAGATCTCCGGCCTCATATTTCCTGCTGTGTGTATGAAATATAACAGATCTGTGGTTTAAGATTAAATCCTGACGTGTCCTGGCTCATTCATTGTAAGTTTGCAGTTTTAGAAATGACATCATCATTCTCCAACCATATTAGATTCATTTATTATGAGCGTCAGCGGAAAGAGTGTGACCTTCATTAACACATACTGAGTGTTAAAAACACTCATATATTATCAAATTAATCAGCTGATCTCATTTCCACCAGTTTTCGGTTACAGTCAACAAACTGAACAGATATTATTATTAGATAGTAGGGGTGTAACGATACACTCATGTCACGATATGATATTATTGCGATATTCCAAGAAGTAAGGAAAAAGGTTAACAAAAAATGTACTGTTGATTAAAATGCTAAATTTGGTATTACACTGGGGTGGAAATGAATAGGCTTTGCACTTGGTGCTGGTAACCCAATGCACAGGACAATGATGACACCAGAATAAAAATATTCATGATTCTGAAACTGAAAATACATGATTATTTTAGACGAATATGCTTGCGCTCTGTCACTGACTAGATATATTTAAAATAATTCAGGCCACTTTTTACTGCTAACATAAGACATTTGGCATTATCAGCACCCACAAATATTCCCCCATTGCATTAGTATACATTATATTCAACATTATATAGTAGTTTAATGTAGTACTGACACTAAAACTTTTTATTTTGGGTAAACTATACACAACACATATTGTTGCATTTTTGTATTGCGATATATTGTGACACAATATATTGTTACACCCCTAGTTAGTTAAACTAACCCAATGATCTCATAACAACAAGCCTCGAGTATCAGCCAACTGAATCACGCGTGCCATCAGAATCATCAAAAATCATTAGTTCAACCTCATACTATTTGCAATTATTAGCTAATGGCAGTAACCATTAGATCTCACGATAACCAGTCTTTACGATATGAATCAAAGATCAGAAACCGAACACATAAAACAAGCCATCAGCATTTTGATCAACTTGTACACATTAGTTATCATCAGTCTCAAAATATTTGATATGAATAGTTAACAAAAGGACACGAATCACAGAAAATCAACCATGACACACAAACCTTTTATCAACTTGACCTAAACATAGAAAAATGATAGGCCTAGTTAAAAACACAACTAACTAGCTGATCACAGTCTGTTTCCACCAATTACAGATCAGAAAAACACACAAACCACCAGCATTGAGAATCAACAGTCTCTTATTAAAGATAATTAATAAAATCCAACTAGTTGGTCTCTCACAACCACCGGTTCTCCGTTAAAGCCATCTAATGTCCATGAGAGCACAGAACAGACACCAAAACCAGGGATTTGAATATCTGACAGCTTTACAATCACACTGTATTAGTCTCACACTATTTAATTAATAACATAACTAATTATCCAGCAGCTCTCATAACTAGTATGTTTTGAACAAGTAAACTACAGATATACCACATATGAAACACAAGCAATATCATTAGTAAAAGTAACGAGCTCATGTCATAATAACAACCAGCCGGTTCTGCTTTGACAGGACAGGTTTCACAAACAGCAAAGCTCCGGAGAGCCCGGTCAGATCTGCACAGAGTTCGTCTGATTAAACTCTCATGTCTCCAATGAAGTGTAATTTAATGAAATCCTCATTTTAATCCTTATTGTTGCTATTGGCAACCAGTTAGCCGTTAGCAGAGCTAGCAAGGAAAAACGCTTTTTAAAAGAGGCCGTTCGCTCCGTTACATTCATCCACACCGATTCAAAGCCTTCGGGAGAGGCCCGTTAAGTCCGCTGACGTCTTACCGGGAGCCGAGGGCTGATCTCTTCTGAACACCGGTGACAGAAGAACCGGCAGGGCCGCGGGGGAGCTTCCGCCATCTTCGCTGCAGGACCGACTGAGAGCGAGAACGAGGCGAAGTATGGAAGCCCGGACGGAGCAATGCTGTGTGAATCGTGAACGCGTACGGGCGACGGGACGCGTTTGGGAAAATAGACAGCGCGACCCTTTGCTTGACACAACGCAAAAAAAGTCTTAAAATCGGAACAAAATAAAACATCCTTGAAACAATTTACCTGCAAAATAAAACTTCCATCGGATAGGCAACTTTAGTTTTTTAGATAATGTTTTTAAATTATATATTTTTTGTGAATTTACACTTATGTTAGGCATGAACATATCATTACAATATTTATAAATTTATTTAACATAATTTTAATAATGGTATACAATTTTCTTATTGCACAACAAAAAAAACACCTAGTGGACCATAGACTGTAGTGGACAAAGAGGGAGTCGATCATTATTTTCAACGATTATAATATCTGAGCAGAAAGATTTTGCACGAGTGAATGTAGTTATGTACTAATTTATATCTAATCGTATACTGAGATCATGAAGTTATAATTCATATCATAATAATAGGAATTGTATGAATATTGTAGCTCTGTGTAATGCCATTACAGTCCTGCAGATGGCGATAAAGCATTTACAAGACGTCATTTAACATGAAACACAACATGAGCTCATGAAAATATGTAGTCGCCTTCTTGTTTTTGGTTCTCGAAAAAGAAATTCAAATATGTGTCAAGATTATTTGTCATTCTGTATGTGAGTACGTTAATATATTATAATATATAATGTTTGTTTGACGTTTAACAAATTTTTTTCTCAAAAGGTCATATATATATATATACAAACCCGATTCCAAAAAAGTTGGGACACTGTACAAATTGTGAATAAAAAAGGAATGCAATAATTTACAAATCTCATAAACATATTTTATTCACAACAGAATATAGATAACATATCAAATGTTGAAAGTGAGACATTTTGAAATGTCATGCCAAATATTGGCTCATTTTGGATTTCATGAGAGCTACACATTCCGGGAAAAGTTAAATGTACATATAAGGAACAGCTGGAGGACCAATTTGCAACTTATTAGGTCAGTTGGCAACATGATTGGGTATAAAAAGAGCCTCTCAGAGTGGCAGTGTCTCTCAGAAGTCAAGATGGGCAGAGGATCACCAATTCCCCCAATGCTGCGGCGAAAAATAGTGGAGCAATATCAGAAAGGAGTTTCTCAGAGAAAAATTGCAAAGAGTTTGAAGTTATCATCATCTACAGTGCATAATATCATCCAAAGATTCAGAGAATCTGGAACAATCTCTGTGCGTAAGGGCCAAGGCCGGAAAACCATACTGGATGCCCGTGATCTTCGGGCCCTTAGACGGCACTGCATCACATACAGGAATGCTACTGTAATGGAAATCACAACATGGGCTCAGGAATACTTCCAGAAAACATTGTCGGTGAACACAATCCACCGTGCCATTCGCCGTTGCCGGCTAAAACTCTATAAGTCAATGAAGCATAATGATATAATGATATAGATATAATGATCCAGAAGCGCAGGCGTTTTCTCTGGGCCAAGGCTCATTTAAAATGGACTGTGGCAAAGTGGAAAACTGTTCTGTGGTCAGACGAATCAAAATTTGAAGTTCTTTTTGGAAAACTGGGACGCCATGTCATCCGGACTAAAGAGGACAAGGACAACCCAAGTTGTTATCAGTGCTCAGTTCAGAAGCCTGCATCTCTGATGGTGTGGGGTTGCATGAGTGCGTGTGGCATGGGCAGCTTACACATCTGGAAAGGCACCATCAATGCTGAAAGGTATATCCAAGTTCTAGAACAACATATGCTCCCATCCAGACGTCGTCTCTTTCAGGGAAGACCTTGCATTTTCCAACATGACAATGCCAGACCACATACTGCATCAATTACAACATCATGGCTGCGTAGAAGAAGGATCCGGGTACTGAAATGGCCAGCCTGCAGTCCAGATCTTTCACCCACAGAAAACATTTGGTGCATCATAAAGAGGAAGATGTGACAAAGAAGACCTAAGACAGTTGAGCAACTAGAAGCCTGTATTAGACAAGAATGGGACAACATTCCTATTCCTAAACTTGAGCAACTTGTCTTCTCAGTCCCCAGACGTTTGCAGACTGTTATAAAAAGAAGAGGGGATGCCACACAGTGGTAAACATGGCCTTGTCCCAACTTTTTTGAGATGTGTTGATGCCATGAAATTTAAAATTAACTTATTTTTCTCTTAAAATGATACATTTTCTCAGTTTAAACATTTGATATGTCATCTATGTTGTATTCTGAATAAAATATTAAAATTTGAAACTTTCACATCATTGCATTCTGTTTTTATTCACAATTTGTACAGTGTCCCAACTTTTTTGGAATCGGGTTTGTGTGTGTGTGTGTGTGTGTGTGTGTGTGTGTGTGTGTGTGTGTGTGTGTGTGTGTGTGTGTGTGTGTGTGTATATATATATATATATGATCTCCGTTTGAGAAATGAGATCTAAAAAAAAAAATACTATGAGATGTCTAAGTCAATGAAGTAAAACGCTTCAATTCGATCATTTATGAAAATAAAAATCATGTATGAACAATAAATACATCAAACAGGAATAACTTCATTCAGTTTAGGGTTATTATAATTAACTGAAACCTTTTCATTACATGCAATAAAATAAACGTTAACTAAAATAAAATGTATCTTTTAACTTTAAGTACTAAAATAAAAAAAAACCTATATAGACATATTACAAAAATGAATAAAATTGACAAAAACAAAAAGTTACTAAAACTTCATCTGAAATTAAAATGGAAAATATAAAAAGAAAAACTCAAAATAAGAACTATAATACTATAGGCCTACTATAACGATAAAATAATGATTTTTAGGTGTATGTCATAAAAAAGGTGAAGTTAAAAAACATAATAATAATAATTTGTTACATTTATATAGCGCTTTCAAGCACTCAAAGTGCTTTACATATAGAAGGGGGAAATCTTCTCAACCACCACCGATGTGCAGCAACACCTGGATGATGTGACGGCAGCCATATTGCGCCAGAACACACACCACACACCAGCTGAAATTAACGCAGCAGTTTAAAGAGAGCTGCTTGTACAGTGTTTTGCAGCACTTGAACGTCAAACTTAAGACAGTCATGATGCAAGCAAAAAAATGCTTTTTAAAACAAGAATGGTAAAAGTGTGTCTTAAAGTCAGACAAAGAAACTCTTTGAGGTCAATGCAGAAGCATGCAAACGCACACACACACACACACACACCTGTCATCTGCGCTGTGAATGAGGTCTGACTGACCTCTGGCCGTCATCATGAATTTATGCCAAGTTACATTCAGAATTTGGCAGAGACGAGAGCTGCGGTGAGAGAGCTTGCACGAGTAACTTAACCAGACAATAAAAGATATGATGCAGTTCCCTAACCCAGGGTTTGTTTGTTTTTTATCTTTTAAATGCCACAGACCTCGAAATATGATCATCCTCATGTGAGGGACACATCCTAAAATCTAATCTTTTATAAACACGCTGAAAAATTAATACTATAAATCTACACTGTAAAAAATAAATCCTTAAAATAACGGGAAAAGTACTGGCAGCTTATTACCTGGACATTGTCCAGTAATTTTACGGACATTTCCGTTAACCCAGACATAGAACGCAGTGAAGTTCAAAATTCTAAATACAGGTAAAACACCTGTAAAAAATGAATACGGAAACTTCCGTTAAATTATTACAGTACATTGTTTCCTATTTTTACTGATTCTTTTTTAGAGTGTACTAATAGTTTCTATTAAGTTACATTATATATTTGTCTATATATTTTTTTACTTACTATAAATGTATTATTTAATTAATGTATTATGTATTAATTATTTATTAATTATGTTTTAATGTATTATTATGTATTAATCTAATTTGTATTTATTTATATTAATGACATTTTTCATTTATTTTAATCTAATTTAACCTATTTTATAGATTAATAACGAACTAATATTTAATAATTTGAATCTAATTTATTTACTTATTTATTTTATTCTGCCATAACATATTTTTATTCAGCATAACATATACATGTCGAATGCAGTCTCAGTTTGTATTAACACAATAACATTTAAACAGGAAATTAAGTAGTTTGCAGGACAGCCACTGAAACAGTAAATGGGTAGTTGAAATCACAGCATTGTGACATATTCCATTTAAAAACATATGTTTAATGTTTTTATTATTAAGCATGAATGTTTATGAGCTCTTGATTGAGACTTTATGAAACATTTGTACTTTTAAAAATTAATTTGTCACACTGAGGAATATTTCTAAATAGTAAATATTTTAAATAGCAAATATTGAATATTTAAAAACAGAAAAATTGCAAAAGTTTTTTTAAAAATAGTGAAACCAGTTACAGTATCTAAAATACATACTTTTTCTTTTACATTCATATAAATGTGGTAACACTTTATAATAAGGCTGTATTAGTTTACATTACTTAGTTAACATTAACATGCACTACCAATGAACAGTTCTAAAGAATTTATTAATCTTAGTTCATGTTAATTTTAACATTTACCAAAACATATTTCAGGTCACATTTTGTATTCTTAACATTAGTTAATGCACTGTGAACTAAGATGACTGTGAATATTTTATAAACTAGCATTATAAAAGGTTAATAAATGCTGTAAAAATATATTTTTCATTGTTAGTTCATGTTAGTTAATGCATTAACTAATGTTAACAAATGAGACCAATCTAAACTTTGGTTGTGGAATAAAATAGTTAATGTCCATGTTATCTGTCAACTATACACATGCATTTTGTAAAAAAAAAAACAAAAAAAAAACATGTTTAACTTAAACTTGGAGTATTTGAGACACAAATACAGATTAAATATCTTTTTCATTTCAAATCATCAAATCAAATGTTCTACAACAATTTAAATCACCAGTAAACAGTAAAATAACATCAGAATAAAACATCAAGTAATTTGAAAAACAAACCCAACAGTTTACTTTGTTTTTTAATAGTCAAACCAGAAATATGAGTATGAAAAGAGAACTATATACAGATGGAATATGATCTGAATGAGAAATGACCCCAACATGCTGCTGTAATAATTCACGAACAATACTGATAACATATAAGAAAAACCCTTTGACCTTATTTTCCAAAAGACAAGATTAAGAAACACAATCTGTAAACAAGAACAGAAAACGTCAGAAGTGTTTTACACAATAAAACACGAGTTAAAGTGTAGAGTGAGTCTTTGTTCAGTTCTCAGATGAGGCAGTTCATGCATTTGACGGCTTTACTGCCGTAGTCCAGACATTCAGGCCCGATGCACTCACAGCAGGCGTTATGAAACCAGCGGTACTTTGATCCGCCCATCGACTCGCAGTACTGCTTACACTGACGAATGGACACACACTCATCAAAGTAGACCACTGTACACAAGGCATCTGAGGAATGAGACCAGAGCGTGAGATCACACGTGCAAACCAGAGACACGTGATGAGAGGAGAGGAGACACGAGGAGTGGAGACACGAGAGGAGAGGAGAGGAGAGGAGAGGAGAGGAGAGGAGAGGAGAGGAGAGGAGAGGAGAGGAGAGGAGAGAGGAGGAGAAACGAGGAGTGGAGACACGAGAGGAGAGGAGAGGAGAGGTGAGGAGACACGAGAGGAGAGGAGAGGAGACAAAAGGAGGAGAGAAGAGAGGAGGAGAGGAGACACGAGGAGTGGAGACACGAGAGGAGAGGAGACAAGAGGAGGAGAGGAGAGGAGACACGAGAGGAGAGATGGAGAGGAGAGGAGAGGAGATGAAAGGAGGAGAGGAGTGGAGATGAAAGGAGGAGAGGAGAGGAGAGGAGACAAGAGGAGGAGAGGAGAGATGGAGAGGAGAGGAGAGGTGAGGAGACACAAGAGGAGAGGAGACGAAAGGAGGAGAGGAGACAAGAGGAGGAGAGGAGAGGAGACACAAGAGAGGAGAGATGGAGAGGAGAGGTGAGGAGACACAAGAGTAGAGGAGGAGAGGAGATGAAAGGAGGAGAGGAGACACAAGAAGAAAGGAGATGAGAGGAGGAGAGGAGAGGAGACACGAGGAGAAGAGGAGACACGAGAGGAGAGGAGAGAAGAGGAGACACGAGAGGAGAGGAAAGGAGGAGACGAAAGGAGCAGAGGAGAAGAGACGAAAGGAGCAGAGGAAAGGAGAGAAGAGGAGACAAGAGGAGGAGAGGAGACATGAGAGGAGAGGAGACAAGAGGAGGAGAGGAGACGAGACGAAAGGAGCAGAGGAGAGGAGACAAAAGGAGATGAAAGGACGAGAAGAAAGGAGACAAAAAGAGCAGAGGAGAGGAGACGAGAGGAGACACGAGAGGAGAGGAGACAAGAGGAGATAAAAGGAGGAGAGGAGACACGAGAGGAGGAGAGGAGACATGAGAGGAGAGGAGAGGAAATGAGACTTTGGAGACTTTGAGGAGAGGTGAGGAGACACGAGAGGAGAGGAGATGAGACATGAGGAGGTGTGGAGAGGAGAGGAGACAAGAGGAGGAGTGGAGAGGAGAGAGGAGGAGAGGAGACACGAAGAGTGGAGACACGAGAGGAGAGGAGAGCAGAGGGGAGGAGAGGAGACAAGAGGAGGATAGGAGAGGAGAGGAGACGAAAGGAGGAGAGGAGACAAGAGGAGGAGAGGAGACACGAGAGGAGACAAGAGGAGGAGAGGAGACACGAGAGGAGAGGAGACACAAGAGGAGAGATGGAGAGGAGATGAAAGGAGGAGAGGAGAGGAAAGGAAAGGAGAGGAGACACAAGAGGAGAAGAGAGGAGAGGAGACGAAAGGAGGAGAGGAGATGAAAGGAGAGGAGACGAGAGGAGAGGAGAGGAGACAAAAGGAGGAGAGGAGAGGAGATGAAAGGAGGAGAGGAGAGATGGAGAGGAGAGGAGACACAAGAGGAGAGGAGACGAAAGGAGGAGGGGAGAGGAGACAAGAGGAGGAGAGGAGACACGAGAGGAGAGGAGAGGAGATACGAGAGGAGAGGAGAGATGGAGAGGAGAGGTCAGGAGACACGAGAGGAGAGGAGAGGAGATTAAAGGAGAGGAGAGGAGATGAAAGGAGGAGAGGAGAGGAGACACAAGAAGAAAGGAGACGAGAGGAGGAGAAGAGAGGAGACACGAGAGGAGAGAAGAGGAAACACGAGAGGAGAGGAGAGGAGACACGAGAGGAGAGGAGAGGAGAGGAGAGGAGAGGAGAGGAGGAGAGGAGACGAAAGGAGCAGAGGAAAGGAGAGGAGAGGAGAGACACAAGAGGAGAGGAGAAGAGAGGAGAGGAGGAGAGGAGACGAAAGGAGCAGAGGAAAGGAGAGGAGAGGAGACGAGAGGAGGAGAGGGGACACGAGAGGAGAGGAGACAAGAGGAGGAGAGGAGACGAAAGGAGCAGAGGAGAGGAGCAGAGGAGAGGAAACGAGGAGATGAAAGGAGGAGAGGAGAGGAGACAAAAGGAGCAGAGGAGAGGAGTCGAGAGGAGACACGAGAGGAGAGGAGACAAGAGGAGATGAAAGGAGGAGAGGAGACAAGAGAGGAGAGGAGACACGAGAGGAGAGGAGAGGAGACGAAAGGAGGAGGGGAGAGGAGAGGAGAGGAGAGGAGAGGAGAGGAGAGAGGAGGAGAAACGAGGAGTGGAGACACGAGAGGAGAGGAGAGGAGAGGTGAGGAGACACGAGAGGAGAGGAGAGGAGACAAAAGGAGGAGAGAAGAGAGGAGGAGAGGAGACACGAGGAGTGGAGACACGAGAGGAGAGGAGACAAGAGGAGGAGAGGAGAGGAGACACGAGAGGAGAGGAGACAAGAGAGGAGAGGAGACACGAGAGGAGAGGAGAGGAGACGAAAGGAGGAGGGGAGAGGAGACAAGAGGAGGAGAGGAGAGGAGACACGAGAGGAGAGGAGAGATGGAGAGATGAGGAGACACGAGAGGAGAGGAGATTAAAGGAGAGGAGAGGAGATGAGAGGAGGAGAGGAGAGGAGACACAAGAAGAAAGGAGACGAGAGGAGGAGAGGAGAGGAGACAAGAGGAGAAGAGAGGAGACACGAGAGGAGAGGAGAGGAGAGGAGAGGAGAGGAGAGGAGAGAAGAGGAAACACAAGAGGAGAGGAGAGGAAACACGAGAGGAGAGGAGAGGAGAGGAGAGGAGAGGAGAGGAGAGGAGGAGAGGAGACGAAAGGAGCAGAGGAAAGGAGAGGAGAGGAGACACGAGAGGAGAGGAGAGACACAAGAGGAGAGGAGAGGAGGAGAGGAGACGAAAGAAGCAGAGGAAAGGAGATGAGAGGACGAGAGGAGACACGAGAGGAGAGGAGACGGAATGAGCAGAGGAGAGGAGCAGAGGAGAGGAAACAAGAGTAGATTAAAGGAGGAGAGGAGAGGAGACAAAAGGAACAGAGGAGAGGAGACGAGACGAGAGGAGACACGAGAGGAGAGGAGACAAGAGGAGATGAAAGGAGGAAAGGAGCCAAGAGAGGAGAGGAGAGGAGACACAAGAGGAGATGAGAGGAGGAGAGGAGACACGAGAGGAGAGGAGAGGAAACGAGACGAGATGAGACTTTGGAGACTTTGTTCTCGTCTCCTCTCCTCGTCTGTTATAGTCTCGTCTTGTCTCGTTTCCTCCTCTCCTCTCCTCATCTGTTCTTGTCTTCTCTCCTTGTCTGTTCTAGTCTTGTCTCGTCTCGTTTCCTCCTCCCCTTTCGCCTCCTCTCCTCTGCTCCTCTCACGAGAGACACGAGAGAAGAGGAGACACGAGAGGAGAGGAGGAAACGAGACGAGACTAGAACAGACAAGGAGAGAAGACAAGAACAGATGAGGAATGGAGAGGAGATGAGAGGAGAGGAGACACGAGAGGAGAGGAGAGGAAAGGAAAGGAGGAGAGGAGCAGAGGAGACAAAAGGGGAGGAGGAAACGAGACGAGACTAG
Source organism: Coreius guichenoti (assembly GCA_039654105.1). Lineage (NCBI taxonomy): Eukaryota > Metazoa > Chordata > Actinopteri > Cypriniformes > Gobionidae > Coreius > Coreius guichenoti. Next base: position 3,714,273 of record CM077175.1, on the reverse strand, counting down.
AACAGACAAGGAGAGAAGACAAGAACAGATGAGAAGAGGAGAGGAGAGGAGGAAACGAGACGAGACGAGACTAGAAGAGACGAGGAGAGGAGAGGAAGGGATTAGAGGAGAGGCAAGATGAGATGAGAGGAGAGGAAAGGAAAGGAGAGAAGAGGCAAGGGAAGAGGAGACGAGACGAGACAAGAGGAGGAGAGGAGAGGAGCAGAGGAGGAGAGGAGAGGAGACGAAAGGAGCAAGGAGAGGAGAGGGAGAGAGGAGACGAAAGGAGGAGAGGAGAGGCAAAGCAAGGAGAGACAAGACAAGAGGAGATGAGGGGAGAGGAGATGTGAGGAGAGGCAAGATGAGACAAAACTAGACGAGAGGAGAGAGGCGAGGAGACAAAACTGAACGAGAGGAGACAAGAGGAGGAGAGGAGATGAAAGGAGCAGTGGAGAGGAGGAGAGCAGAGGAGACAAAAGGAGGAGAGGAGAGGCGAAGAAAGGAGAGACAAGAGTAGAACGAGAGAGAAACGCAGTTTTAAACCTACAACATATTGATAGATCAATGTAAAATATCAGCTGATATTTGGCTATTTTCTGAAATGTTAGCTCATATTTGGCTGTCATAAGAATAATGCCCATTTTCTAAGCAAATATTGAGATAATTTTATAAATATTTTATATTTAAATGTAAACATACATCTATATTATTTTATAAATAATTTTTGAAATGTAATTTAAATGTATGTGAAGCAAAAGAAAAAAAGGTCACTAAAACACTCACATTGGTCGAAAGTCTTATGGGTTTGAAGAACGACATGAGGGTGAGTAATTAATGACAGAATAATTCGTTTATTTATGCAGTTTATGATCATTTTATGCATTATGAGGGGGCTTATTTTATCATTTAATTTAATTTTGATTAAAATAATATAAAATAAAATGAAAGTGATTATTATTAGAACTGATTAATAGGATTATTAAGATTTGAGCCAAGACTATAAATTAAAGACATAAAACAAAAGAAAACATTTTCTGTTTGATTTTTTTTTTGTAAGTAAATATTATGTCAGATATTTTCAGCAGTTTGTATATTTAAATGTATATGTGTATATTTATATTGTTTTATTAATACATTTATATATTTTATTATTATTATCATCATTATTTTAAAATGTAAATATTACGTAATATATTTAATTACGGAATTATGTAAATAAGTAAATATTGACTATTATTGACTCATATTGGTTGACCATAAAGGAATAGTTCACCTGAAAAATAAACATTTTGTCATCATTTACTAAACCACTTATGAAACAAAATAAAATACCTTATACAAAAGCTTATTTTTTCAATGCAATGAAAGTGGGTTGAATAATAGTTTGTTTGTCATACAAAATGATATGTCTTCAGAGCATGTGAAATAAAGTGCACAATTTGTACAGATTTATTTGTATTTTTTCATGACAGTTGTTATTTTTTGAGCCTGACAGTATAAAACACCACCCACTTGTGTGGAAAACAATGTGTCCATTGTTCAGCCAACCTATTCCTTTATAAAGATGAATCATGTCTTATAATCTTTGATATTCTGAGTCAGATAAAATCAGTGTTTTAACATCTTTTCCTACACATTTTCAGCCAGTACCCACCGTCATGGACGCTGCTAGTGGGCAGTGAGATGTTGTGACTCTGGCTGTCGAGCGTCTCCAGGAAGGACACCAGGTTCTCGTGGTGGGAAAGCTCCTCAGCGACGGGAAACGACACGACCATCATGTTAATGGGGGCGTCGCCTTCGGTCAGAGCGCGGAAGAGCGACGGGATTGGTCGGTACAGCTCCTCTACGGTGCTCTTGGAGGTGGCAGGACTGTCGTTGTAATTCCTTGGGTTACACATTCCTGTTGGCCAGAAGAAATGGAGGTACATCATGATGGAAAGGTCAATGACAAGCTGAACAAGCAGACCTGACCACAACTGAAGAATTTAAAGACTTCAAAACACGGCTGTCAACAGCAGCTCCACGTTGAGACTGAGATAAAGTGCTGGTAAAGATGGTAATCAGATAATGGATGAAGGTTTTAATAAGGAGCAGAACGCTGCAGAGACCTTGTGTTTCAGATTAGCTGCGGAGCGGCTGCCAGGACAGCTGCTTCTGATTACCACATCCATGGCAGGTTCTGGAACAACACACACTTCTCCCTCTCAGCTAATAAACGAGTGTTTGGAACAGAACAATCTCTACAATCTGATGCTTTCATGTCCTAGTTTTGAGAAATGGATGCATCACGCACAGTGACCATTTTTAGTCATAGGAATGATTATGATGCATCTTTTTCATTATGTTTAACCCTGCATCATTTGTGTGTGGTTTGAAATGATTTAAACAGTATAAAAATAGACAAACGTGGCATCCTCTCTACTTTATAAACTGCTGGTTGTGTATTATGTTCAGGAACGAGATGTTTTAAACTTCTGTTCTCTCATCAGAGAACTGTTAACCAGCGAAACCTCCTCCGGACTGATCTGTGTTTAAAGTATCTGGACCATATCACTTCACACTTTATTCCGCTGTCAGAGGAGTGTATACCAGCCCTCCTGTCATCTACAAACCAGTCCTAATATTTACAAGGGCTCTCACTAGACTGGGAATGAGCCAAACCTGTTAACACAACCTGAGAGTCTTTAGTTTACAGTCTCGGCTCAACTCCATATAATCCTAATAATATGTTCTTATAATAATAATTTGATTTGATTTTATTCTTTTATGTTATTTTTATATCAATCAAAATTAAATTAAATTATAAATAAAATAAAATATAAAAAGATTAAAAAAAAATATGCATATATAAATAAACCAATTGTGGAATATATTTGTTTATTTGTGTTTTGGTCCATTTATGCACTATTTATTTTGTCATTTAAATTCTGATTTATTTCAAATTAAACTAAATAACCCCATAATGTTTTTTGTTTTTTTAATGCCTGTATAATAAAATATCACCATAATGTATATTTTATTTTATAATTTAATTTAATTTGGATTTAAAATAAAATAAAATAATTGTGATTATTATAAGAATTGGCTATTAGCATTAAATAAGTTTAAATACGACATTTTATTTTATTTTATCATTTGAATTTAATTTATTGAAAAATAAAATAAAATGCTTTAATAATGTATTTTATGCACATATAATAACTAAATGTTTGGTTAATTAAAATAAATCAACCAATAAAAAAATGCATTATGGAGGTATATATGTACAATGACTGAATAAAATGTATGTCTAATCTAATCTAAAATAAATAAAATAAAATAAATAAAAGTAATAATAGTTTTAAGAGTTCTTGTACATGGACCAATTGTGAGATTTGTGAGTTCTGACTGGGTATTGATATTACCTACACAGTCGCAGCACTCCTCCCAGAGAGAGCTCAAACACAGCATGCACTCTTTACAGCACGAACAGTTCCCCTCCGACGGCCGGCACTGACAAAGACCCTGTACACACACATACACACACACACACACACAAACAAAATATACATTATGAAAGGTAAACATTCAGGGGGAAAAATGACATGACGTGGAGGAATTCTAGCTCACATAAACATGATCACCAAACACATGTGCTATAGAGACCCCTGAGTAACATCAAGATCTTTCAGCTGTAACAGTTAAAAGCAAACCACCCAAAGAGACAAAGAATACTTAAACATGAGAAATAACACCAGGCTGAAAAGAAACAGAGCTGCAAACTGTTCCACGCTGGAAAAAAAACGTCAAATGCCCAAGCGGAGAGGGGAAAAAGAGTGACCGAAACCTGGGACACATTTAGAGTTATAATTACAGAGAAAACAGCAGCCAGCTGAATGAAGGGGAACACAGACACACACACTGGGCTCTCTGCGTTTCGTGTTTTGCCAGCAGTTGCGAGGAAGAGGTCAACTTCCAGATGTGTGTGTGTGTGTGTGTGTGTGTGTGTGTGCCATTAAAACTGAAAGTTCAGGAGAGGAAACAGAAAGAAAGTTACAATAGAAACACCTACAGAAAACCCGATACCTGAAAACACACGTGGCCCAGATACTTCTAAAAGAAACAAGCCCAGACAATTCCCGATCCATGCCCAGTGCTCTTTAGTTTGGGGAATTGCGTGTGTGATTTTCATGCATTCCTTAAAAGAATCATCGAGCCAAACAACATAAAAGCCATAAAAGCTCTGTTTACTTCAGTTCAAGACACTGAAGCACAACCTGTCCAAATACAGCCTCACCAAACTCCTGCTGTACCTGGAAACAATCCACCGTTTCATATGAGAAAGACGATTCTCCCCAGCTGTGAAATGAAGGAATAGGCACCAGCTTCCTCCGACTATAATGTCCAAAACGTGTGCAAGATTCAATAAATTAACTGGTTAATTGGGATCCAACTAATATCAGCTCTCAAAGCTAATGTATTAAGTGCCAGTCACTTAATAAATAAAACATATTTATTTAATGAATGAATGAATAAATAAATAAATCTACTATTTTCTTATATATATACACACCGATCAGGCATAACATTATGACCTAATATTGTGTTGGTCACACTTTTGCTGTCAAAACAGCCCTGACCCGTCTAGGCATGGACTCCACTAGACCCCTGAAGGTGTGCTGTGGTATCTGGCACCAAGATGTTAGCAGCAGATCCTTTAAGTCCTGTAAGTTGCAAGGTGGGGCCTCCATGGATCGGACTTGTTTGTTCAGCACATCCCACAGATGCTCGACTGGATTGAGATCTGGGGAATTTGGAGGCCAAGTCAACACCTCAAACTCATTGTTGTGACATTCCTGAACCATTTTTGCTTTGTGGCAGGGCGCATTATCCTGCTGAAAGAGCCACAGTCACTAGGGAATACCGTTTCCACGAAAGGGTGTACATGGTCTGCAACAATGCTTAGGTAGGTGTCACGTGTCAAAGTAACATCCACATGGATGGCAGGACCCAAGGTTTCCCAGCAGAACATTGCCCAAAGCATCACACTGCCTCCATAGTGCATCCTGGTGCCATGTGTTCCCCAGGTAAGCGACACACATGCACCCGGCCATCCACGTGATGTAAAAGAAAACGTGATTCATCAGACCAGGCCACCTTCTTCCATTGCTCCGTGGTCCAGTTCTGATGCTCATGTGCCCACTGTTGGCGCTTTCGGTGGTGGACAGGGGTCAGCATGGGCACCCTGACTGGTCTGCAGCTATGTAGCCCCATACACAACAAACTGCGTTGCACTGTGTATTCTGACACCTTTCTATCAGAACCAGCTTTAACTTCTTGAACAATTTGAGCTACAGTAGCTCGTCTGTTTGATCGGACCACACGGGCCAGCCTTGGCTCCCCACATGCATCAATGAGCCTTGGAGCACTTTTGATAGATACTGACCACTGCAGACCAGGAACACCCCACAAGAGCTGCAGTTTTGGAGATGCTCTGACCCAGTCGTCTAGCCATCACAATTTGGCCCTTGTCAAACTCGCTCAAATCCTTACGCTTGCCCATTTTTCCTACTTCTAACACATCAACTTTGAGGACAAAATGTTCACTTGCTGCCTAATATATCCCACCCACTAACAGGTGCCGTGATGAAGAGATAATCAGTGTTATTCACTTCACCTCTCAGTGGTCATAATGTTATTGGTGTATACACTTATATATACATATAGTTCTCACTGTTAATTTATTAAGGTGGCAGTTATTTAGTAATATTATTAAATAAATAAAATAAATACATTTTAAGACTACATTCTTGGTTAAGTATACACACTGGAATTCATTAGACTGTGAACACCTGCGGTTCTCTTCCGCTTCAGTCCTCAACCTGCTGACATTCACCCCTCCTCTCTTTCCTTGCTCTCCAGGAGGAAAAACATCTCTATAATTAGACTAGTTCGCTTTAACATGAAAATTCTGTCATTATTTACTCACCTGTATGCCATTATTTTTTTCTGTGGAACACAAAAGGAACTTATGAAGAATCTTCATGCAGCTTTTTCCTCACAAACAGTTTCTAGTGAAAACGGCTGACAAGCTCCAAAAATCATCACATGTAGGTCATGCAAATTGTGCACTTTATTTTAAGTCCTCTAAAGTTGCATGCCAGGAGCTTGACAGTGTCAATAAACGATCACTGAATGGAAAATATTCGGCGTGAAGATTTTTTTTAAAATGCTTCTTTCGTGTTCAGCAGGATAATAAAAAACAGCATGCAAGTTTGGAACGACATGAGCAACAACAAAATGATTTTAAAGGCACAGTATGTAAGTATCGCCACTAGAGGTCGCTTATTCTAAGCAATAACAAAGGCGTAGCTTGATGACGCCATGAATGAGCGTGGAATCATGGGAGTTGTCATGGGAGTGGAATCATGGGAGTAACGTTACTGTGGTACGAAGCAGGGCAGGGCCGAGAGCCATGGAGCGAATGCTAATGAGAGAACCTGCGTGACACAACGGCCTCAAGTTTTTTTTTTTTTTTTTGTAAATAGAGTGCAACAGTCCCTGCCCACTTTTTTAGCGGCGCAGGTTCTGGAAGTATTTTTTCCATTCATTTTGTATGAATCTACGTCATACGCTGGAACGCCAGTCTCTCGTGAATATGCGTATGACAGTTAGCGGAAGTTAGAGATTACAGTTTGTAAAGTTTTAAATATGGATATTTATACAAACGCATCGCTGCGCTTCAGAAGGCCTTTATTAACCCCCCAGAGCCGTGTGGATTACTTTTATGATGGATAGATGCACTTTTATGGACTTCAAAACAGAAACAGCCATTCACTGCCATTATAAAGCTTGGAAGAGCCAGGACATTTTTTAATATAACTCTGATTGTGTTCGTCTGAAAGAAGAATGTCATATACACCTAGGATGGCTTGAGGGTGAGTAAATCATGGGCTAATTTTCATTTTTGGGTGAACTATCCCTTTAAAGGTTTATAAGTTATTGTTCAAAATCCTTATTCCTTATGGAGAAAATGAATTGAGTTTTTACTTCCGGAACCCGACTGTTGCGCTCTATTACAGTTTTAAATTGTAAACTTTACAGGTTTTTTATGAGTTATTCTGGCAACCACAGCTGCCAGTTTTTTCTGTAAATGTTTTTTTACAGTGAGCTGTTATTTTCTCGTCAGCTGCGAGTGAGGTGGAGTGAAGCGCCGTTCAGACAGTGTACAGGGGAAAGTGTGTGTGTTTGTGAAAGTGCTCTGAGCGGACGGGACGTGTGCTGCCTTGCCCCACAAAGCATTCATGTGTGACTAAAACAACCTCAGCTGCCCCACCTAGAGACACACGACTGACAGCCAACAGCAACTACACACACAAATATTCACAGAAACTTCTGAAGCACCAGTCAATGGCCTGTCAAACACCCATGACACCCTACTTTCCAGCTAGCAACACCAAAGTAACTTTCCAAAACACATTAGCAACTATACAGGTCACACGCGCAACCACCCAGTAATGCCCTAGCAACCATGAAAGACACTCTAGTAATGCCCTAGCAACCAGCAATCACTTTGATACACTCTAAAAATCACCCAGGACGCCCTGGCAATGTCCTAGCAACTAGGTCTCCATATTGATATGTATCTGGAAAAAAATGCACAATATCAATAATAAACTTGAGTAATTTTTTATATCTAGCCTACATCTAAATATCAAGCATTTGAAATTATGACAAATACATCGCTATTGATTGTCTAGTAAAATGTACTTCTCAAAGTTATAATAATAATAATAATACAATAAACTGTATTATTATTATAAGGAATATCATACAACCATGATATTCTTTCCTCCATGTTTTAATTTATACAGTAAACAACTATTTGACAAAAACCTTATTTTACAAAACATAAAATAATAACATAACGTTTGCTGTAGATTAATTGTTACATTTTTATTTGTTTAATTTTAAAAGATCGATTAAATTGTTAACATTTTATTAATTAATTTCATTAGGATTTTAAAGATTTGTAAAATTTGATGATTATGATATTATGATTTAAATTTTGTATTAAATCATAACACAGAGAATCGAGAAAAATAAAATAAAAACAGAATTTGGGGAAAAAAATAAAATAGATTTTTTACATTAATTCACAGTTATTTTAGTATTATTTATATACTATTATAGTATTTATTAATATTTGAATTAGCTTTTATTTTAAAATGTTCATTTTATTTTTAGTTTAAGTAGTTTTGTTATGTGCTTTTCTCTTTTTAATTAGTATTTTTTTGTAAATATTTCTATTTAGCTTTTATTTATTTTATTTCAGTTTTAGTTTTAGCACTACTTCAACTTTTCTTTAAGTTTGAGTTTCTCATCTAATATGTACATTATACTTTATAACAGCTTTATTACAGTTAACAATTAAAAAATATATATCGTTTTAGTTATCAATAGCAACACTGCATTCATTCATGAGGCCTAACAAACGTGGAATACATTTCCTTTCCCATTAATGACATGAAATACCGATAAATATCGATATTGAATAAAATGGGGGGAAAATGTCCATGTCGCCCAGCCCTCCAGTCTCTCGTCCATCAGTCAGCGCGCCAGCCTGTTTACTGGAGTGACGTCATGAACCTCCTGTGTTTATTCCCCAGACAGACCTCTAACGCAGGAGAGACGACCGTCTCACGTCCCCCGTCTGTCTGTCTCTGTCTCTCTTCCTCTCTGACTCTCACTGGGATACACAGACTAGAGTAAACACAACGAGAGCAAAGAGAGACACGCACAGATCTAATCAGACACAGAAGAGAGAAAGAAAGAAAGAAAGAAAGAAAGAAAGAAAGAAAGAAAGAAAGAAAGAAAGAAAGAAAGAAAGAAAGTTGGGGGTGATGGAGGACATTCCCAAATTGTGCTGAAATTCCTGTATCATGGTTTTTATATTATAGTCTCATCAAAATACCAGGATATTTGAAACAACCACTGTATCACGGTATATAACCATAGGGGTTTTTAAGGGCAGACATCTACATTTTTAATTATCAACACTGAGCCACACACACAATAGAAAGAGCCACAAATAGCATACATTAAAACACACACACACAGACACACACAGAGACACACACACACATACACACATACAGACACACACACACACACACACAGACACACACACACAGACATAGAGGCAGACACACACACAGACACACACACAGAAACACACACACACACACAGACACACACACACACACACACAGACACACACACACACACACACACACACAAAGAGACAAACACAGAGACAAACACACACAGAGACACAGACACACACAGACACACAGAGACACAGACACACACACACAAAGAGACAAACACACAAACACACACAGAGACACACAGACACACACAACACACAGACACACACACACACACACAGACACAGAGGCAGACACACACACACAGACACACACAGACACAGAGGCAGACACACACACAGACACACACACAGAAAAACACACACACACACACACACACACACACACACAAAGAGACAAACACACACAGAGACAAACACACACAGACGCACACACACAGAGACAAACACACACAGAGACACACAGACACACACAGACACACAGAGACACACAGACACACACACACACACACAGACACACACACACAAAGAGACAAACACAGAGACAAACACACACAGACACACACAGACACAGAGGCAGACACACAGACACACACACAGACACAGAGGCAGACACACACAGAGACACACAGACACAGAGACAGACACACACAGACACACACACAGAGACACACAAACACAGAGACACACACGCACAGACGCACACACAGAGACACACAGACACAGAGACAGACACACACAGACACACACACAGAGACACACAAACACAGAGACACACACGCACAGACGCACACACAGAGACACACAGACACAGAGACAGACACACACAGACACACACACAGAGACACACACACACGCAGAAACACACACACAGCACACACACACACAGAGGCAGACACACACAGAGACACACAGACACAGAGACAGACACACACAGACACAGAGGCAGACACACAGACACACACACAGACACAGAGGCAGACACACACAGAGACACACAGACACAGAGACAGACACACACAGACACACACACAGAGACACACAAACACAGAGACACACACGCACAGACGCACACACAGAGACACACAGAGACAGACACACACAGACACACACACAGAGACACACAAACACAGAGACACACACGCACAGACGCACACACAGAGACACACAAACACAGAGACACACACGCACAGACACACACACAGAGACACACACACACGCAGAAACACACACACAACACAGCACACACACACACACACACACACACACACACACAAACACACACACACATGCAGACACACACACAAATACAAACAGGTTTTGGCCGATTTATAAGCCTTTTTAACTAGTGAGGACCAGTAAAAAGTCCTCACTAGTCGGTTGTATGATATTTCACTATATAAGTGAGAACATTTGACTCTCTCAAGTATAGCCAAACCTGTACACAAACAAACACACACACACACAGGCACAGAGACACACACACACACACACACACAGTGTACAGTTGTTTCGCTCCAGGGAAAAAGTGATCCAGTATAAAATGTGTTCCACCCAGTTGCCCTCAAACACTGGGCATGTGTGTTTCTGCAGTGGAGATCATAAAGAGACAGAAGAACACACAATATATCTCAGGTCACATGAAGAAAAAACTTCTGTCTAGAATTTTATCACAACAGAATGATTTTCTGCACTCGGGAATTTGAAAAGATTGTGTATTCTGATTCCAAGAGATGTAAATGCATCTTTCTCCTGTTTCACTCGGTATTGCACTCTGGGAATGTTTTCAAACACCTGCAGGGATTTCTCAGGATTCCAGAACTTGAGCTCCAAGCTACAGAAGAAGAACTTTGCACACACACACACGCACACAAAAACGACAAAACCCTAAACAATGAATCTTTGTTAATGATGATTAGATTAGACTTTTCCAGGCCTGAAAATTAAAAATGGTCAAATTCTCTGGTATTTTCCATGACTTAATGACGTAATTCAGCATGAATGTCTGTTACAGAGGCTAAAGGAGAGGAAACATTGCGAACTGACCCCGGTGTGATAAATGAGCGCGTCTCATGTCTTACCTGTAGAAGACATTTGCTGACATCACTGGCACACAGAGCTTTGTTACAGCCATTGATGACGGTCAGTCCAGACAGAAGAAATAACAGAGAGATCAGGACGGGACAGAGGAACAGAGCCGGCCGCATCCTGACCAAAACCCCACACACCTGAAGTCAACAGAGACACACTGTTAACAGATCAGATGATGCACACTAATATATATATTAGGGCAGTCAAATCGATAAATCGGAACCAAAATAAAAGTTTGTGTTTACATAATATATGTGTGTGTACTGTGTATAACTATTATATATACAGCTGAGCCAAAATTTATTCAGACACTTTCAACATTTTCTCACATTGTCAGTTTATTCGCTATAGTTTAGAAAATGCTAATAAAATATGACAAGAACTCAGAGTTAAAATGTGTCAGAACAAATTCATCTTGATAATGTTGTAACTTTGATAGAAAGGTATGTAATGGATTACAATCAGCTGTTAAATTTAAGTACACAATTAGATAATACCAATTTAGCTCAACCAATGACCAAGCAATGCTTCATTTTGTTCAGTCTGTGGTGCCAAAGGTCGCATTAGCAATTAAAGAAAAAACACTTCAGCAAAACATGCTCAGGTCAAAGTCTCTGAATAATTTTGGTCTCAAATCAATTAGTTACTGGTAGTCACTGTATGAAGAATTTTTGGGTATAATATGTCAGAGTTTACTTTATTTTGCTTTCCTCACTTACATAAATGAACTATAGTGTCCTGCACACACTAGTAAAAAATTAGATCTGGTGTCTGAATCATTTTTGGTTTGACTATATATTTCAGAAGTTTTTATATAAAATATTTATATTTATATATAATATAAATTATATAAATGTATATACAGTATATACATGCAAATATTTCTTAAATATGTACATGAATGAGTGTGTGTTTATATATACATAATAATTGTACACAGTACACACACACATATATATATATTATGTAAACACAAACTTTTATTTTGGATGTGATTAATTGATATGACAGCCCTAATATATATATCTATGCACAGTGTTGGGGAAAGTTACTTTTAAAAGTAATGCATTACAATATTGCGTTACTCCATTAAAAAGTAACTAATTGCGTTACATTACTTTTGTGTTACTTTTTCTCACCTGGGCTGGGCTTGCTTGTTTGTTTTTTAATAACAACAAAAAAGTTATATTTTTGGCAAATGTAAAGGCCCTTTCACACCAAAAGTGAAATGAATAAGCCTCAGGCTGAAAGAAATTCAGATGTGACCAAATGTGGACCGGATCTGGCCTGACCCTATGTTGCTGTCTAGGTTATTAGTATGGTTGAATTGGATCATCGAAGGTCAGCAGCAAAGACATAATATGAGTGAGATTAAATACATAAAGTATATTTGTGTAATTTAATATATTTAATTATTGCAGGTTTGCGTAATATTCTGAGTTTGCATTTCACTGTTTATTAATTTTGAGTAATAATGAATCTGTTTTTTGCGCAAGTGAGATGAGTAAATGACTGCTCACATTTAGTCTAGAACTACAATAACCATCATGTTCACACATCGCACACACATCTGTTCAAACATCTGCACTTACGATTTCTCTCAACACAGGGACAGGAGAGCTGTCAGTCAATAAATAGAAAAAGTAACTTGCATTACTTATTTGAAAAACTAATTCAGATATTTTGTAAATTGAAAAGTAATGCGTTACTTGTTACTTGAAAAAAGTAATCTGATTACATAACTCAAGTTACTTGTAATGCGTTACCCCCAACACTGTATATATATATGTGTGTATGTGTGTGTGTGTGTGTGTGTGTGTGTGTGTGTGTGTGTGTGTGTGTGAAAGTGGCATATATATATATATATATATATATGAGCCACTATCATCATATTTGTAATTATAATACATACTATTGTAGCAATATTACCATACATACACCATGGTACAACTCCAAAACTATAGCATATCTTTAAAAAAAAAACTGGGTATTTTTGAGTATTGTATGATGTGCATAAAACAACAGCTTGTTCGTAGTTTTTTTTTTTTTTTACTTAGAAAATATGATCCAGCTACGCCACATTCAAGCAAATTAAATACAGATTTGGAATGCAGAACACTGCGAAACTCTTTTCTGCCATTGTTGAGCGTTCATTCTTCGTATGAAATACTTAAAAAAAACAAAGAAAACTTTGCATGAACGCCACAAATACTTATTTACTCAATAATATATAGGCATAACAACACACTGACGTCCAAAAGCGCTGCTGTTTCTCTAACATGACGCAAAAACACTATGGATTATCACGTCACAGATTTGGCATACGTCACATCTTTACATGTATCTGGCAAATAAAGCATGCATACTTACTGTATGACTTTGAAGCTTTCTCAACGCTTTCCTTTGGTTTTTCACTCTCTTTCATACGGATCTCTTGTCTTGGCTCCTTTTACTCTGAATAGAAACATGAGCGGCTTTGATACACAGAATGGAATAAGTGAGTAGAACGGCAAATAGCTTAACATACGTGTGCTGAAGGGGGCGTAGCTTAACGGCCCGGATCTTGTTTTTTCTTATTCTGACTCTGTCTACAAAATATTCTTCTGTTTTATCTCTTATCTCTTTATTTTCAATTAACTCTCTATTGAAGTTTCTCAGTGTTGTTATTCAGTTGTGAATTTTATCTGCTGAATCAGGAAGAAGCGCACAGTCGAAGTCACGTGATGCCTGTTATTTTTCACAGCGCTGATCGTGTCGACCAATAACAGTCGACCGCGCGGATCTACAGTGCACGTCAACTACAAATCCTTTGAAATAACAGTTTTAAACGAATATACCAGTTAGCATACAAATGTCTCCAATTAAGTCAAAAACGTCCTGATATCTGAATTCAGGCAGCTCGTCTTTTTGAGCCTCTAAGCGCCCCCTAGAGCAAGACTTCTGTCTCACTCCAGCCGCTCAGTGAACTCTGATCTCGGCAGAATGCGCGAGACGCGCGCGCTCTTAAAGACACAGGCAAGAGTCGGATTAATCACTTTTGCAGGAGTGCTAATATTGTTGTCTCCTTATTATAAATTGTTGGGCTTTTCCTCATTTATAAGTGAATTTGAATTAAAAGGATCTGCAAAATGATTAAAAGTTTCAGGAGGCCTAAACTATTTATCCAAAAACTACGCTAATGCTATGATTTTAATATTTAATATTTAATATTTAATATATATATATATATATATATATATATATATATATATATATATATATATATATATATATATATATATATATATATATATATATATAAAATATTTAATATAATATTACTGATAATAATAATGAACGTTATTAATTATAAAAAATATATTAAGAAATATTACATTAAAACAATTTTATAAATAATCTATTCACTATTTATATTATTTTTCTGTTTTATTAATTAATCATTTTTCTTTATCTATTTATAATTTGTTTTTTAATAGTTCCAAAACAATGTAATATTCATAGTTTTAATTTATTTACAATTTATTATTTATACAGTTTATAGAGATAAGATCTGGACTGTTCTTATCTATTGTTTATCCAAAAACAACAATGATGACAATAATAATAATAATAATAAACATAAACATTATTAATGATAAAAATATATATTTTAAGAAATATTACATTAATTTTTTTTATAAATAATATATTAAATAATTTAAATAATAACATTTTTATTAGATGTTTTTCTCTATTTATAATTTGTTTTTTAATATTTCCAAAACAATGTAATATTCATAGTTTTTCTTTATTTACAATTTGTATTTTAATAGTTCCAAACTATGTAATATTCATACAGATAAGATCTGGACTGCTGTTTATCCAAAAACAACAATAATGATAATAATAAACATTAATTATAAAAATATATTTTAAGAAATATTATATTAAAATTATTTTATAAATAATATATTCATTATTTATATTAGTTATTTTTCTTTTTTATTTATTAATTATTTGTATTAGTTATTTTTCTTTATTTATAATTTATTATTTGTTTTTTAATAGTTCCAAAACAATGTAATATACAGTTCATACAGATAAGATCTGGACTGCTGTTTATCCAAAAACAACAACAACAACAATGATAATAAACATTATTAATTATAAAAATATATTTTAAGAAATAGTATATTAAAATTATTTTATAAAATAATATATTAATATTTATATTAGTTAGTTCTTTTTTCTTTATAATTTATTATGTTTTTTAATAGTTCCAAAACAATGTACAGATAAACTGTACAAGACTGAACTAAATTGGCATTTTAAAGATAGTCTTTGATGTTGATTAATATTCTTTAGTTTGTCCACTCTGCCATCTGCTGGACACTCCTCTTCAAACTGAATATCTGAGCGAGTTTTTCTTTGAGCTTTAATGCAGAGCATAAAAACATTTATATTCACTAATAAATTCCATGACATATACATTAAACAAAAAAAAAAAAAAAAAAGAGCAAAATAGTTTAATTTCACAACCAATAAAATTTATTCAATTATATATTACAAATATGTACATCCTCATGTAACAAGTAAATATTAAAATAGACATATTTTTAGAACCATAGTTCAAAAGGCATTACGTTGTAAAAAATAGGTTTCGTTGTGATCTCACATTAAAACTGTAAAAGTAAGAGTATTTTTTTTCCCTATTGAGAAACCACAACAAACTTTTTCATTTTTTTTTTTTTTTTTTTAAATGTGCGCAAGACACAAGAGACGACACGCAAGAAGTGGATGTTACTAACAGACACGAGAATGGCAGAAAAGAACCAGGACCACTTCAGTAAACCTCACCACGGTACAACTGTTCAGAAAGGGACGAACCTGCGAAAGCATGCACATTATAGAAATCACAAGTCAAGAAAACATCGGCTTTGATGGATGTCAAAGGGATAAAAGAGGAGTTTCAAAAATAAAATAAAATCAAACGAAACGGAGAAAGCATTTCAAAACACATGCTTAAAGAGTTAAGCGAACATCAACAACAACAACAACACCAACAAAGAACTTCAATGTAAAAACAACTTTGGTCCATTAAACATTAGACAAAACAAAGTTTACAATCAAAATATTTATTACTTAAACTTTTTCCGTCCTCTCAGTTTTCTTTCATTTTTTACAAGTTAAAAACAATAATTACATGGCTATTTACAAATGCACAATCAGTATGTATAAAATAAGTTAAAAAATGAGGAGCACAATCTATACACAATCTATGAACACTCACTGTAGAAACATGTTGGACTGAGATCTCTTTCCTAACAGAGGACGAAAATCTCTTGCTTTCCGATGGTGGTCTTCACCCTCCGGAGGCTGGTTTTCCGAGACTCCTCTTTGTTGACCTGTGGTCCACCGTTCTGGATGGCAGACCTCAGGGTTAAGTGCGTTTTAGTATAGGAGCCAATCTGGCGCTCAAAGGTGAAGTGCGTTTGGACCGGGTGCGCGTGGTCGAACCAGAACTAGAACAGCGAACACAGACTGAACCGGTGATGACAGTTAGCCTGGAAGTGCAGAGCTCGTTTGTGTTATTTTTCTTTTTTTTTACTTCTTTTATTATAAATCTGGAGAGTCTGTGACACACAAACACACGACATACATGCGCGCACGCACACACACACACACACACACACACACACACCTCCAAATCAAGTGCTTCGTGTTTATCACCCTACGCACGTCTTGACATCATCACTTGTCGTGGTCCGACAGCTACGAAACGTTATGTTGCCTCTTTATCTCATCGCCAAGTCATATCGGTGTCAGGTCGAAGTCGTCGTTGACCTCTACGAGAGGGATGTAGAATTCGGGAATCTCAAAAATGCTGGTAGACTTGTAAGTGGCGGGATCCAGTTCCTGCAGTTTTAGCTGCCACTCCAGACGCTGAACCGCGTTTAACGCCGCCGCTTCATGCTGCTGACGCATCAAGAGACAAGTCTGCAGCAAAACAGAGAATTATGTCAGTTGTACAGATATAGAGACTTCAAATAGGTTCAGTTAAGACAGGGGTGTCCAATCCTGATCCTGGAGGGCCACTGTCCTGCAAAGTTTAGCTCCAACCCCAATTAAACACAGCTGAACCAGCTAATCAAGGTCTTATTAGGGATACTAGAAACTTCTAGGCAGGTGTGTTAAGGCAAGTTGGAGCTAAACTCTGAAGGACAGTGGCCCTCCAGGACTGAGTTTGGACACCCCTGACTTAAGACACACTTAGGGTCAGATTTACTAACAGCTTGCTCCAGTGCAAACCCTCTTTTGACGTTAAAAAACTACTGTCAGGATTTACTAAAGACGCACGGTAAAAAATTAGCGCTGAAAATGCGTGGACAGGGTTATTTTTGCGGCTGACCTTATTGCATATGCAAAATTTATATGAGGAGAGTATTTAAATGAATCATGCGAGGTGATTTACTAAGGTTTGCGCTAGTCAGTTGACTGGTTTTTGCGGCATTATTTAACGCTCAAAAAAGCATGTCTTAAACCAGACGCTAATTTGCGCTGCTCTTGGTAGATTGTGTTGGTCATTATGGAAATGATCCGGCTGCGTCTGTGCTCTTTAATGTGCACAGTAGATCACACGCTGAACTTTCCACTCCCATCTGCGCTTTTATGGGATTACGCTCTCACGCTAATTTGCCCTGTTTAGTAAATCTGGCCCTTAATGTTTGAATGCCACTGCATTAGACAACAAAATTTCATCAGTTTCTCAGAACTCCACTGTTTTTATTTAAAGAGGCCATATTATGCCCTTTTAAAATGTCTTGATTTTGTTTTTGGGCTCTACTAGAATAGGTTTTCATACTTTAATGTTCAAAAAACATTTTTTTCCCATATTGTTGCAGCACCTCTCTTCGCTCTGGCGTAACTCGCTGCTTAACTACTATGGTACAACGCAGCGTTGAAGAATTCAACTAGCTAGTCACGAAAGCGTATTGTCGCAACTTTGTAGCCCTAATGAAAAATAAATATAGCCAAATGTATTTGAAATGCATTCATTTTATGCTAAGTATACAACAAATACATTTACATATTTATGTACTTAATATACACTCACCTAAAGGATTATTAGGAACACCATACTAATACTGTGTTTGACCCCCTTTCGCCTTCAGAACTGCCTTAATTCTACGTGGCATTGATTCAACAAGGTGCTGAAAGCATTCTTTAGAAATGTTGGCCCATATTGATAGGATAGCATCTTGCAGTTGATGGAGATTTGTGGGATGCACATCCAGGGCACGAAGCTCCCGTTCCACCACATCCCAAAGATGCTCTATTGGGTTGAGATCTGGTGACTGTGGGGGCCATTTTAGTACAGTGAACTCATTGTCATGTTCAAGAAACCAATTTGAAATGATTCGAGCTTTGTGACATGGTGCATTATCCTGCTGGAAGTAGCCATCAGAGGATGGGTACATGGTGGTCATAAAAAGATGGACATGGTCAGAAACAATGCTTAGGTAGATTGTGGCATTTAAACGATGCCCAATTGGCACTAAGGGGCCTAAAGTGTGCCAAGAAAACATCCCCCACACCATTACACCACCACCACCAGCCTGCACAGTGGTAACAAGGCATGATGGATCCATGTTCTCATTCTGTTTACGCCAAATTCTGACTCTACCATCTGAATGTCTCAACAGAAATCGAGACTCATCAGACCAGGCAACATTTTTCCAGTCTTCAACTGTCCAATTTTGGTGAGCTCGTGCAAATTGTAGCCTCTGTTTCCTATTTGTAGTGGAGATGAGTGGTACCCGGTGGGGTCTTCTGCTGTTGTAGCCCATCCGCCTCAAGGTTGTGCGTGTTGTGGCTTCACAAATGCTTTGCTGCATACCTCGGTTGTAACGAGTGGTTATTTCAGTCAAAGTTGCTCTTCTATCAGCTTGAATCAGTCGGCCCATTCTCCTCTGACCTCTAGCATCAACAAGGCATTTTCGCCCACAGGACTGCCGCATACTGGATGTTTTTCCCTTTTCACACCATTCTTTGTAAACTCTAGAAATGGTTGTGCGTGAAAATCCCAGTAACTGAGCAGATTGTGAAATACTCAGACCGGCCCGTCTGGCACCAACAACCATGCCACGCTCAAAATTGCTTAAATCACCTTTCTTTCCCATTCTGACATTCAGGAGATTGTCTTGACCAGGACCACACCCCTAAATGCATTGAAGCAACTGCCATGTGATTGGTTGATTAGATAATTGCATTAATGAGATTTTGAACAGGTGTTCCTAATAATCCTTTAGGTGAGTGTAAGTTTCAACAAACTACTAATAAACTCAACCAGGCCCCGCCCCTTTATTCTGCATATGCCTTGTGCGGAATTATTTAAATGAGGAATATTGTGACGTGTTCATTCCCAGAAGATGGAGGCGTTTTAGGGAGTTCAGAAACAGTGATATAGAGAAAGACTCGCTTTGGAGTGAAACTTGATGTTTCATTATCTGATGCTATAACATTCAAACATTTTTAAGTGTAGCTAAAGTGTCCAAATATAAGTCCACATTTTGAGGCCACTATACCATGATACATCTACAGATGCTGGTTGTTTTGTATTATTTTGAATAGTTTGTTTCATTTAATTTTACATATTTATCTGTTTTTGTACCTTCAGCTTGTCAAACTTGTCATCTACATCCTGAAGCCAAGACATAAACTGCCTTGCATTGAACCGATCTCTAACAGAGGTCTTCCCATCATCACCCTGAAATGTAAAAAAAAGGGATTAGTAAAGATGAACTGTGCTGTATGTGGAAAGACCAATTTTTAATGTATTAAAAGAACATTCTTGTTTCAAAACAAGTTGAGCTTAACTGACAGGATTCATGGTCTGATGTTGATTACAGAAAATGCACTTTGCAATGCAAGTTTTTGTATATATAAAAAAAATCAATTATTCCATAAAAATGTGTTAAGAGCTGTAAAGTTGTCTAAACATTTGACAGTTCTTGGAATTTTGTCTTGATTCATCAACATAATTCCTGTGGTTGGATGTAAAATGAAATTTTATCGTACTCTTATATAAATCAAATAAAAGTAACAGTGTTTACTCTGGTTTAAAAAGTACCCTTATTTCAATTTAAAATAAATGTCCTAATAATGTGGCCATTTACCTGAACGTCCTGGGGCATGTTGTATACTTCGGCATCCAATAAGACTGTGCAGGCACTGAATGGAAGCGTCTGATTGGCTAGTGTTCTTGCAGCCCGGTAATGAACTCTCAAAACCTCCTGCTCATTGGATACAATCAGCTTTTCCTGGAAGAGCAAACATCTCAGTCATTCAATCAAGTCATCTTTATTGCAACCAATAAAATAATAATACTCTAAAACAAAATGATATTTCTCTGTGTTTTTTACAGGACTACACATGAACTTGTAATGTCTATTTAATGCTTTTCTCATTTAACACAATAATGACTTTAAATGATCTTTACTCAGCCAAATTTGATGTGCGTTTAAATTGCAATTATTCAGATTAAAATGTAAATTGTAATCGCTTGACAGCCCTACTTTTTTATATAATTTTTAATATTAATATATTTTCTCACAAATCCTCTGCAGTTCCATCATGAACCCTTTTGCGTTACGCTTTAGTTCAGGAAACTCTGATCTAGAGATTGATGTTCAGTAAATACAGTATATTTTCCATTTCTATTTACCCTTTCGATGCTGTGCTGCAGTCTTAGCTTCATCCGTACAACCTCTTGCTGTTTGAACATCTCCTTCAGTGGTTCAGGTAGAGAGGGAGGTGGCGTTATCTGCAAGAGCAAACAGTACGGTGAGACTTAGTTTCATTTTATTGTTCTTAGACATGATTAGACAATCATGACTTTCACAGAATGGAAGTGGTGACCAGCTTACCGTTGGGATGCAGAGCTTGCTGAGAGGGTTTCCATCCAGCAGATAGGACCCATTGAATGTCACATATTCATCATAGTACTGAGGTGCTTGAGGAATGACACTACAAAGTACTTTCCTCTTCTCCTCAATCTTCTTGCGAATGTGCAAGTACTCATAATATGGGTTTGCTCTCTCGGTCTGGTAAGGCTGGATCTCTTCAAGCTTCAATGCATCTACAATTGCAGCTAAGGACTGTTGCGCCTTTTCTTTGACCTGCTGTGCCGTAAGGTTCATTTGGGCCGGCGCTGAAACCCTATGCATCTTTCGTTTCCTTGGATGGGTCACCTGTATATCAGCTTCTTCATCAAGGAGTCGGACTTTGGCTCTGGCCCCAGATGAATCGGAATCTCTCTCCACGATGGATATCGGGGAGGAACTTCCTGAGGTCGCTCCACTGGGCAGCTCTGCCTGATGATCGAAAGAAGCACTGCTTTGACCCTGTTCTACATTAGTCTGAAGGTCAGATTTCACAGGCTTCTCCTCGACAGCAAGTTGGTCTGATGTCTCTGCATCATCCTTACTTTCAGATAGAGCTTGTGACGTTGCACCTTCTTCTGAAGACAGCACGTTCGCCCCATCCATTTCTGTGATTTGGTTCTTGTCCGAAACATCTTCAGACAGCTCCATGGGCTCCTCAGGGACCCTTTCTGGACTGGTACAGCGAGACACATTTGTCACTGAAGCTGCATGAAGGCCTTGCTCAAGTTTCTCTGGCTGAGCGTCAACTGTAACCAGTGGCTCACTGGAGAACTTTGAGATACTTTCGTCTTGCACACTTGCATCACCCTTTTCGGTATCTTCTTGGACACTGGTTGTTCTCAGCAGTGGTTTAGTAGTTTCTTCAGAGCTGGATCTACATGAACCAATAGATGGACTTGGAGTGCTTGGAGTCCAACTTGTTTTGGTGAGGTTTTCCCCACTCTTTTCCACTTTGTTCTCAGGAACAACTAAGGGTTTTTCTCTTTGCTCTGGCCTCAAACTAGAGTCTGCCGTCAATGTCTGTTCACCACTGGAAACAGGGCCAGTTTCCCATTGCTGGCTACTTGAATGCAAAGGTGAACTGGCATCAGATGGATTTTGTGTGTGAGAAGACTGAAATGATGCAACAGCTAGTGAAGACTCCTTGTTTGATCCCTCCGTCATTACGGCACCAGGGATGTCAAGCTGACCCAGATTTGCGTGCTCTATTTGACTACTAGCATTGCAAGACCTGCTCTTCTCTTGCAAATGGGTCTGAAACACACTGTTAGCCTGTTTGAGGCTACCTAGGTCTTTTGCACTAGACTCTCGCAAGTTTGGTGAGGGTTGAACTTGACAAACGGGAGTGACGCCTTCACCTTCATTACTAGTCAGGCTTTCGCTTTCTGGAAAAGCACTAGTAAGACTTTGACTGCTCTGAGTTTCCTGAACAGGGGACACGCTAATCTCAGTCGAATTAACCGCAGCTTGCTCGCTGCTTGGGTGTGAAACAATACTGATAATCTGAGACTCTTCTGTCGATCTCGTTTCAGCTGGTGACACCTTGGCTTCTTCATCCAAAATAGCCCTTAAGCATGGGGACGCATGCCTGCTTGATAATGGTGTGCGATTGCAGAGAGCAGTTTCGGGAAGACTGCTGGTATCTTTATCGTGAACCGTAGGTGACCTGGAGGACTGTAAAATGAGGGAAGACTGCAGGAAAGGTGGCTGGGAATCTGAAGTGTCCATGTTCACGTCAGAATCATATTCAGTTGGTCTAGGTGTCAATGTGGTTGCGTGACAGGAATCTTCTGAACTTGCCACAGAAATCATGGACACTGATCTTGACATAAGGCCAGATTTTTCATTCTCTGGTCTTGGAGATCGATTAAGACTGTTTTCTATTATTGGACCATTCTTCCCCAAGGTTTTCGCATCTACTGAGAGCGTTCTTCCACTGGTGGCATCTTTCAAGATCTTCTCGCGGTGCCCATCTGGTGCTTCTGAGCTCTTTGACCGAGTTAGTTCCTTGGTTAGACAAGGCTCACTGGACGAAGAGGACGTTTTAGTTTTTTCCTTGCTTTTCTGTTTCCCAGGGTCAGTTCCTGGACGCTGCTTTAGCCGCTCCCGTTCCTTCTGCTTGATTTTCTCCAAGTGCTTCCTGTGCCACTGTTCAATTTCCTGGTCCTTGAGACTGAGCATGCGTTCAAAGCTGGTCTTCATGAGGTCATCGTTCACCAACCTCTTTTCTTTGGGACGAGTATCCTTTAGAGTAGGTGCAACCTTAGATTTGGCATCCACTTCACTTGGTTTCGTCTTGCTAATTTTGCCATCCCTGTTCAGCTGGGATCGATCTTTTTCCTTTTCCTTGTGTCTTTCTCGCTCGCGGTCCCGATGCCTTTCAGACTCCCGGTCCCTCTCTCTTCTATCTCTGTCTTTCTCTGGAGGCTTGGTTACCTCTTCTTTTGATTTAGATGAAACTACCTTATTGTTCTCACAAACGTAGCCTTTCTTCTCTTCCAATAACAACTTTAGATTTGAGTAGGATGAGGAAGAGGGGGTGGTCTCTTTTGATTTCTCTTTTTTCCTCTTGTCAGAATCTTTGTCCCTCTTGTCAGAATCTTTTTCCCGTTCTTTTTCTTTACTGCGGTCAGATTTTCCATGATCAGTGGTTTTCTCAGGGGCTTTTCCTTTCTTTTCCGAACTTGTTTTATCTTTGTCTCTGTGGTCACCAGAAGAGTGCTCTTTCTCAGCTCTTTTGTCAAGCTTGTCCTTATTCTTCTTGTTCTCTTCATGCTTTTTCATCAAAGACGTTGCCTTGAGCTTTTCACTCTCTTTATGGCTCTTATCATTGGGTGAATGTGAAATATTTGTTAATTTCTCCTTTTCTTTCCATCGATCTGTAGAGTTGTGAAGTTCAGGCTTGTCAGCTAAATTTTCAGATTTGACTTTCTTGTCTTTATCTGCATGTTTCTTGTCAGACTTTTCAGACTCCCGGTCCTTTATTGGTGGCCGCTTTTCAGTTTTCTCACGAGAGTTCTTCTCTGGAGACTCCAGCTGATCTTGGTCTGCTGAATTGACAGTAATTGGTTTATCATCTACTTCTTCTTTCACTCCCGAACTGTGCAGTGAGCTGTCAGGAATTCGGCCAGAGCCAAGACCCTCATCAACTTCATCTCCTTTTCCATCCTTTCCACGCTCCTCTTTAATGGGCACATCTTTTTTCTCTTTTTTAATGGTCTTGTCCTTTTCTCGCTCCTCTTTTGGCCTCCTGTCCTTGCTGCTGCTACTGCTTGAATGCTTGTCTTTTGACACACATCGTTCCTCTTTCACAGGCGATGAGTCTGAGGATTTCAGAGGAGATCCCCCAGCAAGCATCTCACATTTGCCTGTGAGATCTTCGTTTTCATCACTTTTGAAGAAGTTCTCCTTCCAAAACTCCCGATCAAACTCCATGTTCCTATGTCCGTCCTTACGTGGCTCTTTCGGCCGGTGGCGATTCCTCTCGGCCTCATACTCCTTCCTGTACTTTTCCTTCTCCTTGTGTTTCAGCTTGTGCTTTTTTACAACTTTCCCGTCTTTGTCAGTCTTCCTGAAAACAGCCTCAGAACTGTCTATACTGTTGCTTAGACTACTGTCTTTGAAAGGACTGGAACTGCCATCATCTCCGTCCAAGTTAAGCTCCTTGTGGTGATGCTTGCTCTTCTCCTTGTGCTTGCAGCTCTTACTGCTAGAACCTTCTGTGCAGAAGTCAGACTCTGTGTAGTGGTTGTACTTGACGCCGTCCCCTGGACAGGATCCATCAGGAATAGAAACACAAGTCTTAGCGTTCTCCTGTTTCAGTGGGGTTGTCTGCTTGTCAGTTTGGCTGTGGTTCAGCTTTGGGGACTTGACTACAGACAGGTGAAAGAGGTGGACAGATGTGTCATCCTTTGCACTGAATGACATTTTGAATGAATCCTCTTCCCTGACGCCCTTGTCAGAATTGTCTGACACAGTCGCAGAAGAAAACAGAATGGACTTGCTGTTCTCTTTCCCTTCTTCTCGGACTTCCTGGTTCTCCTTGTTTTTGCTTTGGCTCTTGTTCTTTTTCTTTTGTTTGCCTTTTTCTTTCTGTTCCACTGGCGTAAGAGTCAAGCTTTCTTTCTTCGATCTACTGTCTGTTTTGTGACCATCCACACTGACTGACCTGGTAGGCGAGCTCCTCCTTTCTGTCGGCACCTCGGCTTCATCGCTCGAACTGTCTGAACTGCAGTAGACACGGGATGCCTTTGTTTTTTTAGACTTGCACACCAGCGTTGACTGGTCGCTTTTGCTGCCTTGTTTGGAAGCATAGTGGTTCCTTTCCTTCTCCTCCTTCTCCTTTTGCCGTAGCTCTCGCCTTAAGATGTGTCTGTCGTTAAGTGCCTTACTTAGGTCCTCCTCCTCTTCCTCATCCTTGAACTCGTATTCATCCAGCCCTGACATGGATGATGAGGCCTTCACGGTTGTCGATTTACTGTCAGAGTCCTTTTCAGCATCCGAGTACTCCAAGTTCTCGTCTACACTGGATGGATTCACCGACGGTGGGTCCTCTGATTCTGTGATATACAAAATAATGGGAAAAGGGAATTAATAAAATGCTATTAAATTAAATTTAAAAGAAATGAAAGGAATAGACCTTATTCACAGCAGCGCCATATTTGATGTTTTATGGGAATGAAAGCCAGGCTGTGAGGGATAGACATTCATCTCTTCAGTGGGTTGTATTGTTATTTAATGTGTTTTTGGATTGTTCTAATGACGAAACGCCGCAAACATACCTTTCCAAGAAATTTCAGAAGACGAAAAACTCCCAACAATAAGAGCTGTGGAAGTGATCTAGGAGCTTTGTACAGCTTTTTACAGCGGATACCATTGAAAACACAATAAGTCTATCCCTCACAGTCTCGCTTTTTATACCCGTCACGGCGCTGCTCTGAATAAGGTCTATATCTGGGGTTAAATAAATATTAATGTCAGTAATGCATAACCAAAACCAGTTGCAATTTTAAAAAGGCATTTTTTTTACCAATTTATTTAAGTACTTAATAAAGTGAAAGAATTAATGTCTGAGGTAATCAACAGAATGAAAAAAAAATACTTGAGTCGACTTAAGACTCATAATTCTTTAGGTCTAGAAATAGAAAAAAACAAAATCACTACGCTTGCATGTGCACCAATAATGCGATTATTTCTAATAATCAGAGTAAGGTCTTAATCGCAGTAAAACGTTTAAAAAAACTCTTTAATCCAGTTTACATGCAATTTTCATTATTCTGATTATTCGCTAATAAGTATGGTTATACCAAACTCAGATAGGCATACATTTTTATGGACGTATTAGATATTATTCGGCGCCGTGATGAACATCGCAATGCCGTATTTGCCTATGTTGTTTTGCGTTCTTCGTGCCGTCTGGATAAAGATACGGAGCAGAGACTGCGCAGTGATTTGTGTTGACAGAGTTTAACGATTTGGAGAAGAGAAAACTTCAGAATAATGTCACGGAGTTCATGAAGTTGTGTTAACAACACACGGCATCCGTGTATATCCGTGCATATGTGCACTTTGGTCAGAGCGGTAATAATGCGATTAAGGTGTGTACATGCCTGTTTATTGCGATTAAAATCGGCGTACGCCACATACTTTATTGTGAATATGGTTACTATGATTATGAGCTTAAAATCGCATTAGCTTGATCAAAGTATTGCATTTACATGAGGTAAAGTTTAAAGTTTAAATCGCAATATTGCCAAAATGCCATTATAATCGCATTAAGCGGATGCATGTAAATGCACTGAATGTTTAGATAAAAGACAAAACATGAATGTTGCGGGCGGGAGCAGGAGATGGTAACATATTTTTGTGGGAGCGGGACAGAATCCTGCGGGAGCGGGCGGGACTGAAAAATCCATCCCGCACAGGTCTCTACAGTAGAGCATGGCACTAGCATCAGCAAGGTCATGGGATCGATTCCCAGAGAATGAATGAACTAAAAAAAAGGTATAGCTTGAATGCAATGCAAGTCGCTTTGTATAAAAGCACCTGACAAATGCAGAGATGTAAAATACTCTAAATATTACATAAAATATATGCAAGGTGTAGAAATAAATGTTCCTCCAAATGGGTTAATAAAAACTAACTTAGAGAACATAGACCACTATTTAGAAAATGGATATGACTTGGACTCTACGTAAGAGATTGGTCAGCATGTCTGAAAGCATGCAGCAAATGTTGACAGGTCTTGTATTAAACCCGGAAAAAAGAAAAGTTCTAAAGAAATACCAATAGCAACAGCACTGGCAAATCTCCTGCCAACGTCTCTGTACCTGAAGAGCTCTCTTCTGGTTCTGAGAGCGGGATCTCTCCCTTGAGTAATTGCTCAAGCTCCTGAGAGTCAGCAACATCAACCGGTCTTTCCCCTCTCTTGTTGGCCTGGAAGGCATTGCCTCCATGACGCAAGAGCAGCTTCACAATCTGTGAAAGTTTGGCAAAACATGACAGAGACAATGTACACAGGTGAATCAGATTATCAGAAAGATTCACAATTGCTACAAGTTCTTGCAACAGATATTTGTCCATTGTGAGTGTACCATCATCACTCAATAAATGTTTAACAAACGTGTTCTGCAACTATCAGCCTTTAAAATCCATGTAGGCTGATCACTAGCTGTAAAAGTAAAAACTCACATCTTTGTGTCCGCTGCTGGAGGCGTCATGAAGCGGAGTGTCATCGTCCAATCCTTGCGTGTTCACTTCCGCTCCTGCACCAATCAGAACCTTCGCCACATCGTAGTAACCAAGGTTACAAGCTTCATGGAGCGGCGTCCAACCTGAAGAAAAAAACCAACCAGGTTTGAGCTCATGAGAATCTACAACTTGACAGAAAAAAATGGAAAAATGCTTGTGTCTTTTTTGCTGAAATTAAACGTAAGAATAACTTTTATATTGTTAGTAATATTTCAAGAGGAACACTTACTGGACTGAAGCAACTTCTGTTTACTTGATTATCCATTCATCATTTTTTAGGAAAATCATGTTAAAATGTATCAAATATGATCATCAGGCTTTTGAGGAAGATTTATTTGTTCATCTCTCAATCATTATTGTATTGCATTGCATAAACTAAGCATTTAAATAACATCTTACTAAAGACATATTATTGGGAGATAAGATGAAATATTGTTTTATGGATTTACAGTAGAAACCATGACTATATTATTTTAGAACTCCAGAACTATGTTACAAAGTAATCAAATTACATGATAAGATGATTATTTAAATCTTATTTTATTATTATTTATGCATATCCGCTCATGCGCATGTGGGGTAACACAGCGCTGTTTTATCATATTACACACATTTGAGTGTGTTTAAAGTTGACATAACGCTACTCTGTACATTCGCTCGGCGGCTGCTATGAGACACTTGTTCACGCTACAGTGAGCTAAAACAATAAGACTAACTGTGTTGAGCTATATAACAATGATTAGTCATTGAATGTCTCCAAACAGTTGCTCACCTGTCTAATAAAACACATAATATATTAAAGCGTCTTTGGTGTTTCCATGGTTTCTACAAAATCGAGGGTAACGCGGGTATGATGTCATTGATAGGCGACACACGGACACGGTCCGTGTCCTGGTTAAAATTGCTTATTTCTCTGGATTTAAGGAAACATTTGGGATAATGTAAGTACACAAGTCAACAAAATATATAACATTGTTCTGGTTTTTGGATATCTTAATCCAAAAATCTTACATATTGTGCCTTTAATTCCATAAAACACAAAAATAAACAACAGACAGCTTGCTATCAGGTGATGTAATCCTGTAAATGTGCATAAAACACACAGTCTCACCTGCAAAGTCTTTGACGTTTACATCTGCTCCGAGGCTGATGAGTTCCTTCACCTGCTTGACGTCCCCTCTGATGGCGGCCATATGCAGGGGAGTCTCCCCTCTCTCATTTCGCTTGTTCACTTTGTCCTTCTGCCGTGAGGACGAACTGCTAGCGATCTTCTTCTGCACCGCCGGAGATTGAGAGGGGTGGCTCGGTGTGGTATCTGAGATTACAAACCGATTAACCAGAAAGCCAAGGTCATTCAGTTTATCTGAATTGTCAATCTGACCTGACTAGACTACAAAAGAAAGCAAGCGCTCTGATAACAAATGATTACATCATAACTCACTGAGCATGAATAAATTGGTGGATACGGGTGAGAGTCATAACTAAAACTAAAATGATTAAAAAAGCATTTTCAATAATTGAAATAAAGCTGAAATAAACTAAAATATAAATATTTGAGAAAAAAAAAAAAAAAATCACTAAAACTAAAATTGAAAAACAAAATTAAATTGTATTTATTGTATTTAATTGTTATTAGAAACAAATAAAAATGGCAAATGCATATAACAAAACTATAATAATAATTAAAAAAAAAATTATATAGAGAGTTTCTCAAAATGCATTACATAATAAAAACAACCATGACAGTACAAACATCACAAAACAATAAGAATACATAAGCAATAAATAAACATACATATCACAATCAACTAAAAGCCTACTAAAAAAATAAAATAAATAATCAACTAAAAAAAATGCATTTTCAGGTCAGATTAAAAAAAAAAAAAAAATAAAAAAAAAAAAAATAAATAATAATAATAATAATAATAATTTGAATAAAAATTCTAATTACTAAGGGTGTTTTCACACCTGGCTTGTTTAAAGTTTGTTTTGAACCTGGTGCAGTTCTCCCTTAGTTCGGTTTGTTTAGGCATATATGAACACTGCAATTGCGCCCAGATCCACACCAAAACAATTGCTCTGATTTTGTCTAAACAAGGTGGTCTCGGCTCAATTGAAAATGAACTTTGGAGCAGTTCGGTTGAGGTGAGAAAGCAATCCGACCCAACGGACCAACGATCCAATCAGTACCATATAATTCATAACGGGAAATGTGTTATATGAGCACATTAGTTAGTTATCGCAGTTGAAAACCAACGCCTCTTCATCTTTAAATATTGTTTAATTGCTCTTCTCTGTGCACTGTCCCGACAAAGCCTTAAATCTTGCTCTAACATATATACATATATATATATATAAATATATATATAGCGTACAACAGGGCTAAAGGCACACCTTAAGAGAAAATGTGCTTTTCACTATTCCCATAGTGTATAATTGCAGAAAAAAAATATGTTTGCATTGAACAATTTATGGAGCAATAGATTTTGTGCGAAAATAAATCATAAAAGTGGTTTATTTTGTAAAATAATCTTATAAATGTATGAGGTAGCGAGGGTGGCTTTTACCTGAAAACCTTTATCTGAAAATGCCCTAAAACAAGCTAAAATGAAAATGAAAACTGGAAATATACAAAATGAAGCTAATTAAAAATATGAATACATAGTGTAATAGTATATAAATAATACTAAAATAACACAAGTGAGAGAGTGAAATGTTGAAAACATTTATGCACTCCATATAAATATTTGGTAACACTTTATTTTAGTGTCCCTGTTACACATTTTACATGTAGTTACTATAGTAATAACAGTAAATTATGCATAGTTACATGCAACTAACCCTAAATATATATAGTAAGTACATGTAGTTAATTACTAATACTCAGTACTTAATTGTATAATTACACTGTAACAAGGACACCTTAAAATAAAGTGTAACCAAATATCCTTATTTTTGAGTAAATACTGGCTTTTGACATACACAAATAAAATTCAGGAGATAAGGACGGTCTACTAAAGAAAATATCAGTGACAACATTTACCTCCATGTAAAACCACCCAATGTTTAGCTATAAAAACAGTGCAAAAGGTGAAAAAACCTACCTGGACTGTTGTCTCTCGCTGTCATCTGCATGACAAGTGCCATTTGCTTTCGTTCTGATAAAGGGTAGCCGAACAAAATGTTCACAGGGGTCGACTTCTTAGTCCCTGACTCCTTCTTAACTTTCTTCTTATCTGGAACATCTTTGTCTGCATCAAACAAGAAAAAGGATGAACAGAGCATGAGCACAGCTTTCCTCTTGCATTCATGCATCTCAGCCCCTGAAAACGTCACCGTCTGATGCAATTTATGCCCTTTAAACAAACAGCTGGAGGATTTGTAATGGAAACTTTCCAGACACATGCATTACCCATCTAGCACCGTTCCCATGAGTCTCTGTGCGCTACTGAAAGGCATGCCATTAAAACAGATGCAGCGGTTAAACCGAGAAAGAGTCAGTGTGTGTGCTTCCTTGAACCGAATCGCCTTTTATAATGAGAAAAACAAGAAAAGCGAATGTGCGAGACGTCTCTGCACACCAAATGATGCAACCAAAAGTCGACTGTCTCTCTGAGAGTGATGCAAAAAGGCTAGCAGACAGACAAGGTCATGCGGGAGTGGTTACGGAAACTAGATTCTTTTCAGCCAGAGTCGGACAGAGGGTCAGACGGAGACAGATTAAAGACGGTGCCGAACCGTGATGCGCTTCAGACTGTTTGCAACCATTGGAGCGACACAGCAAGGGTTTGCTGTGCGGTAGAGCTGCACGATTAAATCGCTAAACGACCGCAATCTCGATTCAAACACCCATGCAATCTTATTCTTAAATGATAACAATTTGCCTGTCTATTAAACCTTTGACAAAATCTTTCAAATTAGGGATGCACCGATAGGATTTTTTGGGACCGATACCGATATATTAACAAACAATTATTGGCCAATTCCGATACCGATCACTTGCCTCTTATTTAGATTTTTATATAGTGTTTTGATCATGTTTTAAATCAGCAAAGTTCAAAAATGCATGCATTAAGTTATAGTTTATTGCTGCATCAGGACCCATTTTATATTAGGTGTCCTTAACTACTATGTACTTATATTTAAATTAATAATTTGATACAAATGCACTTATTGTGTACATACATGTTTTTACATTGTACTTACATTTTAAAATTTACCTGCATGTAATTACATCTGTAATACATTTCTGTAGTTACACTGTTGACCCATCACTTACACCTAATCCTACCCTTAAACTTACCCATACCACCACACCTGTCCCTAACTTTACCTAAATATCAGCAAAAGTGTTTTGCAATACAATAAGAACACAATAAGCACATTGTATTTATTTTTTGATGTAAGTACAAAGTAGTTAAGGCCACCTAATATAAAGTGGGACCCTGCATCATTAAATGGATCCAACATGGATTGGATCCATTTAACATTCAGCAGGCCAACATAAATACATAAATACAACAGAACAAAGATACATATGAAATAAACAGTGCTTTTTAGATAGGTTTAACAGTTTTCAGGTACAGAAATAAAGCAAACAAATGTATAATAACACTGCATATTCACTGTATAAATTAAATACATATTAATCCTTATGAAAGTTATTTAGTCAAGAGTAGCGAGCGATTTTTTTGTCTTTTATTGTTTGATTAACATTAAAACGCAGACAGCAGGAATATTAGATTATGTAAATTTAAAATATTCCAGCTGAGCCCCCAGCGTGAGTTAAGGCAACCATTATTTTAGAACGTATCGCCTTATTTCCATGGCGACGCGTCTGTATGACAGATGTATTGCTCTTACTTAGTTTTTCCTTTTTTATTCAAAATATTCACAAATATGTTGGCTATGTCATCAACTACCTGATATTTCGACTCTCAAATACTTGTAAGTAAACGTGTTTTGTTGTTTAAAACCCTTTATTGATTTATAATGTGTGAGTTTGCGCCACAGTTCAGAGAATCGGATCGGTCGGATTTACATCACGTAAATACATGAAAGTAAGTGACCGGTGAAGTGGGATAAGAATAGAGTAAACGTTTTATAGTTACTTACACAATGTGTATCTGATATGAATAAAACACGTCGTCAATTTATAATTGAATGTATTGTTATTGCCGGTTCCATAGACATCAGTGTGTATTTTACAAACTATAAATGTATTGTCTTGCTAGTACTTATGTGTATTTAAATGTCTGAAACCTAAAATAAACATTATGTGGTTGAAAACACTGAATAGTTGTGATACATGAGCGCGTCCGTCTCCGGCTCAGCGCCAGCCAAAGCGCAAAAACACATTTAAATTTAGCAGTTGATCACGTGACGCACTGAACTTTCTAAATCACACCGGTGTGATTGTATGCGTCAAAGGGTTAATCTTGGATTATGCAACAGACATTATACAGCTCAGTGCCTTCATGCAGTTAATTAATAAACCATTGGTTTGTTATATCAGCCTTTTTCATGTTATAGCCGATATGCCGTTGGTTGTAAATTGATCAAAAATTGGCCGATAAATAAACTTAAATCGGTGTTCTTGCAGCCGCTGACCCAGAGAGAGTAGTTATCATGTTTAGACATAAAACAGCTTCACAAACAGTCTTTTCAACCACACAGTATCGTTATTTCTTACAATAATTTGAATTATCACAGAGGTACTGGGGTAGTATTTATGAGTATTTATGAGTGAGTCATTGAATCATTCATTTTATTAAAATACTGCAGCAATTAATATTTTGTGAGAACCTCTAGTAATTTACAATTGTCTGTTCAGAATTGTGGGAGAATTGTGAGAATCGTGAAGTAAAAAAAAAAAAAATAAAAAAAATCATGATTCTCCATTTTTTCCAGAATCGTGCAGCTCTACTGTGGGGCGTCTTTAACGGAGGCAGTTACCTGCGTATATCCTGCAGGGAGGAAGTAATCTCTCTCCCCACACATCGCTCGACTGCCCAGGGTCAGAGTCATCTACAGTGCAGAAGCAGAGAGGCGGGGGGGGGGAGAAGGGGGAGGTTCAGGGTTCGAGAGGTGGAGGGGAAGGAGGGGTTGGACGGGAGAGCAGAGCACTGATTACACCCACAGGCTCCGCCCCTCACTCAAATGACAAATCACAGCACAGGATTCAATGACTCCGGAATGAATATTAAGACCCACAGATGACATCACAAACCTAAATCCATTCCCATCCAAAAAGCAGTAGATGAAAGTCTCATAAGCTCACAAACTCACAATAAGCTTACTTCTAAAATCTTTAATATTTGTTTGTTTATATTAGTGTGGTTATTGTTAACTAAAACTATTAAAATTTTTGGTAACTGAAATAAAATAAAATAAAACAATATTAGATGGAAAAACTTTTTTAAAATTACTAAAACTGAAATTAATTAAAGCTATATAGAAACTAATAAAAATGACAAAAGCACATAAAAAAATGAATAAAACCAACTAAAATTGAAATTTAAAATGAAAATATAAAATAAAAGCCAATTCAAAATATTGATAAATAAATAATGCTAAAATAAAACTGGTTTATAGGGTAGGTGGTATGACCAAAATGTTTCTTTTTTATATATAGGTACATTTAATAGGTAATAATAGGTCATTTTTTTAAATCATGGTAATAATCAAAACATAGATATTTTTGTAAGTAAATCAACAAAGAATTAGGTAAATATTAATTAACCATGCGTATTTCTGTTTAGTCCAGTCAATTAAACATTATACAAATTAAAGGTACTTCATCTCATATTAGTTTTTTGCCAAGGAAAAAAAAAAAAAATTCTGATTTTTCATAACAAATCTGCCCAAAACAAAAGACTACTGGTCAAAAAATTTGGAAATATTATTTTTAACGTCTCTTATGCTCATCCAGCCTGCATTTATTTGATCAAAAATACAGAACAAACAGTAATATTGTGAAATATTACAATTTACAATAATGGTTTTCTATTTTTCATTTATGAATAAAAAGTTAAAAAGAACAATTTATTAAAAATAAATTTATTTAAATGGATTTAAATAAATCCATTTAATTGAAAATGGAAATATTTATTAAAAATGGAAATATTTCCATTTTATTAAATGGAATTTAATAAAATTTATTAAAAATGGAAATATTTTCTAACAATATAAATCTTTACTGTCACTTTTTATCAAATTAACACATCCCTGCTAAATAACAGTATTAATTTCTTTCAAAAAAAGAAAGACAAAAAATTTCTGACCCCAAACTTTTGAACGGTAGTGTATATTGTTACAAAAGATTTATATTTTAAATAAATGCTGTTCTTTTTATTCATCAATGAATCCTGAAAAAAATATCACAGGTTATAAAAAAAAAATATTAAGCAGCACAACTGTTTCCAACATTGATAATAAATCATCATATTAGAATGATTTCTGAAGGATCATGTGGAGTAATGACGCTGAAAATGATCACAGGAATAAATATTTTAAAGTGCATTAAAATAGAAAACCATTATTTTAAATTGTAATAATATTTCACAATATTGCTGTTTTTTCTGTATTTTTGATCAAATAAATACAGACTTGTGCAGAAAAGACTTTAAAAACATTAAAAATAGTAATGTTTCCAAACTTTTGACCGGCACTGTATATACACGCAATACTGTATATTACTCCATATTTCTTTGTTGTTTTCATGTGTAAATAACGCAAAACAGTATTGCGCATTGTCAGCAGCACGGACATATACTGCATTAACAAGTTAAATATTGGTTAAACATCTTTGCACAGTATAAAGCATCATATCATGATTATATGAGGTAGTTTTGGTATCCTAAGCAGCTTATTCTTATATTTTTATTAGATCTTGGACAATATTCTAATGAATATCACTATGCTAAGTAGTATTTTCCTATTTATCAGCTGCATAGGTAAGAATAGAAAGTATTAGTATATTTGCCTTCACATGATGCAACTAACTACAGAACTGGGACTAAAACAAGAGGTTTTAGGCTCCATGTAAAGTAATGACAATATATTTTTATAATTCCCTTGCAATGTTCAGATTTTCTATTTGTGGAGAAATCTATTGTGTTTTTGATCGAGACCCAATCTATCATCCATGTATTTGATGAGGCTGGCTTAACTGTTACATAACACCCTAAAAAAACCTTTAGTACAGCATGTCCAATAAAAACAAGTCCTAAAAGTGACCAGGAGGGGGCGGCAGTGAGGCACAGATACAAGCTCCTAGAACTTTCACAGCGAATGCAAAACTGACCCGTGTCGGAGTCCCGCTCCTCATTCCGGGGCGGACTGACGGTGAAGGAGAGCTTCCGTTTCATGGAAGACTTCGACTTCCCCTCTTTCCCCAGGATTTCACTCCGATCCAGCTTCGGAGTTTTGGCAAACGGAGAGATTTTCTCTTTACTCTGAGAGAAAGAAAGAGACACACACCTTGATATTTCATGGAAGAACATAATACAAGTCAAAAACATGTTCTGGGTAACGTAGTATGCACAAAGCCTTGATCTTAATATAATAAACAGTTTAAAACACACAAAAAATAAGATTAAGATCTTTTGAGCTGGTTCAATTAACTAAATGTAATATTCAACTATAAAAAAAAAAAAAACTAAAACAAAAGAGCCACTGCCAACCATAATGAAATTACTAGCAAACTGTACAGTTTCATGTCCTCATCATAAGTCTTAATACACATAAGATAAAAAAAACTACAGTGATTTTAAGATGTAAATAGTACTACTTTTTAATTAGAACAGCAAAATTAAAGTTAAATGGTTGAAAAAATACAAATAAATATTTTATTTTATTATAATATAATAATAGTACTACTAACTAATAATTATTATGATTATTATTATAAAAAATGTTGTAATAATAATAATAATAATAATAATTATTATTATTATTATTATGATTATTATGATTATCGTTTTAAAAATCTTGTTGTAACAACAATAATAATAATAATAATTATTATTATTATCATTATTATTTAAATAAATAGCTAAAAAAAATTAACAATATAAATCTTTTCTGTCACTTTTAATCAATTTAACAGATCCCTGCTGAATAAAAGTATTAATTTCTTTAAAAAAAAAAAAAAAGAAAGAAAAAAATTCTGACCCTGAAACTTTTGAACGGTAGTGTATATTGTTACAAAAGATTTCTATTTTGAATAAATGCTGTTCTTTTTTTTTTTAACTTTTTATTCATCAAAGAATCCTGAAAAAATATCACAGGTTATAAAAAAATATTAAGCAGCACAACTGTTTCCAACATTGATAATAAATCATCATATTAGAATGATTTCTGAAGGATCATGTGACTGATGCTGAAAATTCAGCTTTGATCACAGGAATAATTATATTTTAAAAGCATATTAAAATAGAAAACCATTATTTTAAATTGTAATAATATTGCACAATATAACTGTTTTTTCTGACTCACCTTCTTCCCCGCGGTCTTCTCCACCATGGCTCCATCTCGGTCCGATCCCGGTTTGGCCATGGTGCATCTTATGACTAGCTGTGGCAGCTACGGCTCACAGATTTCATCATGGGCCTGAAACACACACATATGATGCAAATGAGAACTTGAAAAACTGATACAACACTGTATTTACGTGATCAAACATTTGACAATATGGATACAAATATGAACGTATGATGACATTGTTATGTTAAGATTTTTTAATAACCAGCATTGGATACTGGAATCAAATTATATTAAAAATTACTTCATAATTTACTATATTGTTCCTTCTATGCTAAGATTCAAAATTAACCAAATAGCAAATCATCAATTTATCTACTGTATTTGACAATTCCAGATTGGAGCTTTAGATTTGGAGCCACAGATGTTCAAATAAAATAAAAAATAAAATAATAAGTAAATAAAATGAAATAAAATGAAATAATAAAACCCCATTTCCAGAAAAGCTGTGATTTGTTCATTCTCTTGAACCTTCATTTAACTGACAAAAAGTACAAAGAAAATACTTCCAGTGTTTTCACTGATCAACTTAATTGTATTTTATAAATCTAAAGAAATTGATGAAACTCCAAAGTCTGGATAAAATAAAATAAAAATAAAAAATAAAATAAAATGTTGGCTAAAATAATTCAATTTGTATACAAGACAATATTGGGCATGGGCAGGTCAATTAATTATCAGTATTATGATTATTAGTGAATATAGTTTTAGTAGTGAATTATATGATGATTTGTGAACGTTTTGAGTAAACATTACAATGCAAAACTGCTAATGGAACAAGAATCAAATTCTCTCAAATCTCAGGAACTGGAAGAAAAAACCCAAAACTCGACTATGACAGCAGCGAGGAAAACATCTCGTTCACAAACTAGACAGAGATTCCTATTCAAAAGCTGCGGGTTCAAAAATACATTTAAAGACAATCTGTCAGCGTTAACCTCTGGGTACGAAAAACAACTGAGACGGCAACAATCAATCATCTCCAAAATCTCAGATCTGAAAATGTTAAGAGAAGTCAGGAATAGTTCGGCAGTTCTTGACCCTGTTTGACATATCAATTCAAAGTGCACTGAAAGCACACAAATCTACAGGAAACCTTCCAGAAACGCATTCGAAGGGTTCTTAAACCTGACCAATAAACAAACATCCTGGGTGCTCAAACAAAAATAATATTCAGTAAAACCCACAAAGGCAAAACGCAGGCTAATGAGACGGGTGTGTGTTTGGAGCATGTGAGCTGTATTTTCCAGTTTCAGAGGTCATTCAGTGGGAACAGGACTTATGTTCATGTCTGCTTCAATCCTTGACTGATTACAGCTCACCAGCGTTACAAAATAACCACATCGCAAAAACGACTGCACATGATGTCTGACAGAGATTACAACTAGTACTGTGGCGGTACCGGCGGTACCATAGTATCAGATGGTGATACCACACAACACTCTGATTTATATCATGGTACTGTATGATTACCATATTCATATACCATGGTATAAATAAATACATATGACATGTTATCCACAATTTGTTGTTCACTAAAAGACAACAAGAATGAATATTTATTTAAGCTTTTTTTTTTTTTTTTTCACAAAAAAAAAAAAAAAAAAATTATATATATATATATATATATATATATATATATATATATATATATATATATATATTTTTTTTTTTTTTTTAACATTATTTGAATGAATTTAATATGAAAAAAAAAAAAATTTGTTCTTGTCGTGAACAGGCCTTAACAGCACAGGTACTATAGAAATTACAATTTAATAATCAAAATGATCGTGAATATTCATTGTATCACCCAGAGCTGGTACTTGGAGGTACATGGTATTTAGAGTTGGGTACTGAACTCTGTACTTTTAAGGGCACCGGCCGAATTACGTCAGTACTAACGGTACCAATTCACATTAAATCAATCGGTGCCAAATTTCGGTACCTGAGAACGCATCTGGTGATATAGACTAGTGTCTGTGAATATTAAACCGCAAAAAGAGTATTTAAATATGAATCCTGCATGTTCTGTGTGTCTCTGTGTGTCTCTGTGTGAATGAATGAATGAATGAATGACGCAGACGCACGGTTGCATTTACCACACACACACACACACACACACACACACAGAAGCGCACGTTACGGTCGCGTGTTTCCATCTCTGCCGTCTCATATGAGGACATAAATGCATGAACTTCATCTCCAGAACCGCTCTGAGAGTCACTTCATCGGCATTTTACCGTTTCATTTGAGAAAAGCTCGTCATATCATAAACACACAGAAACTCAAAGGTCTTCACGGCAAACCGTCAAAATAAAAGTTTGGTTTAACTTGACAAATATATTACTGTTGTACAGTAGAATTTAGATACGTCTCAATGTAATAATAATAAATGATTAAATCAAAACTTTCTTTTTTAAGTAATTATCACATTTTATTTTTAAATAATACAGTAAAAAAACGGTACCGGTTAAAATGTGAACCGTACCCAACCCTAATGGTATTACCGTTAGTATCATGTTAAACATTTATATGCACTAAATTACATTAAATAGTTTAGTAATAATTTATTACTTTTACAAAAACATTTGAATAATTTTACAAAATAATAATAACAACAATACATATCATATTTGAGATTCAAATCTTATGCATCTCCACTGTTGCTTTATGACTACAGTAAACCATGTGTCTGTATATGTTTTTGCATCAACACAATCTAAAGAGCCTAAAGAACACGGACGCGTTTACACATCAAACCAAGCTTCACACAAACCATCAGCTGAGCACAAGGTCTTCAGTGCTTCATCTTTAAATGTGCTCTGCAATTGCTCAAAGCAACAAAAGAGAAAGTCAGCAATTAGAGAGCATCTGACACTGGCGGCCGGGTCTCTTCTGGATGAAAAGCAAATCAGCAGAGACCCACAGACCTAAACAATACCTTCCCCGATAGACTCACGAGCAGATGACACAGAGCAGAGGCTCCTGGGAAAGAACATTTCCACGACACCTGACACCCAGTGGGACCGAGTAAAAACCAGCTGAGTCACTCCCTCTGAGAAAGAGGAGGCGGTGAGGAGAAAAGAGCTGCAGCGTCCGTGTGCATGATCAGTGTGGGACAAATGTGTTACAACTACACCACAAGATTTCCTGCACTCAGTGTGTCAGCTTTACAACCGTGCCACACAGCCTCTTAAGACAATAATCCATCCGTATCTGAAGTTTCACTCTCAGCGAACAAGTTATAACGGGACTAGTAAGCTTTTTTAAAACAAGTTTAAACCATGCTCAAACCAACCCATTCAGAAATAAGCCAATAAGTTGCAGAACTGAAACATTTCCCACGGAGTGAATTTCATTTGTTTATGCATTTTTTATATGATCGTGATATAGCTAATATTTAAAAAAAAAAAAAAAAAAAAAACAATTTGTAAACATCACATTTCATAGCCTATATTTGTGCATTCTCCTACACCGTTTTACCTTACATAACCCAGATGTCTCACTCACGCAGACCCATCATCACGTATGCATGCATCATTAATCATGCATTACTGCTCATAATTTAGACCTTTATCATTTGAATATTCTATAGATCTGAATCTGAAACCGATTCCATTTAGCAGCATTTTTTACATTAAAGTCCCTGTAAAGGCAATTCTGAGATTTGTTTCTAAACACATTATAAATGTTAGAAATGTATTGCTGAAACACGTTACAAAGACCGAGAACTGTGTAGTACTGAATTGTGGAGTTAGACCGTTAAACGGTTTTTCATCATTGCTGTGTTCAGGATTATTTATGTGGGGCTAAAACAGTGGCTCGATGACGCACTGGAGCCACTGAGCCCGGCCCCTCCCTAACACAATCATAACTAGAGTACATTCGCATCAGTTCGCCCACTCGATCGCGAGTTACTGTCAGTAGCGTTAGTTACTACAACCTACAAAACAGCTTACAAAACCAAAACGATGATATCAAGAAGAGGTGGATTAATTTTGTGAACAGCTACCTTGGAGAGCTGAGGATCAGCATCAACACCTGCCTCTGCAGTGACTTTACACCGGATAGTTTTACAAACTTTTATCAGAGACAACTGGGATTCACTGATAATCCGCTGCAGAATGGGGCCGAACCGATTATCTCCCGCGCCAGCCTTCATCCTCCCGTCCCGCCGACATCTGGCGCCGTCGTGAACTGTACGTGAGTGTTGTCTTGTGTGCTTACGGCAGCTTTCCCGCGAGTGGGCGTGGTTTCGGCACCGACAGCGGACACGCCCCCAGCGTTTGAGAGCAGAGAATGCTGCTTATTTTTTCAAGATTTTGATAAGCTATTTTATTTACTTGGCGAATTTTTTTATGATTCAAATTTGGCTGGGTGGTTAATAACACATCTGTCTGTGGTGTGACAAACTCAGAACACATATTTAATTTTGACTTTACAGGGACTTTAAATTATAATTATAAAGGCCTAACACCATGTCCTAACTACACGCGACGCCGCGATAAAAGGTATCTTTTCCATGTTAATTAGAGTTTTTGTCCTAACCAGCCGCGACGGCGACACGCGATGATTCTATTTTAGAAACGTTTCTATTTCTGCGACGTCGCAGCTGGAACACCAACACAAAACATAATCTCAGGTAATGTTTACGTGCTTGCTTTAATGTTAAAAGCGTGTAATGTGACTTTGAATATCATTTAGTGCTCCCAGCTTTGTAACGCAGTCGTACTAAAAGCAACAATGGATAATTCACCTCAGATCTTGAAATTAAACAAATGGAAACAAGAACATTCAAACTGTGAACAAACAACAAGTATATTCTATGACAAAGATCGTTTTAGTGACTCAGTATGTATTTTTAGTAATGTTTAAATGGTGTAATATTTGTGAATTTGATTATGTACTTATCCATTTCCTTGCGAGTGCCGTCAAGATTAATCTCTGGTGCCGTACATTTGCCGCGAGAGCCCGCCCACACGCTGTTCTGATTGGCTGTGGTTTTTGATTGAGTATACATTAAATATATTTTTTGTGTCCCCATTTGCTCAAATAGCAAAAGAAGAACTCCACAATAGTGATTTCACAACTTTCAAAAAGAGGGAAAAAATAGAGTGAGATTGATAACGGCAGTGAAAAGAGAGAAAGATGTTAATTTTTACCATCACTCCCATAGACGCTGAATTAGAAACACCCTTACAGCAGCAGTAACTTGTTTTTTGTAATTTGATGCAAAAGTAATATAAATACAAAGTATTAGTGTTATAAATGTACATACATTTTTTTAAAAATGAAAATACAAAAAAAACGCATATTTAAAACGATATTAAAACACGTCATCACAGTCTGTGAAAAGGGTCTATTGAAAGGTAAATGCATTCATTCAAGGATCACCTTTTAAAATAGGCCTTAATTATAGCAAATTAATGCAAAACGGCTTCACACTGTGCAATATTAGAAGTAGCACTCAAAATCAACATTAACCAATATTAAACATAATGGTAACACTTTACCATAAGGTTAATTAGTTAACATTAGTTAACATGAACTAATAATGAACTGCACTTCTAAAGCATTTATTTATCTTTGTTAATGTTAATTTCAACATTTACTAATGCATTATTAACATCTTGTTAACATTAGTTAATGCACTGTGAACTAACATGAACAAACCATGAACAGCTGTATTTTTATTAACTAACGTTAACAAAGATTAACTAATGCTGAACAGAGGTGTTGTTCATGGTTAGTTCATGTTAACTAATGCATTAACTAATGTTAACTAATACAACCTTATTGTAAAGTGTTACCAACAAAATATACCATTATTAACAACAAAGTTGGTTAAAAAGGCAGCCCATATTATTATCCAGCATTTGAAATAACGTGCACTGAAGACAGTTAGTTTTACATGTGTATGTGTACACTCTAAAAAGGGGGTTTTGGGTAGTTTTTGTGTTACCCAGGTCCTGGATCAGACGTAACAACCCAGTGTTTTTGGTAGTTTTTGTGTTACCCAGATCCTGAATCAGACGTAACAACCCAGTGTTTGGGTAGTTTTTGTGTTACCCAGATCCTGGGTCAGACGTAACAACCCAGTGTTTTTGGTAGTTTTTGTGTTACCCAGATCCAGGATCAGACGTA
Source organism: Coreius guichenoti (assembly GCA_039654105.1). Lineage (NCBI taxonomy): Eukaryota > Metazoa > Chordata > Actinopteri > Cypriniformes > Gobionidae > Coreius > Coreius guichenoti. The sequence goes on along the minus strand of CM077175.1, from coordinate 3,670,695 downwards.
ACAACCCAGTGTTTTTGGTAGTTTTTGTGTAACCCAGATCCTGGGTCAGACGTAACAACCCAGTGTTTTTGGGTAGTTTGTGTGTTACCCAGATCCTGGATCAGATGTAACAACGCAGTGTTATTTAATCGCAGGCTTTTTGCGGCCTTTTCAGGAGAGAGCAGTTTAGCTCCATCAAATTGGTGGTGCATGTCTTCGGTAAAATACAGGTTTGTGTAGATTTTATTTAATCTATAAATTTGTTATTGTGCTGTATATCATTTAATTTTATGCAAAGCAACATATAGGGGCGCGATGTGAGTCACTAAAATGAGTGTCGCCAAATTGAGTTGTTTGTAACCCAGTGTTTTTTTGAGTGTATTTTTCCAAAGCAAAACTATACTAAAGTCGTCTGCCCCTTCCATGTCTAACATCATCCGTTTGAGATTTCACCCAACTCCGCAGTGGAACCCAAAAATGAAAAATTCAACACCAGGAAACAGCGTTCATTGTTTAGTGTGCACTCTAGGTAGTCGTCAACATTAATATTTCATGGCTTTATTCCCTCTGAAGTTCTTCGTTATCATGAAACTCTCACATCCACAGGCCTAGCATCATGGAGAGACGTTAAGCTTTCAGCTTTCTGCCCCAGAAACGAACTCCAGTGTCACGATTACAATGCGCTGTTTACATCACCCACATCACAAAATAACAATCAAGGTTATTCTGGAAGTACACGGATGGAGGATTGTACCAGTGCATGCAAACTGACAACTATTTCAGTGAACTTTGGGGAGGCAAATGACTAGGTTTATTCCTGCCTCCGAGACGTGAGACGAAGGCAAAGACAGGCACACAGAAAGACAGGGGCCAGAGCCAGGGAATGGAAACACAAACAGAGCGCTCGAAACCCTCCAGCGCGTGACCTCGGACTGCCGTCTCTACTGGGACACCGGCAGTGGAACGACTGACGGGTCTGATTTATTCTCCCACCAGCCCGACCAACAAACCACCCAGTGTGGCATCACTACGTCTACAACTACACAGGGCAGCATTACTGCTCTGTGTGTCCTCTTGACCCCGGCACGGACAAATAAACTACAGGAACAGCTTTGGAAAAGGGGGAAAGAAGAACAAATATTACAAACTGGATTATTCCAATATTGGACATCAGTTTAATTCTATTTTAATGTGGTAAGTCAGGAAACATTGATGCGTGTATTTCACTCGCATTTGGAATTAAAATAGATCTGTACGAAGTGTAAAATCTATTTAGGTGCATGTGTACGAGTACAAAAAGTCCCCACAGGTCCTTAAAAATTTTTTTTTTTAAAAACTTTATTAAATTTAAGACTTAAATATCTTAAATGGTATAACAAACGTCTTAAATTTGGAGATGGAAAAACAGGAATGGTGATTAGAAGTCGACCAATTGGTCGGTACTGCCGATTAATCGGCACTGATAACCGATTGAAAAGTCCATACAGATTGTTTTTCTGTTGCATCCATTGCTAAAGCGGCTGAGAAGGGTCAGCTGTCATTATACAGTACGAGAGCAGCCTCTAGGGGAGAAAAAAACTATCACTGATGCCTCATGGAGTTTGTTTTGACACGCAAAGCTGCACAGAGCGGGACACTTCAGATGCGGATTTAAAACAATGAAACGGTATGTTTGGGGTTCGTTCACGATTGTTCCCATCTATTTGCATTAGTTTATATCCAGCTGGTCGCTTTTATGCATTTGTTATGCAGCGAAGTTGCATATTTAAAGGGGTCATGAACTGATAAATCAAATTTTCCTTGAGCTTTTGACATATAAGAGGTCACCATACTATAAGAATATCCTGTAAGTTTCAGAACTGAAAACTTCCTTGTTAGTCCAATAAAAGCTTTTATTGACACCAGGCCCAGCAAACGACAGGTTTTTCAAAGTGGGGATCTATGACGTCAAAGGGAGGCAAGCACCGCCTCTGCAGAAGAAGATCAACACCTACTTCATCACTGCCTGTTTAGCCCCGCCCACCGATTCACGCATGACATGCAATAGAATAGGTAGCCTAAAAGTAACATAGGCCTACGTGGTGTTAAACCAGATCGAGCTACCAAGCAATAAACATGCCGTTGAGGATTACAAAATATTGTGGACTCGACAGTAATGCAACATGTAAGTAACTGTGTTCATTCTAATGCCATTTCTGAAATGTAATGATTCATGTACAGTCAGATGTTCTTTGTCTGTGTGTCAGTAAATCAAACCAGTGACTAAACGTCAACTTGCGTTGTTTCTCTTAGTAGGATGAAAATAATCTGTTATTTAACGGTGATTAAATTCTATAAACAAAGCGATCAAAGAAAGCTCCCTTTGCAATCGTTGGAGCAGCGCGCGCTGGAGCTGTCAATCAAACTGCGAGAGTTTATCAGTGACGCGTTTATCAGTGACTCCCGTTTTATTCAACGAATCGCTTAACTATATCACGTTTGCACTGTTAGTGAAGATGAAAGCATTCGTTAGTGTACAGAAACTGAGTTGCAATGACGAGATCACTGCTTTCATGTGCTCAGCATGTCTGTGATCGGCTACAATGTTCATCTCTGCAACCTTCCCATGCCACGATCTGAATATAATGCCATAGATCTAAATGTAATGTCGTGAACACTTTTCACGATTAGTTAACCATGAGAGCTGTAATAGTAAAAACGCGCTAAAAGAGAGAGTAATACTTAGCTATTTCAAATGGAAAAACGTTAGCCAATCACAGCAGTGGGCGTTTACACTGAAGTCTCACAGCAGCCAATCACAGCAGTGGGCGTTTACACTGAAGTCTCACAGCAGCCAATCACAGCAGTGGGCGTTTACACTGAAGTCTCACAGTAGACACGCCCCTTAAAACAGAGCGTTCAAACCAGAGGGCTAAAATCAGGGTAGGAAAAGTGCCTTTTGTTTATAAATTATGACCATTTTTGATGTAAAAAGCATTCTAACATTATAAGTGCACCCCAGGAAACATCATAAAACAATAAAACAACGCAGTTCATGACCCCTTTAAAGCTAGTGACATGAGAAAGCAAACTGTATTGTCATGCAGCCGACAGAAAGATAAACAAATAAGGAATGCATTCGATTTCAGTGTTCTAAAATAGAAGTAAATAAAGTGAGAGAGTATACAACACAATATACATATGCGTCTAATTTCAATGCTATGGCGTTTGTGTAGATATAACAGTCATGCTTAAAGATGGCCATAACACTTTACAAGTCCATTTGTAACATTAACTAAGGTTAACAGAAGTACTGTTCATGGTTAATTTCAACATTTACTAAAACATTTTTACATTTTAAAGTTGTAACTCAACATTAGTTAATGCACTATGACCTAACATGAATGATCAAGGTATTATTAATACATTTATATTACATTTTCATGGTTCAGTATCGTTTTTTATGTTTTTTTTCTTGAAATTGTCAAAAATGTCTTGCTCTGTATTTTTGGATTACTTTATAGCAGAGGCAATGCGTGCCACTTCCTTGGTGGCCATGAACATTAAGGCCAGAAACACACAGCCATGGTATAGCACACATCATGATTACATGTAGTCATGGTACAATAAGTCAACCATTTAAGACAGTTAATTTGATAACTGCTGCTTTGGAGAGTAGCATGTTTGCCGACAAGGTTAGAGGATGACAGTAACTGTTTGAAATGCAACATTTTACAAAGGCAAGGATGGAAACCTACCTTTCTTTTTATTTCGCCAATTTGAATAAAAATCACTTATGCTTCATGCATATACAATACTTTAGTTTTCGGTCTTGAGGGCGATCCAATTAGTTAGAGTTTATTACTAGTTTACGCTAATGTACACTACAGCACCTGTTACAACCATGTTCTTGTGTTGAATCCTAAAAATTTTTGCCGTCTGACATTTCAGAATGCAACAAAGTACAATAATATTAATAAGTTTGCGATATGACACAGAACTCATAATGAAAAAATGTATAATTTACTCACCATTCCAAACAACTTACTTTCTCCTGTGGAACACAAAAGAAAATGTTTAGAAAATGTTTCTTTTGTCTATATAATGAAAGTCAACGGGGACCAATCATTAGCTACGTTTACATGCAACCAAATAATCCATTAGCAATTGGATTGATGGCGAAATCAAACTGAAAAGCCTTAACTGATTTGATTCGACCTGAACAGCATTTCTGATTGAAAGGGGTGGTGTAGACCTGAAACTACCATGCTTGTTTCTGCCACAGAATAAAACATTTTAAAACATAATTGCGCCTTTATCTCTCACAATTGCGAGTTTAAATCGAGTTTAAATAAACTTCTCACAATTCTGACTCGATAACTTGTAATTGCGACTTTATATCATGCAATTCTGAGATAAAAAAGTCATAATTGCAAGATATAAGCTTGCAATTGCGAGAGAAAAAAAAACTGAATTGTGAGATAAAAAGTCGCAATTACCTTTTTTATTTTTTATTCTTCCATATTAAACAATCCGATCAAGTGGAAAAAATTAAGCATGTAAATACTTGTGCTATTATTAATCAGATTTTTTTTTTTTATTGCGCACATGCATAGTGCTGTGATATATTCACATCATCTTATGAACGTGCATGTGTTTATTTATGTCTTTCAAAACTGTCATTGGAGGAGATGGAAAATTTACTAAATATTTGCTAAAAATGCTCTTTTAGCATTCATTTTAGATATGACATGAAAGCCATGTTGGGCACTGCGTATGCACTTTTTTTTTTTTTTTGCAATACATGCAATGCATATGTAAACAAATATGTGAAAGATTGACAAATGTCAAAATCTACAAATCAGATTGGATTCTTTCCAAATGACAAAAATGTGTGCATGTAAACAGTGTGAAGAAAGAATAAGTCATGAGGGTTACATGAGGGCTAGTAAATCATGAAAAATGACAGCATTGTAATTTTTGGCTGAACTTTCCCTTTAAATTCGAGAGAACAACACAAGAACATGACGAGCTAGAAAACTCAAATCACTGAGGGTGCGACTATAACTACTAAAGAATCTTAGAAATGGACAGTGTGAAATTTCTGCCAGTTCCTGTATGATGCACATATGGTACATATTATCCATAAGAGTCTAAAAATCACAAAACCATTTATGCTCACATCTGCTATTTCTACAAAAAGAAAAAAATCCCCTGGACCATTTTTTAATAATAAAGGTGCTGCTACCCTCAGCATGCTCTGCAGTCTGCTATTCAACCTCTGCAATGCATCACAAGACAATATCCCTCAAAAAAACTTTGAAACGCAGTAGTGGATTTCTAATATAACCATCGCATGTTATAAACGGCTTCATTTTAACATGACCCCATAGGTACAATACAGCAGGACCTTACTTGATTAATTGCTTTTATAAAACACATAATAAAAATATTAACAACACAAAAATTCATTAAAGAGTTATTTTATTAAGCAAATTCATTAACAGGCCTCAGTACTCAAGAGGCCAACAGAGTTTCCTTCAGACGCCTGTGTAGTTAAATTGGATGCGCTATTATTCAGGTATCTACCTACAAACAGAAGAAAGTTTAACTAATTTAAACAAACTGGCTCAGCAGGATTCTGCTCAAATTAATGCTCTGAAAGATAAAAGTGAATGTAAAAGAAGATAATATATGCTATAGCGCCCTTTTCAGCAATGCTGCGATGCTCAAAGACATATGGTAAAAGGTTAATAAAAAAAAATGTACTGTTGATTAAAATGCTAAATTTGGTATTACATTGGGGTGGAAATGAATAGGCTTTGCACTTGGTGCTGGTAACCCAATGCACAGGACAATGATGACACCAGAATAAAAATATTCATTCTGAAACTGAAAATACATAATTATTTTAGACGAATATGCTTGCGCTCTGTCACTGACTAGATATATTTAAAATAATTCAGGCCACTTTTTACTGCTAACATAAGACATTTGGCATTATCAGGACCCAGAAATATTCCCCCATTGCATTATTATACATTATATTCAACATTATATAGTAGTTTAATGTAGTACTGACACTAAAACTCTGTGAACTTGAACTTTTTCCCCCTCACACCGTAATTTTTAATTTGGGTGAACTATACACAATAACACAATACAGATTTTCACTATCCACGATACATATTGTTGCATTTTTCTATTGCGATATATTGTGACATGATATACTGTTACACCCCTACAAAGCATACTTGCAATGCATGCATGTGGACTGGAAATATCTTTTAAAATTATTAATTTGTTTAAATTGAGGATTCCTGACAATCGGAAGTGTATATAAAATCATACATGCAGTAACCGAGTCACTGACAATGAATTTTATTGTTAACCCTTTCAGATCCAAAACTGAATTACAAAATCCAAAATCCAAAAATCCAGATTGTATACCATAAAGCAGTTTTACCATGTTTATTTCTTACATGTGCAGGCCGACAAAAAATCTGGGCATAAAAAAAAAAAAAAAAAACTCCACAGAAAGCTTGTTATTCACTAAGTTTTATAAATTCACAATCCATTCCAAACAATTCTGCAGATTTTCCATAAAATTAGTGCAAAAATTAAAGATAAACTCATGTGTCATGGTAGTATCAGTGCTTTGTTTTGGTAGCTTTATCATATTCTTCTATATTTACAGTGTAAATATCAAGGTACAAAAATATAGCAAATATTCAGTACCATGGTATATTTCAAAGTAGCATGCTATACAATCTCTGTACCATAGTACTACCACTGCAGTGTTTTTATAACGTGTAAAGTCAGCGTTTGCACAATTACTTGACAAATGAAATGCTGGTGTTAGAGAGAATTTTCCATTTACTGTGTGAAAGAACATAATAGATTTTTAAGCTATTGTCTGATACAGTAAGCACACGGTTTACACAATACAGAACAGAGGACCACAGTGAAAGCAATCATTGCACGCGCAAATCTCTGTAATGCGGCCTCTGTTTACTTACGAAAGGGCTGGCTTTTGTCCGTCTATAAATACTGTAATATACAACATGATTCCTGCTGTTAGCACCAACATATTCACTTCTAGAAGGGCAGACCTAGAAACGACCTTCCCAAAATGCTTTGGATTAATTCAGACGTTACTAGAAGGGAAACAAATGGACACAAGCACACCACATAGGTCTGAAGCACACAATAGACACTTTTATTGCTCGATATGCTCGGTATTTCACAGAGGAAGTGTCGCAACAGAGTTTAGCCGAGTGTAGGGCTGAACGATTTTGGAAAATAATCTAATTGCGATTTTTTTTTACGATTATTTTTTATTCTCTTTATCTTCTGTATTATTCAACAAAGACGAGCAATAAATCATTGTATAGTAATGGTGGGAATCTTTAGGCACCTCACGATTCGATTCCGATTCTGGGAGTCACGATCCGATTCCAAAACAATTACTGAACTTTTTTCTTATTAATTAATCTTATTAATAAAACTTAAAATCTTTTTTTATTATTATTATTATTATGTAATAAGTACTTTTTTTTAAATAATTACACATTAAAAAATTTAATTAAAACAATTGCATGTTAAGAATTTTAAATATATAAAACTAATATAGCTTCAAAACATAAAAGCTAGTAAATAATAAAGAGGAACAAAAAACATATTACAAGCAATGAACAAAGAGTGCTTTCAGAATTTAAAGGTGGGGTAAGTGCTTTCTGGTAACAGATCTTGATATTTCAAATCACCAAAACAAACACGCCACTACCGCAAAAGGGTCTCGCCCCTATTTTGATAGCTCCGCCCCACACATACGTACGCAACGGAGGCGGAATCTGCTGTGCCAGCTGGCCGAGGGTATGATATCATCAATAAATGAAAGCAATGCGTGTTACTATGGTAATCCAGGTCGAATTTTCAATGAAAAAGTCATCCCTTCCATCCCAAAAACACAAACAGTTCTCACTCAATAGCATGAGCACGAATATTACAATTATGACAAGATTAGAGGGTTATATCGATCACGAAAAGAGTAACCAAAGGAAACAAACATATATTAGGAGTATATTATCTTACTTTTCGGACACACTTTGGGAGCTGACGCTTGAAACAGACAGTGGAGGAGGTTTAGACGCTCCAGGCTTATCGGGTGTAGAAATGAATGGGTCTTTATCATCGCTGAAGAAGTGAACGACCATATGATTGCAAATGAACAAACAAGCAAACATGACACACGAGCATATTCAAGCAAAAGCCAGCATATATTAGTTCTGTGAAACAAAACAAAACCAATGTTACTCGCCTATCGAGAAGAAATAAAGCAACCTCGGCGTCCAATTGCAGGCCTTAGCGCTCCTTGAGTTCTCTCCAGCGCTGGAAAGCGGATACTTCTTGCCTGATCGTAAGCCTTCTTTTGTTCCATAGACATTTTCCAAATTTGTTTTTTATCTGCCATCTCTCTCTTTCTGTCATCGCTTGGCTAATGTCCGTCCTGTGTGTCGTGTCTTTTGAATAATGACTTGCACTGAGCGATCTCGTCTCCCCATTATTAGTAGACACGCTCCTTACTGCTGATTGGCTACAAGTTTGTTTTGGTACTCGGCCCGAGACACTTTTACTAAAGCATTTTTGAAATAACACTTATCCCACCTTTAAGAGTATCTGAACGTTTTCCATTCAAGAGCTGTGAGTGTTTTTTTTTTTCTTTCTTAGCTTTACTGTTGCTTGATTATCAATGATGCACTGATGCACAGATCGCTTTTGAAATATTAAATATTTGTGGTATGTCCTGTCTGTTTAATTCCTTAAGACATTACTGAATGTGTTTACATTAATTAGCCTATGCGTCATAAAAGCATTTTGAGACACGCACAGCCGCATGCGCGAGCACTTTTCACAAAGCGTGGCGTGAGCATTTGAAACTAAAAAGCCTTCGGTCAGTGAGTTTCCTATTTTTAATATATAAGCACACTGCATTCCAAACGACATAAATGAAACCTTCGTAGAGCATTTGTAAGGAAAATACCGGCGGATGAGAACACACACTGTAAGCGTAACATCAAGCAAAGTGCACATTTCTCTCAGCGCATATATCCTGTGCAAATGAAGCCCGCGAATATCATTGTAATTCGCTTTAACCTTTCCGAACGTTATGAAATATTATTTTATGGTTCGAGTGGTGTGTGTGTGTGTGTGTGTGTGTGTGTGTGTGTGTGTGTGTGTGTGTGTGTGTGTAAGAGGAAATGGAAGCAAGCAGAATACGGGTGTTTCTAAAACACACGCAGCCCCATTGCACACCTGCAGTTAAAATCTAAGCTCAGAATTGCTCAAGAATCATTGGAGAGAGAATCGTTTCTCCCACCCCTACTGTATAGTATGACCAACACAATATTAGATTGATTAAACACAAACTGTTCTTTCCTTTAGGCCAGGCCTGTAGGCTTAACGTGCCAAGTTGATGCTTCCTCTGCAGACTGCTTTACTCTCGCATGTCATGTGACCAGAGTATAATCGCAGCCTTTGCAGTGTTTTATCATATCGCGATATTATCGCAAATGCAATTAATCGTTCAGCCCTAGCCGAGGGCCAAAGATCTGCTTGGTGATGCATTGGAGAAAGTTTATGTGTGAAAAGATGTGCAACAACAGTGTTGGCCTTGTGCTAAATCTTTCGAATAGCATGCTACCAACCATACTACTCATACTAAACACACACTGCATGTCTCTAGGTTTAAACGTACAGAGGAAAAGAAAGCGAGAGGCCTTTGAAATGGCACGGCTCTAATGTTATTGCAAAGACACACTCTTAGAAGTCCCGTGCATGAGTCACGGACAGCTGCTGCAAATGAAAATCAGGAAACACATCGAGTAATGGATCCAGCAGAGACAGTAAAACTTTATGCAATAAAAAGACATAATCATTCACTTCATGCTCTTCTGACTATCTGCACTGGGTGCAGCAAAAGAGCAATTTTATCTAATTATAATTATAATATATACTTTTTTTCTGAACAGAAAACTGGAAGATTCTAAATGTTGTTTGGATTGTGATCAGTATCGGCCATGAAGAATCATGATCGGAGCATCCCTAGTAAATTCTTCATGTTGTACCTACTAAAACACAACATGACAAACACAACAGCACAACAAAGTACTTTATTCATCACACTAAAATAAATAGTGTAGTAGCTATAATACAGCTATAGTACGGTAAAGTGCCACATATTGATTTTCAGTCAGTAGTTAAAATACAGAAAAATGTCTACATTTCTATAAATGATATACCATAGCCTTGTTTCATTATTTAACGCTATGTCTACATTAATCTGGATACATCTGAAACAATGTGTTTCTCATCCTCACTGAAACGTCTGAAAATGCTACATTTACTTGCATGCGTAAAACTTCATAAAAGCTCGGAGACGGAACAGACAAGTTCTCAGGATAATTTATTTAGCAAAATATCTCACAATATTAAACTAAATCCACCAGTAGGTCGTGGCAAGTCACTGTCTTAATGAGTGAGTCAACTTATGATTCATTCATTCAGTAACAAAGCAAGTCATTGAATCATTGACTCTCCCAATTCGTTCAAAGCCGCAGATTCGTTCACTAACACAACACCGCTGTGTGTTTGGAGATGCACAACAGTTCTGCTGTGGATTTAGTTGGAATTATTGTTTAGTTGCAAATAGAGCAAACAATATTGACAATACTTTGTTTAAAATGTAGGCTGTGTCACTAAATACGACCTTTTTGTTTGTTGAACTGTTGTATAAAACATTTGCAATCGTGTGGATATTCGGGAAAAATTGCATTCTTGCTCGTATTAAAAACAAGAACTCACACAGGGCGTTTCTGCATCGAAGAGAGTTTGAGTTTTAAATCGATCTCGATGCACAGTCGGTCTCTATTTGTTCGCTAAACCCCACTTTTAAAGGTACACTGAACGACAGTAATGTAGCGTGATTGGCTAAGGCCGCACACTCTGTAGGCAACCTATCATATGTATGCTAATTGTGTGGATGCAGTCAGTTTTGACCGCAAAACATGAGGAAATTTGATTGAATGTTGTGCATTTGAGCCTTTTTCCTGTTTTTACACTAGAGGCAGCATTTTGCCTATTAGGATAGAATGAAATGAATGGCAAAGTTCAACATTTTGTTTGCGTACCCCCTCTGTCGCATCACGTAGTTTGGGAACCAATATAGACTAACCCAAACCCATACTGCACTCCTACAAGAAATTAAAAAAAAAAAAAACCTTGTTTATTTATGATTAGTAAATGAGCTCTTCCCAAAAAAGGAGGTTTGTTAGATATACTTTGGGGACAAAATTGTCTTCAGAAGCAGGCTAAATCTAAGTAAACCCACCTACACACAACACACACACACACGTTGGACGGCATGTGAACAGGGCCGCGTGGAACACGGTAACCTGATCTAGTGACTGCAGAGGAGGGCAGACATGCTAAGAATAGAGTTTCTACGCTCAGTACACGCTCACACCGCACATGTGGACGCTATAAAATGTATTTTGATGTGTAGAAGTGAATGACGACTAATATGAGAGTGTGTGGGTCTAAATGACACGGTGACCCAATCACACTTTCGCATCGTAAAGAGGCGTTTGTCATCTTGCGATGGGAATTTTTAGAAGTCACTTTTTTTATTTTAATGACATCTTCTCAGTTTCAAATTCAAAATTACAATGTATATGAAAATCTGATACACTCATATATATTTATATATATATATATAATTAATATTAACATTCAGGGTTGGTGTTAACATTTTATTTGACATTAGCATATATAATGTGTAATCTTATTATATAGAGAGAAACAAATAATTTGTAATATTACAAGAAAATGAAATAACTAGCTTTTCCTCTTAAACAACTTTCCACTGTTGTCAATAGACTGCACATGCTATTGAATAACGTTAATCAAAAGACAATTCACCTTTTAGGAATTGTTTTAACAAACTCTCATTTAGTTCACACTGATCCAATCAATTCCCAATTGCTAAAATCAAGTCCTACATTTTTGTTCTTGGCAAAATTCAGTTTCACTAGTAAAATGGGTTGCAAATGGACAAATCCAGATTTTAAAGGTTTAGCTAACTAATATGTATTCTAATGCAGTAACACTTTTCGATAAGGTTCATTATTATTTGTTAAGGTATAGACAATACATTGTTCAGCATTTATTAATATGGGTTAAGTTGATTTTCTACATCTAATACATTTTGAACATTAAGTTGTATAAATTAACATTAAAACTTGGTGAGCAAACATGAATTAACAACGAACAATAGTAGGTTTATAAACATTAACTTAGATTAATGATGTGAAAAATATTAGTTCAAGACAACTAATGTTAAAAAATTGAACCTTACTATAAAGCATATATACTTTTTAACAAAGTATATTGAGCATTATCAAATTAGCCAAAATATTTAATAAACAAACAAGTAGTAAATGTGTATATATATATATATATGTTAAAAAAAAAAAAAAAAAAACAGACAATAGAGCTTTAACAAAATCTAGTGGTGATGTGAGAAGCGAGTTTGTAAGACTTGGGTTTATGCCTAATAAAGTTTAATCTAAACTGTGGGGGTGTAACGATACACTCGTGTCACGATTCGATACAAATCATGATACAGAACCCACGATATGATACAACATTAAATGGAGGGACAGAAATCTCTCAGGTTTCATTAAAAATATCTTCATTTGTGTTTGGAAGTTGAACGAAAATCTTATAAGTTTGAAACGACATGAGGGTGAGTACATGATGGCAGAATTAACATTTTTGGGTGAACTACATAAATACAGTAAACTGAGCCTTGGATAAAACTAACAATATAATATCGCAAATCATATCGTTCACATCAACGATACATATCGTCACGTTTTTATATCACACTGTATCGTTACACCCCCTACTAAACTGACAAAATTATTTGTTTGCGTTTTCTGCATTTGGAGCATTTTTCTGCTGCCTTCACATGCTATCCGAATCATCGTAATTACGAGTTTCCTTGTAAAAAATTGGACATCTCTCAAGTCGTATCTACCACTCGGGATAATTTTGATACCCAAGTTCCCGAGTTGGGCGGGCCATAAACTTTAAACATTGCTGCTGCGACTGGAATTCTTTATTAGTTTTTTTCTCAAGAACAGCTACATTGCCTTGTCTTGCCATTGAAGTAATGCATATTATGAATAATTATTTGAAGTGTATTGTATGTTTTATACACACTGAAAATAGCCTGTATTTGACTGAAATTCCAGAATCTGGATAGCACGGTGAATGCTTGTATGGCTGTTAATGAATGGGATGCTAAATATAATTTTGAATTTAATACAATTTTCCCAATAAATAAATAAAACAAAGCACTTGAAATGCGACAAGCTCAGAATCACGACTTCAGTAGGACATTTCCAATAGCGCGTGAAGGCAGCATTAGATCTCTAGTGCTGTTTTAAATGGCAAGTCGAGAGGTGATTGGCTACTGCTGAAGGTCACATGACAAAGCCATGCTTCCAATTACAGGAAAGCATTTTCCATTCTGGCATTTATCAACACGCATGCAATAACACACGCCTCAAACACAAACACACACTCCCATCTTCTCCATCTCACATTATTTTACAGTGTATAAGTGCATAATCACGCACAGAATATTATACAGATTAATACAAAATGTGCTTCAGAGATTTCAGAGTATCTTTAGGGAAACCGAGAGTCGCAAACACACTCACACACCCTTTGCAAGCTTTCATAAAAACAATATAGGCTGCTCACAGCTCACGTCTCAGACCTGACTGCTATAACAACATTGTCTAAATGTCCCGCTGTCATTGTCCCAGTAAATCTGCTCCCCTTCCCCCAACCTTCTGCTGAAATCATACAACATTAAATAAAATTTAAAAAAAAAAAAAATGATAAAAACACTACAACAAGAGCTCCACACAACTGAGGTTCATAATCCCTGATCAACACAACAACCGCGGCACAACCTCAAGAGTGACACAACAGAACAGCACTTGATGTCAGAGCGAGCGGTGAGTCACGGCCAACATCAGTATTCAATATACTGCAGTCAGAAATTTCTCTGTGCCATAAAAACATTTCCTTATTTCTCCATTTTGTTTATTCTACAACACTTCAAAATAACAGACCACAAGAATATTGGAATCAGTGGACAAATTGAATAAATACATAGAAGACACACGCATGAACACAATTACATTGATGTTTTTAGGAAAATCTTGATTCCAAAACCTTGTCTAGTCATTTACTGCCTAAACAGGCAGCATCATTTTAAGTGGCCAAATTAAAATGCTAAGCAGATATAACTATATAGTAGGCGAAAAACAGTATGTGAGATGAGTAGTACATCTGAAAGCATTCATAAAACAGTACACTGAAAAATAATGTGTAGAAATAATTTTCACTCAGAAATCGGCAAGTAACACATTGCTGTAACACTTTACAACTCCATGAGGCCATGGGAGAATGCCATCTCAGCTAAATTATCACTTGCAAATAAATATATTTTTTGGCCACAAACGCAACCATTTTAGGCACAGTCTGGAGACCTGTATGAGATTTCTTTATTCACAATGTAGAGGTGGGCGTTTTTGAGCATTGCAGTTTAAAAACAGGTGATTTTAAACCATTAAAAGCACAATTAGCAGCAAAAGACAACTCATTTCAGTATATGCACGCTCTCAGAGAGACGCGCGACATGAAGTCGCTGCTCAGAGCGCGTAAGACCTGAACTGAGTGCTTTTTGCCGCCTAATTGGGCTTGAACGGTTAAATACACATACCTATGTCAAAGTGTATTTACAAATAAACAGTCATTTATGTCTTAAGAGAACTAATGAGAGAAAACGCACAAGTATACTGGATCTGTGCAGTCGGTCTTAAAGTGAAAGCATCCAAATTTACCTGCTGTCATTATTAATGCTAATAACAACAAAAGAGAGAAAAAAAAAAAAAAAAAAAAAAAAAAAAAAAAAAAAAATTCACTCACTGCTCTTGACAATCACTTTTGTAACTTTAATAAGAATACATGTTTGTTTAATTTACACACTAAAGACTTAGTATACATTTGATTACTTTATACATTTTATGTAGTATTTCTAGTGCTTGAACTTTATCAGGTAGGTCTATTTCATTTCTTTGCTCTTTCTTTATCAGTTTACTTGTCTTCAGTAAGCTTGAGACTTTTTTAGGCTAGTATTAGTTTAAATGATATTGAAAATGGTGATAAGAATTATGAAATTTCAAATGGTATCAAAAATTTATATCATAACCTTATGTAAAGCAAAAATAACTATATTGTGATACACTATATTGCCAAAAGTATTGTGACCCCCCTCCAAATCACTGAATTCAGGTGTTCCAATCACTTCCATGGCCACAGGTGTATAAAATCAAGCACTAGGCATGCAGACGCTTCTACAAACATTTGTGAAAGAATGGGTCGCTCTCAGGAGCTCAGTGAACTCAAGCGTGGTACCGTGATAGGTTGCCACCTGTGCAATAAGTCCATTCGTGAAATTTCCTCACTACTAAATATTCCACGTTCAACTGTTAGTGGTATTATAACATAGTGGAAGCAATTGGGAACAACAGCAACTCCAGGCCACGTAAAATCACAGAGCGGGGTCAGCGCATGCTGAGGCACACAGTGCGCAGAAGTCGCCAACTTTCTGTAGAGTCAATAGCTACAGACCTCCAAACTTCGTGTGGCCTTCAGATTAGCTCAAGAACAGTGCGTAGAGAGCTTCATGGAACGGGTTTCCATGGCCGAGCAGCTCATCCAAGCCTTACATCACCAAGTGCAATGCAAAGCGTGGGATGCAGTGGGGTAAAGCACGCCGCCACTGGACTCTAGAGCAGTGGAGACGAGTTCTCTGGAGTGACCAATCACGCTTCTCTGTCTGGCAATCCGATGGACGAGTCTGGGTTTGGCGGTTGCCAGGAGAACGGTACTTGCCTGACTGCATTGTGCCAAGTATAAAGTTTGGTGGAGGGGGGATTATGGTGTGGGGTTGTTTTTCAGGGGTTGGGCTTGGCCCCTTAGTTCCAGTGAAAGGAACTCTTAATGCTTCAGCATACCAAGACATTTTGGACAATTTCATGCTTCCAACTTTGTGGGAACAGTTTGGGGATGGCCCCTTCCTGTTCCAACATCCCTATAGAACACCTTTGGGATGAATTAGAGCGGAGACTGTGAACCAGGCCTTCTCGTCCAACATCAGTGCCTGACCTCACAAATGCGCTTCTAGAAGAATGGTCAAAATTTCCCATAAACACACTCCTAAACCTTGTGGAAAGCCTTCCCAGAAGAGTTGAAGCTGTTATAGCTGCAAAGGGTGGGCCAACTCCATATTAAACCCTATGGATTAAGAATGGGATGTCATTAAAGTTCATGTGCATGTAAAGGCAGGCGTCCCAAAACTTTTGGCAATATAGTGTATATCGTTATGTAATAAAATTACTCATATCGTGATATAAGATTTTGGTCATATCGCCCACCCCTATCGCAAAGGATACATGAGGTTGTTGCATTATAACTGGCCAAAACAAGTCATCTGATCATGAGCGTACTAATAACACCTTAAAATGTCACCTACATGGGCAGCTCATGAGGTTTTTAAAGTTCGCTTTCGTTTTTGCAGCGATTTTCTACAACATTCAACATTAAGCACCAATAAGGTTGTATGTTGGTAATAAGGTTGTAAAAGGTTACACCAATAAGGTTGTAACCTTATACAACCTTGAATGCACCAAAAATGATATAAACGCATTAGAAAAAGAAGAAAAAAAAAAACTTATCCAATAGGGTTCACAGACAGTAGTGGAAAAAAACATTGCTAAATGCAAATAATAAATTGAAACCGCATAACCTTTTAAAGCATAGTTCAGATAGCAAAATAAACAGGCTATTCAACCTTTAAAAAGGAAGGAGAAAATGCTTCCCATATTTTTTTCAAAGAGTGTGCATCCAAACAAACGCTACAAGAAAAAGCAGAATATAGTATTGCAATATATGACTATATTGGTGATAAATGAGTCTGAATGATGGGGGGGGGGGAAACAACACAATTGCACTACTAAAGTTTACTCTGAGTTCATAACTGACAGCGAGTCTTTGCCAAAGCACTGAGCACAGAGGAAGCACAGAGGAAGCAAAGGGTTAACAGACAGAAAAGCGAGCGTTGAACTTCCTGATCGGAGGGCATCTGAGAAAGCTTTAAGAAGCCCGCGGCCTGCTGCTCAGTATGTAGGTTAATGACCACAGATACCCACGCCACACAGAACAATGCACCTTTTACTGCAGATTACGCAGCGAAGGGGGGTCGGCAAGCCGAAAGGAGGTGGAAACTGGATTGACGGGGGAATGGTGGGGAGAAAAAGATTGAGAGAAAGAGAGACAGAAAGAGAGACAGAAAGAGAGAAAGAGAGAGAGAGAGAGAGAGAGAGAGAGAGAGAGAGAGAGAGAGAGAGGGGGGGGGGGGGGGGGATTAGGGCACAGGCCAGTAGATGAGTGTTGGTCTTGCTGTGGTTGTGTGGTTATAATCAGCTTCCTACTAGAGCTCAGGCTGATTACACGTCGAACTGTACAGAGAGGCTCAGACAGAAACAGAGACGGGGAGCATCATTAGGGAAGGGAATCTAAACTTAACAATTCTGTCTCTGATTCAGGTTCCTTAATGGCTCCACTGACAATTTACAATGATTTAAAAATGATAACTCGTGACAGATCCCAGGACTGCCCGATGGCCCGGGGCCGAGAACGACGCTCGGGACAGTTGACGGGAATATGTTATTTTACAATTTAAAAAATACTGTTAGACCTACCTGAAAAACCTGAAAATCACTGTTTCGTTTGCATGTTTGTTCCATTGTATTTATTTGTGCTATTGCTCATAATTTTATTATTTATTGTGGGGTATCAAAAATTGTTTCACTGGTATCTGAAATTTGGTGTCATAACCTTATTTATTATGGTTGCATGGGTCAAACACAATGAATAACTATTTAAATGTATTTATTTATTACTTTTTTAGTGATTTGGGGGGGAAATATAAATGTGATTTTTTTAAATAAAAATGTATATTAAAAAAAAAAAAAAATTTTGCTGTCAAAAGAATTGAGTTAGTATATCAAAATGATATAGAGAGATTTTTCTTGGAAATACATCTGGAAAGAAATGGGGTCATCTTATATTCAGGGTCTAGACTTCTACATGTCCATAATTAGTTGAGAGTAGACGCCTCTCGCGGTTTAAACAAATAGGGCTGGGCAACAAACTCAAGCTCCTCCCACATTTCTCTTTAAAAATGTAACATTTTCTAATTCGTGACTAGTGTTTTGTTTTGCTCTATCCTCTGCGCTTCTGTGTTCATCAATACGTCTGCGTCGGGTCAGAGGTCACTCTTCCGCTGGAACTTGACTCCCGTACGGCTGTTACCGGAAGCCAGTGATTATAGTTTATCAAGTTACAATTATGGATATTTTTCTTACAAAAAGGCCTTTATGGCTCGTTTCCACCAAGCAGTTTGGTTCGGGTATGATTCGGGGACCGTAAACCCTGATCCGGCTTGCGTTTCCACCAACAACAGTACTCTTATGATAGGCGTAGGGTAGTGATTGACAATGGTTCCTGATGTCTGATGCGTTAGCGTTAGGACAGCATCCAGTCCTGACTGGCGAAATAAAGTGAAACTATGGATTTGCAAGCGTGCAGTGATGCCTGTAATCACTTTTATCATATGGATATTGTACGGATCAACTACAATCCATTACACCCCTACTTGTGTCTAAAAAAAACACAGTGCTGCGTATGCAGCGCATACATTTATTTAATTAATTCGCAGGCTTTGTGATTTGGTAATTACACTAATCCATACCGTGACTTTGGTTATATTTAGATTTTATTTAGATCGTGCAGTCTGGTAAAATTGTGAATATCGTAATGATTTTGATGTGCTTTTCATTTCAAGTTTCAATGTATCAATTCTTAAATTACATTCACTAAGAAACATTCACAATTTTTCATATATTAAAAGTTATAGTAAAAGAAAGATAGAGGTAAATATTCTTGTTTATATTACTATGTATTTTATATTAGTCAACATAAATAATCATTCTTCCTTGAGTTAAAAAATAGTGGAAAACATGCCTTTTTAAACTATATTTTTTACTGCATTTTAAATCTTGCATTAAATGTTTTTACTGAATATACTGAGAAGAACTCTGGATATGAGAATATAACAGTCTGAAATGCAAACGCAGTCTTACACAGGCTTAAAAACCAGTGCAGTCCGACCCAGTGACTCAGCTCAACGCAGGGTGAAGTTTGGGTGAGTCACAAACGCTCTAATAGACTTGTCCTGAGATGATATCCCGCATTAACCAGACTCATGGGAATGACCGGGATTGCAGCATGCACTCAGACCTCTGAGAATACAACAACAAGAACGAGAATTTAATAATAACTTAATTGTAATACGTTTTAATTAGAAAATGCATTTGAAAACGCTTTTAATGCAAGACTGAAAAGACAACGTTATCAACACAAACATTATTCAACAAATACAATGAGCGCGTATCAAAAATGAATTCAAAACCCCTGACATCTGCTGTCAGACGACGTCTAGACAGGGTCTGAAGGGTCAAAGGGTCAAACAATGCCTAAACAGCTTCTAAACACTAAAAAATGAACAGGTCAATGAAGGCTTCAGCTGGTACAAGAAAAAAATCTGCCTATGCCAATGTCGGCAAATATTATGGATCACAATGAAAAACTGCAGCAAAGACAAGTTTGCTTCGGTCTAACATGGTGTCTAATAGAAAAAATAATTGCGGTTATTTATATGACCTGCTTTTTATTAACTGGCTATAGGGAATATTAATGCACACATACTGTACCAGGGCTTGACAGTGCGACCATTTCACTCGCATTGCGACTAAAAATAGATGTGTGCGAACTGTACAATGGTATTTTGTAGCACGTGTGAGAATAAAAAAAAAAAATCCCATGCGGATCAGTTTTCTTAAATGTAAGATCTTCAATACCTTAAAATGGTATAATGATAATTTTAATAATAATGATAGTCTTATATTTTGGGGATGGAAAAACATAAATCGCAAAACTGCCTAATGTGATTATTAATCTTCAAAAGGCTATGATTTCATTAAATAAATGTGAGCGCTTCACGTTTCAAAGCCTGAACGTGATGCTGTTGTGCGTTATACAGGCTCGTGCAATCAATCAATAGCGCACAGTTATGCCAAGTGATTGCTTAAATATTGCACATTTTATCTCCCTCATCTTAATTTGAATGAGCATCCTGCAATAATAAAGCATAGACATTTCAAAATAAGAGTCCTAGTATTTCAGGCTTGTTTATTAATAAAAGTCACGCAGTGTTCAATTTCCACCCCGGTTATAACAAACTGTATGTAATTAAATCAAATGGAAATTAAAACTATTTTAGCTTCTGTCTGGGATGCCCCGTCACAGGAAGGAAAGACTAAGAACATTATTTGACACATATTATTAAATATATAGATTTTACTAGTATCAGTGTTATTATAGTTAACAAAAAAAAAAAAAAAATATCTCTTTACTTGAAATAAACAAACTAAACCAAACTAAAACTGAAATAAAAATTAATAAAAACTAGACATTTTTAAAAATAACAAAAACATGACAAAACAACAGATTTACTAAAACTTTTAACTAAAATGAAAATGAAAGTAGAATTAAATTGAATTCAAATTATTAACAAAATCTATATAGTATCTCAGTGATACTAAAATAACACTAGTATGGCAAAATCTGTTACACACATATATATATATATATATATATATATAAAATAAAGCAGAAATGGTTAGTTGTGCCCCTAAAATTTCTAAATGCGCTCCTAAATTTTTCAATTTAGGAACACAGGTGCTCATTGGGTAAAAAGTAAGCGTCAAGCCCTGTGTACACACATAAATATTGATGCAATATTGTGAGAAAAAGAACAACATATCAATATATGACTGTACTGGCACTGAAAGCAATGCTGTAGTTATTGTTGTATTTTTATGGAAACTGGTGAATTGGGGAGAATTTTACATGGAAATAGAAAATGGTGTTTTGATGGGTAAAACCTGGGTTCTACCCATTTCACTTCCAACTAAAAAAAAACATTTAAAAAATAACCACCACATCAAACAAAGATGAAACAAAAACATTCTCATTATTAAATATGAGCAAAACAGACAGCATTCCTGACAGCACAGGCCTCTGGGATTGAGCCAGCAGTGTCTTGAGGTCGGCTGTTTCTTCCGCTCTATTCACTATTCCGGCTCTTTCAATTTCAAGAGCTTGAAATGTGACTTAAACCCGTCAGTCAAAAGCAACAAATCTTTTATTCCTCTTTCCTCTGAGCCTCAGTTAAAACACAGTAATCCCATATTGCTGCCACACTAAGAACAGGATCATGGGTAAGGATGTTAGATATCCACATCTGCCTCCTTAGTCCCTTTCATCCACATATCCAATCAAATACATTTCCTTGCCAGAGAGAGCAAATGAATATTGCCCAGCTCTGATATCGTGCCAAAGCCCTATTAAAATTCTAGCACACTTGGACCCCTGAACAATTCTATTGGCTGAAAGAACTTTTTTTGGGGTATTCCATTCAGTGCCTGATTATAAATACTACAATATAGCTTGTTGATCTGTGTAGTTTTAACAATCAAAATGCATCAATTGATGACTTTTTTATATTGCACATCTGTAGCATATATTTGTTTCTGATGATCTTAAAAACCTTTGTTTTTAATCATAAGCAATGTTTTATTGCTTGAAATTAACTTTGTAAATATTCATATATACACTATAATGCCAAAAGTATTGGGACACCCCTCCAAATCATTGAATTCAGGTGTTCCAATCACTTCCATGGCCACAGGTGTATAAATCAAGCATCTAGGCATGCAGACAAACATTTGTGAAGCGTGGTACTGTGATATTGTACAGGTGGCAACCTAAGTCCATTCGTGAAATTTCCTCACTACTAAATATTCCACGGTCAACTGTTAGTGGTATTAACAAAGTGGAAGCAATTGGGAACAACGGTAAAGTCTGCAGAGTCAATAGCTACAGACCTCTAAACTTTGTGTGGCCTTCAGATTAGCTCAAGAACAGTGCATAGAGAGCTTAATGGAATGGGTTTCCATGGCCGAGCAGCTCATCCAAACCTTACATCACCAAGTGCAATGCAAAGCGTGGGATGCAGTGGTGTAAAGCACTGGGTTTGGCGGTTGGCAGGAGAATGGTACATGCCTGACTGCATTGTGCCAAGTGTAAAGTTTGGTGGAGGGGGGATTATGGTGTGGGGTTGTTTTTCAGGGGTTGGTCTTGGCCCCTTAGTTCCAGTGAAAGGTTAATGCTTCAGCAAACCAATACATTTTGGACAATTTCATGCTCCCAACTTTGTGGGAACAGTTTGGGGATGGCCCCTTCCTGTTCCAACATGACTGCGCACCAGTGCACAAAGCAAGGTCCATAAAGACATGGATGAGCGAGTTTGGTGTGGAGGAACTTGACTGTCCTGCACAGAGTCCTGACCTCAACCCGATAGAACACCTTTGGGATGAATTAGAGCGGAGACTGTGAGCCAGGCCTTCTCATCCAAGATCAGTGCCTGACCTCACAAATGCGCTTCTAGAAGAACGGTCAAAAATTCCCATAAACACACTCCTACACCTTGTGGAAAGCCTTCCCAGAAGAGTTGAAGCTGTTATAGCTGCAAAGGGTGGGCCAACTCCATATTAAACCCTACGGATTAAGAATGGGATGCCATTAAAGTTTATGTGCATGTAAAGGCAGGCGTCCCAAAACTTCTGGCAATATAGTGTATATGAATGCTAAATATGAATTTCTTTACAAAACTAAAGATGATGGATGGATGGACGAACAATTTAATCCTTATGTTATTATGATAACTTCACTCTAAAACTTGAATAATAATAATAATAATAATAATAATAATAATAAAGAACAAAAAGATGCTCCATTTGACTAAAAGAATATATTTTATTGCTAGACTTCAAATATTGTTTAATTATGACTAGGGATGTAACGATTCATTCGGAGCCGGTTGAAAATCGATACAAATGTGTGATGATTCAAGTCGGTTGAGATTTTAAACGAAATGCAATACACGTTTTAAACAGCAGGGACGCTGAAACCATATACTGTGACCTCGCTTTACAGGCACGATAGCAACAAGCAAGTTGTAGATAGTGTTACGGACTGTGCGTGCACACTGGCGCGAAGAAGAGTGAAATCAGTGAATGTTTTCAGTTCATTCATATGGAAGTTGAGCACGAGCACACCCGTGTGCATGCACCGTCAAACAGAAGCAAGGCGACGGCAAGCGCATAGTTTACGTTGACTCGTTCAAATCGGAAGTGTGGTGGCATTTTGACTTTCCGAAGACTAATAATCACCACAGTGAGAGGCTCCAGTCACCTCCGTCTGCATGTAAAAAGATAATTGGCCAAACCACACTGACCGGCAGATTTGTAGCCCCACTCGCGGCATCGAGGGCGATTGCCACAGAGATCTTCCTCAGTGCAGGATGAGGGTGAAGAAGCTGAAACAACCTCCTCCCAAGAAAACACCATTGGAAGATCTCCTTGAAGGGACTTTGAGGATTTGTTTTAAAATTTCAAATTGAGTTATTATTTGACATAAAATATATATTTAAATTTTACAAAGAAATATGCAGAATATTGTCTGAGAAATAAAAGGACACTTTCATTTTATAATTTGACTTAAATCCCATTTTGTTAAAAAAAAAAAAAAAAAAATATCATGAGAAAATCGTATCGTGAAATTAATATCGTGAATCGTATCGCATCGTGAGTTGAGTGAATCGTTGCATCCCTAATTATGACTGTATTTACACTATCAACTAGGATAACATCACAAACTTTTCAATGACCATTTTGACACTGAAACGATCAAGAATTATGTTAAGACATAACAGTTTGTAACTATTTGTGAACTCCAAATAAGACAAACAGGCTGTTGTGTAGCAGCTCACGTTGTGAGGCATGAGTTAAGTGCAGTTCCTGTAAAACAAGCACATGACCATCAACCGTCTCGACGCAGTCGACAGCCAGTGTTACTAACCAACCACGCTTGTAAAAAGAGCCTGGACAACAACGTAGGCGTCTCACATACCAGTCAAGCACATGTTGTGCAAACTAAAATCTCCGCCCTCTTTTGGAACAAACACACGTTTATGCAAAAGCAGCACGCTGCTGTCAAAGTAGGTTTCTTGTTCCTGTATTTAGGAGGCTGGTTTCACTTCGCATGAATCCAACATTATCCTACACTCACACAACAGAGCAAACACACACATGCCCTCATGCACAGATTTAAGGCTACAGAGAAAAATATCAGTTTTGCATCCTCTTTAAAAGTACAGTCATGCTCAAAAGACAGGACCAGGCAATGCACCATGATTTCCCAAATTACAATCAAGACGCTGCCAAAATCTGACAGGCTACGGCAACATTTGAAAAGGCAGCCATGTGTTCACCAAAGCGACCAAACTAGTTTATCTTGCATCTAAGCTTTTTTCACACAACCCTTCATTATGTCTACGTTACATTGCATGAACATTGGTGTCAGATTCACTGTCAGAACGTTTCAGAGATCTGCACACTAACTAGTGCACTAATATTGATTGATAAAGTCTACGTTCACAAAATGGAACAAAACATCTGCTAAATTCATTTTAAATCAAAACTGAGCCCATTTACTTTCTGAATACATGTTCGTGGACATGCTGTGATCAATTATTCTTAATTAAAAATGTATTTAATAAAAAAAGAATGGGAATTATCATGTTTCCGAAGATAAATTTCCTAATATATTGTGTGCAAATACCACACCTTCTAAACAGGAGGATTATTGAGGGTGTGCTTGGTTCACTTGGTTTGTTTGGTATGGACCCAAAAAAAAACATTTAGTCCTGGTCCGCCTAGCGTTCACATTGGCATTTTAACACCGATCCTAAAGGCATAGGGATATGTTTACAACCTGACTGGTCGGCTTTTATGGCGTATATTTCGCGACTGAACCGAACATCCCAAACAATGCTGTGTGTGACTAAATGCGCTCGCTGTATGAGCGTAAATACATATGATGGTATTTTGACCAACTGAGAACTCACGAAGAGCTTATAAAATGTGTAAAGGAGTCAAAATAGCGTCAGGAATCCCTCCGTCACTCACACAAACCAAGATCTGCTGCGAGGAGACGCGGTTCTGATGCCTGTACCGAGCTGTGATGGGCAACATCACGACTATGACGAGAAAACACAGGTATGCTTGAGTATCTTGTGACTTCATGTCCTGTTTTTGGTTGGTTTACATGTCTTGGGTCTGCGTTGTGTTCATATTTCAGTCGAACCGCACCAGAGTTTGTTTGGAAGCGGAGCGAGACCCATCTTTTCAGCGTCTCAGTTAGTGGTTGACCAACATTGTTTTTTTGACGTAACTAATGAAGGTGGAGAATGTGAGTGCTGTGTGATCAGGCACTGTCATTCTCAGCGCTGCGCGTCAAAATAAAAGTCCCGCTTCTAACACATCGGCCAATCAGAAAAACGTATCGGGCTATTTTAAAAATCCAAATATTGGCCGATATATCAGTCAACCACTAGTCTCAGTCCGCACCAGGGTTCAGACAGCAGCGTTCACACTTACTCAAATGAACCGCACTAACAGAGCAATCACAGGTGGTGTTTTAATCCAACCAAACATGCCAAGTGTGAACACACCCTGAAATTATTGTCAATGGTAATTGCCGAAATGCCACAGATGTGGTTCACAGGTTATATTCTGGAAATAACCCAGAGTAAGCGTTGAACTGTATCCCACATCACCGATTTAAATGTCAACAGCAAGAAACCCAATCAAGTTTTGACTAGCGTTGATGAAATTAAAAGCACATAACCCGTTTGCTTTGCACCAGCCCATATAGTTTGATCATAATTACGCTCTATCAATATTTGGCCACTTTGAGATCATTAGCATCAATTTAACCACCAGACTGATGCTTTACTACTCTTAACATAATGTCAGATGACAGAATTCTTTGTAAAATGAAAACACAATTAAGTCTAGTTGAGATTAGAGCTGGTCCGAATACCATTTTTTGAGCTTCGAAGCTTCGGTAGTAATCAGCACCGAATATTCGAAGCTTCGGAGGGAGGGGGCTGAACATATTCTTCTCTCAGGAATCTCGAGATTCTCAGCGGCACGCCTCACCCGCGGGCAGGGATTATATGCTCCGAGAACGGACACTGCACTAGTGATACAAAACACACAGGTCTGTTACGTCCCAGTAACAAGCTCCTATATTGCACAGTAGATTCATTTAGATTGACAATAACAGGTAATAGGCTTGCTGCGATAGTCGGTGTTACCGGTGTTCAGGCATAACACCAGTTACATCACTTGCGGGAAAATTCTCTCACCGTCACATCCCTAATGGGTAAAAAAGCTAATACGTTTTGATTCTATTATTCTATTTTCCACAATGTCAAACCAACGCAGCTTAACCCAAAATGCAAGCTCAGGCATGCGCTTCTTCCATATAAGCTCATGCAGTTGCGCGCTCAGACAGAGAATACTCCGTTGCAGGGAACGCTAAGAAGCAGCAAATATATTTATTAAGTATAACGATGGACTATTCAACTGTCCATCCTATTAAAAACGGCTGAGATATAAGATAACTGTTAAAAAAAAAAAAAAAAAAGTATTGTATTTCACCAGATTTTATAGTGTAAACATATTTAAGCGCGAATGAGAACCGTTTCGAGGGGGATGCCGGGTTTGCGAGAGAAAAAAAAAAAAAGAATATTCGATTCCCAAAATTGAAAATCGAATACCAACCCACCGAACGAATATTCGAATATTCTGGTCCAGCCCTAGTTGAGATATAGATGGAACTCTGTCGTATTCTGTGTTTTGATGGTTACAGTGTTGACTGAACTCCTGCTGCCTGCTGTAACAAGATTCATGATGGTGTCAGCAGAGCAAAGGATTGAATGGATGAGTAGTTAATGTGTGTCTGAACAATGGAGAAGACAAGAACGTCTCGAATTCTCCAGACAATTTGGTGAAGAGCATGAGGACGCTGGCCGCCTCATCTCAGGTGTCAGAGACATGGCATTACGAGATGGCCTGACCATTATTTGGAAGCTCCTTTACAAAGGTTGCGGAAACACAACATAAGACCTAAGCGATCGAGTTTTACAACTTGATAAGTGCACCGGCATATAACTGAATATTGAATTGCCTGTAGACTGACAGCACTCAAATCAGACCGCTTTTGCAGAATGATAAAAAAAAACAACAACAACATTTTCACAAAAAAAAAAAACGTAACCTCTTAGAAGTAGATAAGAATCAGCATTTAGCATTCTGAATCATAAGCGCACAAACATCTGCTAAATGCTGTTCTAACATCTGACAGGGAACATTTTAACGAAATACTGCAATAGCCACACTAAAACTTTCATCATCTGGATGAAAATGTGCACCTTAAACAGCCATTTTGGTATATTTTAATACCTTAAGCATAAACCACTAAGTAAGCGCAAGAAATATCCATCAAAATTTAATTCATATTCAAACATATGAAAAGAAATTATTCTAGGACATGTGCGGCAGTGGCTCTATCCCTGGTTCCACCTGACCAAGTGTCGAGGTGTCCATGAACAAGACACCTAATCCCAGCTGCTCCCGACGAGCTGGATGGCTGACACCGCCGTCGGTGTATGAATGAGTGAATGAATGGGTGAATGTGAGGCAATACGTAAAGTGCTTTGGTGGCCATGGGTCTGTTGAAAGCGCTATATAAATGCAGTCCATTTACCATTTACATGTGCACTTCTTTACATTTGGATAGACGGATATACTACAGATAACATACAGCTTAACACTATGTCTCAATAACTATGAATAATAATGAGATCACTGTAGTTAAAGGGAGGGGGGGGTGCACTTCATTCATTCTGATTTATTTACACTGTTAAAGAGTTGATTCTCATGCTAAACATGGCCAAAATTTCAAAAAAACGAGTTGGACGTATGACGGAGTATTTCTGTGCCAAATACACTCCTTCAGGATTCGAACAAGTTTCGGAAAGTTTTTTCGAGTATGGCCCTGTAATGACGTCTTAAAGGGTGGAATTGCTTGTATGGGCACTTCTCCCGGATGAACGCACACACACACACACACACACACACACATACACACACACACATCAACCAGAGCGAGAGCAAGAGCACGTCCATCAACGAGCTTTGTTCGGTTACGGGAGCCGTCGGCAGCGCTGTCATTTTGTTTTTAGACCAACAATGTCACTAAAGAAGTGTGTTTCTGAGTGTGAGGGAAAGATGACCTTGTTCAGCTTCCCAAATAACCCAGCGTTAAGGAAACAGTGGATGCAGTTTGTTTTTCCGGAGCAGCAACGGAGTTCTGCAAGTGTGTGTGTTTGTTCCCGGTCATGAGTTGAAACCACAGGTGGTGAGTGAAACTGCATCAAATGTCTGTTTTGTTGGCAATCGGTGCATAAGTGCATATAACGACAACAACACGAACGTATAGTGAATCCAAAATTCTCCAGGGATAATGCCATGATGTATTTAGTGTGTGTGTGTGTGCTCGTGACTCTTTAGCTCCGCCCACTGCACGTCTCCCACTGCACGTCTCCACGAGTTCGGCTGTTTTTGGAAAGAATCAGTACAGCGTATCTGTCTTTTATAAATATGATAAAACTAAAGACTCTTCGAAGATATGAAGGATGCAATACTACTCTATAGGTACTCAAGATTACCATGAGATTGGCAGAAACTGTGTGTGTTATGTACCCTTTAAAGAAAGGTTATAATAAATAAAATAGATTTATTTTCACTCAGTATATATTCTGGATGGACCATGAGCATGTCACTCTTCATGAAAAAATATCATATGTAGGCCTATGCAAATAAAACATGGACTGTTACATCACATCCTTGCAGGGAAATGCGACTCTGGCTTCAAAAACTAATAATGTCGGCCAGACGTGTATGCGTGCCGTCCGTGTCTTGAGCGTGAGAAGAAAGTCACTCTATTTCCTGACAGGACATGCATAAAGACCAGCAAACACAGACCCTGTTGATTGAAGGGTTTCTAGAAACCAATCGCCTCGCAATCCAACAGCCCTCAGCAGCACGACAGGGTCGTTTTAACAAAAACAAACCTTCAGTCATAGCTGGTACACTTTCAAAAGTAAAAGATCCAATTAATCCTTCGTCAAGCTCCGCCCCCTGGTTACTGTTGCTAGGTCTGATGAACTTTATAGAATGCCTCAATCTGGAGATTTCTATGCTGTAAAAAATTTTTTTATTTTTTTATTTTTTTTTAAAGTACAATCAACTTGGATGTTTAAGTCATTTCAACTTAAATTCCATTAAACTGACTTTAGTTGAATTTACAAAAATTAGTTGAATTTTGTATAACTTATAGTTGAAAATTGCTTAACTTATTTTGATGAGTTAAAGCAATGTAAAAACATATGTTGTCTGTCATAACTTATTAATCATGTTTTTACAGTGTATATGGAATGGTGTTAATCCTCACAATGCAAATCATTTTTATATGCCTTTTTCTTTAAGCAAATTTTTACATTTCACAAATTACGTTGCGGATATGGCAAATCAGCTTGGAGGCATTTTTCTTTTAATCAAGAAATAAAAAGAGAAATGTTCTCTTTTTAAATGTTTGAACAGGGAAACTGTTCTAAATGTTTCTACATGCTTCTTTCACTATAGTACATTTTTTTTTGTGTAGGATTTACTTAAATTTCCTCAGAAACTGCTAGTGAATTTCACAAAACACAAATGTTTACAAGAACTTTAACGTTTAATTCAATGTGTTGCTTGCCATTTCCTTTTAGTACTCCAACAATCTTTGTTTTATTTACAACTTTCAAAATCATTTTTACAGTGTATAGTGAAATGTTTTGCTACTATCGCTTCTACTATGACCAGAATCAATATGTTAATGAACTAACATTAGGTTATTACCATTATTTTATCCTTAAATCTAATGCCGGTTTCACAGACAAGGCTTACGCCTGCTACAGACAATTTCGGCAATCCTATAAAATCATTACAAATCACACTGTACGACATGGATCTAATAAACCTGGGTACGACATGCATGTAGACTGTACGATGATGGCACCTATTGAATTGTAGGCTACGACGCAAGTTAGTATAGAAGAATAAAACGTCATCAGTATGCGCTATTGTGGTTTTTAGTTGTGCTGAAAAAAATCAGAAGAATTGAAAGAAGAATATGGAAATATGGGAAAAGAGGCCAACTTGGCATGCCAATTTTGCAAATGGAGCTTGTTGCATTTCATGTTGCATTTTTATTGGCTAGTCAGTAGTAGGGATGGGACGATTACTGGTTTCACGATAAACCATGATTAAACCATGTTTCATTTAATTATCATTAAAACCATGTTTGATTATCGTGATTTTGAAAACTTCTGTCCAGAAGTTGAAAATCCTGTCCAGCCAGCATCAGTCTGGCGGAAGGCAGTGAAAGCGCTCGGGGGATTTTTCAGCCTTCTAAAAGGACCAAATCTGAGTTGTGTCATATTTTGGCTTTTACAAAAGTCCTGAGGGAAACTTAAAACGAGGATGGTCACCCTGTCTGCAGAACACGCAAAACGAAAGTCAAATCTGCCGAGTCATCTTCGCGACCCTAATGCGTTGCTATTGACGACGGTCATTATAAAGGAAGGAAATGCCACAGAATAGAATCTTGCTTAAAAAGTGCATAGAGCTGCTTGTTTTATTTGTTGTTTGTTGATTTTCAAATATAAAACTTGTTGAAATATTTTCAGTGTGTATCAGTTCTTTTTGAACACTTTCATCTCATTTTAACAAAACTGTGATAATATTGATAATCGTGATAATTTTGATAACTATAATCGTGATATGAAATTTTCATACCGTCCCATCCCTAGTCAGTAGACGTAGGTCGTACCACCAAACACACTGTGAGATGATCATGCTCAATTTATAACACTATCTTTGGTCGCAAGACCGTGACAACAGCTGTCTCTCCCACTGTACGACGTAGGACCACCGTTTAGGTGCCACAACCACAGAAATTGCCACGATTGGTCAGCTTTCATCTGGGACAGCCTAAAATCATACAATGTGTACCAGGCGTTAAATCTAGTCCCAGACTAAAATGCATGTTTGTGCCATTTTAGCTTAGAGCAACTTGCACTGACATATCTTAGAATAAATCAGTGCCATTGTTTTGTCTCAAGATGCTTTTTCTAACGTTTATACATTTAAATAAGATATACTTAAATGTCCCAATTGAACTCCGGCCTAATCCTGGTGAAATCCATGTGAAACTGGGCCTTACTGGTGCTAAGCATGTTCATTTGAGAACAACGAGAAACCAACACAAACATATGAAGATCATGAAGCATTAAGAACTTATTTAATCTCCAAAGAACCACACAGCAACTCAAGAACATTATACAGCTCAAAGAGTTCTTGATAAGAAGAGGCTTCCTCGTTACACCTGAGATGATGCAAATAAAGAGTGTTTCATTTGTCTGAATTTCCATTGTAGTGGAAAAAGCAGCAGGAGGAAAGACTCAAGTCACCGCATCAGCTGAGTCCTACACACCCAAAAAGCCACGTCGTCCCACTGAAGGCTTTTAAAGCCTGACCTTTGCAGGGTAAAGGATGAAACTTGACGTGTTTTTTACAGGGGGTTTCCCCAAATGCGATTGGTTTCTATAAGGGACTCGTAAAAGAGGAAATTCAGAGGATTTGTGTGTGCTCTTCGAAAGAAACATCAGAGAGGGGAAAATGTTCGACACTCGTGACATATGCAGTTGTAAAAGAGCATGTTCACCGATCTGAAGTACGAACTACCATGCTGATGGCGTCACGGTGAAATGAACAGGTGTCTAAAGAGAAAATGGTGACCAGTGCAGCATGAAATTGTGATTATAGGAGTTAAACAATCCCGGCCATCTCCTCTCCATGCTCAAAAAAAGATTTTAGGCCAGAATCATGCTCTATGCAAGTATGCAAATGCAAGACGAAATATCGACCAGACCCATTCAAGTAATTGGCCAATAACTAACTTAATACTTAAAATTGTAAATGCTAAATACATTACATTTAAATCCAAAAATTTGGTGTGTTCTGTCTTGGAAATGATACTATACCATTCAAAAGTTTGAGGTCAGTAAGATTTTTTTTTTTTTATTTGAAATAAATTTATACTTTTATTCACCATGATCAAATTTAAATTGATTAAAAGTGACAGTAAAGACATAAACTTTCTATTCATCAAAGAATCCACAAAAATATGAAGCAGCACAACTGTTTTCAACATTGATAATAATAAGAAATGTTTGTTGACAACCCTCTACGAACACCTTGGCAAGTCATTAGAACTAAGACTTGGTAACCATGTATGAATGCATATTTGTCATTTTAACTAACTGGTGGTGGTGCTAGTTAATAGTAATAGATAATAGTAGCCTAATTATTATTAAAAGATAATAATACTACTACTACTAATTACACTACTAATAACAATATACAACACACTAAAGATTGATGACCTGCTGGGTTCATGAATATTAAAATCATGTTGTCAGCGTTCACTCGAACTGATTTGCTGAAATCAAAACAGGGACGGTAATAGATGAGCGCCAGCTAATGAGACTGCCGTTTGCGCATTAGCCCCGCCCACTACCGGAGAAACCGCATATCTTCTGCTTGTTCTTATAAACTGAATAATTCCAAATGAACTCTGTTATTTTGACAGGAAAATACAACAAAGAATATGGTTTACATGTAGCGGTGTCGATTCTGCATTGTATGTAAGACTATCTTACTCTCTTTGCGTGTGTGTGAGAAACACAGCGCTCTCAGCAAAGCAACGGCAAGTCGTGCGCCTTCACACTAGTGTTTACGGTACGTCAAATACAGGTACACGTGCGCATCCATTGAGCTGAATTGAAATACTACAGATCTCTTGACGAGAGTGAAACTCTCAAGCGCTCAGTGTTCAGTGAGTGAAAATATACCTATGCTAAACTTATACTTAGCCTCTAACACACACACTGGCGAGTAAAATCTAAGAATTTATTAGCCAATGGCTAATGATAGATATTATTTAGTCGCCCAGAGTGAAGATTTACTCGCATATGCGAGTGATTTACTCGCATTGTATATGGTTGGTTGAGCAGCAAATCATCATATTAGAATGATTTCTGAAGGATCATGTGACACTGAAGACTAGTGGTTCAATGGATAAAACTCACAGTTCGAATCATACTATGATTTTGAGAGGGATCCGCAAGAAAAAAAGAAAGAAAAAATGAATAAATCATAATAAATCACACTTTAAGTACTATAGTACTTACTATAGTACTACTATAGTAATATAAATACCACAGCAAAAACTACTATCCTAACTAATACAATTCAAACATTTTTAAAAGGCAAGTGAACAGTCAAATTACAGTCTAATTACAAGCATAGATAAATACAATATAAAAAAGTAAATGTAAAATAACACTATAGTGTTTGTTTACTGTATAAATTACATATAGATTAATCTTTGTTAAAGCTGTGTTTTGCTGTTTGATTAACATTAATGACATAGACAGCAGCAGGTCTTGGGCCGTATTGGTTTAAAATCGGTTGAATGTGTAAAATGGCAGATCAAAACATGTGCAAATGATAAACCTTCACTCTATGATGGTTAAACTTTGCAATTAATCAGCGAATCACATGCGTGCTGAACTATGGACTGAAGACTGGAGTAATGATGCTGAAAATTCAGCTTTGCATCACAGGAATAAATTACACTTTACAATGTATTCAAATAGAAAACAGTTTTGTTTACATTGTAATAACATTTCACAATATTTCTGTTTTACTGTATTTTTGATCAAATAAATGCAGCCTTGGTGAGAAGAAGAACTTCTTTCATTAACATTGAAAAATCAAACTTTTGAATGGTAGTGTATATCAGTATTATAAGCCACCCTGCTCTTCGAGATGTGGGCAATCGATAGCTGTAAGAATGATCAAATTAGCCAAAATATTTAACATTAAAGAAGGTAATGATGTGAATAAAGCGGTGCGTTAAGATTCAGCCTGGACCTTCTGATTAGACAACCGATATACGGCTGTTGGATTACATTTGTTCGGAGCAGAATCTGAAAGCGCTTTTGTTTATTTTACGAAATGGATCCAGAGGTCAGTGATACTGAAAGCTCTTCAAACACACAGGATAAAAGCAGTACAAGACAGACAAGCTCTTAAATGAGGGCCTATTTCAAATCAGCCACCTTCATTTAGTAAAACAGAACCAAATATTAGAAATAATTTAAGCAATACAGCAATATAAAATGTGTCAAATTCGATCAACATCAAGAAGAGACACAAAGCCTCTTTTTTTGTCAGCGTTAAAACCTCGTACTTCAAAGCCCTGCGTCTGTGCGGGGAAAAAAGGAGCTTTGGCAAAATAAAAATGGCATCCAGTTTGAACGTGAAGCGGGGAGAGAGGTCTCTCACGGGAATGGTTCAGATCACAAAGGCCAACGTCTAATGGGTAGGAGAGTGAGTCACACGCCTGTTTCTGTC
Source organism: Coreius guichenoti (assembly GCA_039654105.1). NCBI lineage: Eukaryota > Metazoa > Chordata > Actinopteri > Cypriniformes > Gobionidae > Coreius > Coreius guichenoti. Next base: position 3,635,917 of record CM077175.1, on the reverse strand, counting down.
TCTCGCGCTTTTCCCTTTTTCTCCCTCCCTCTCATGCAACCAGCTCTCGGCTCGCACGAGCTTCATGGAAATACATCTGCTCTAACCGTCCAGCACGCAGTGGATGAACTCGACAGAAACGCTGCAGCGTACCGGTGTCATCTGTGCAAACGAAAGCAAAACTAGGACACGACTGTAAACAGAGCAGCGAAATGTGCAGTGCCAGTTGGTGCACTTCTGATTTCTTGCAGACAGACGTGTTGGGTTGATGCATAACGTCTCCATGGCCTTTTTTTACATTACAATTTTAGGTTAAAATGAATTTATAATATAATTTGGATAGTATTTTAAAAAAAAATTAAAAAAAAGAAAAGAATGAATTAAAAAGTATTAGCATTATTTAGCATTGTTTTAGCATATCAAACTACATGTCATATCAACTTCCTGAGTATTTCATGTCAACTTCTATTTAAAAAACTTCAACTTTTTTATTTTCTAGATAAAATATGATCTGGCTGAAATGCACTTCATTTATTATTTCAAATGCACTAGAGACTTCAGATTGTAAATTATTGTATAAGGGTGGGCGATATACTGGTAGACATGATTAACCAGTGGATATTTGTCAACCGGTGGAGATATCGTCTCTATCGCGGTTGCGCTCATGTGACCTTGCTGTGCCGCACGGTCACGAAAGCTTACTTTTACATGCATTTTTAAGCACTGCGGATTTCAAACCGATGAAGCGCAGTGCGCAGTATGTCCGAATACATATAGTAAGCGAAAAGTCCCCGGATGACCTACTACTTCCAGCGAGATTCTGAAGTGTGCATTCGATGGACAATTTACTATCCCATGAGGCCACGGGAGAAGAATTATGAATGACAGTGAAGCGGCGTAACTGACTCTGGTAGGTCACATGATAATAACAACATGGTGGATGTAGTACGTCCAGATTATATTCATACTACACATATTCATACTATACAGAACATACTTTTTTAACGGTTGCAAAGCAAGTTCAAACTCAAATGTAGTGCGTGATTTCAGACGCAGCTAATGTTTCTCAGCACTGTCTGAGAGACGCGCTCATATAGCGAGTGAGAACTGAACTGAGTGATTTTTGCCGCCTTATTGGGCTTGAACTGTTAAATATACATACCTATGTGTCAAAATGCCCATTTTTGCAAGTATCCTCCTCGTAAACAGTCATTTATGTCTTAAGGGAACGTATACAGCTGAGAAAGAAAACGCACAAGTATATTGGATCTGTGCATTCAGTCTTAAAGTGACAGCAGCCTAATAAACCTGCTATCAGCTGTGTCATTAATGTGAATCGAACAATAAAAGAGAGAACATCTCTAAATAGAATAAGTAATAATAAATAATAAATGTATATTTAATTTACAAAGTTTTTTTTTTTACTTAGGCTAGTGTTTTTTGTGATATTGAAAAATGGTATAAAATTTTGATTTCATAAAAACCTTATTTAAAGCAAAAATAACTATATTGTGATATATATATATATATATCGTTATTGTGAATTAAAATTGCTCATGTCGTGATATAAGATTTTGGTCATATTACCTACCCCTAGTATTACAGGGTTAATATTGTTTTTTAAATCCTAGAAATAAGCAAAACTAACATGCTAATATAATACAAAAACATAATGGTTTTAAATAACACAACTGCTGGCTTGAACAATATAGATTATTTAATGACCAATAATACCAATATCAACAGTGGAAGATGGCTGATATAATGCTGATTTATTACTACTAATAAAAATCTATATATTTTATGGTAATTTATGGGAAATGAGACATGCACAAAATTGCCATAGTATATTTACACTAAATTCAGTAACATTACTCTGAAATTCATGTTGACAAGAATATTTATGTTTACAAAGCTGGCGTCAACATTTGAAACTGACGTGTGAGAAATAATACCACATCTAATAATCAGCCAACCGGATATAGTTATTGATCACTGAAAATACACTTTAAAAGGCCTAATAACATCTGGCAAAGGGACTACCAATGAAAGCTAGCCTTTGGGCTAATTTGGGTACATTTACGTTCATGAATGTTGATTAATGTACACTGTCCCTTTTTAAATAAATAATAATAATAATATTTAAAAAAAAATAATAAAAAAGATTTTTTTAAGATTTACACATTTCTATTTATAGTAAAATTCCATCAAATTGAATTTAATAATTGATTAAGGATTGTTCAATAATTCAATGAAAATATGTAAAGATTATTCAATTCAATTTGATTGAATTTTGTTAAATCTTAAAAAAAAAAAATTGTGTAATCTCAAAATGGACAAATATTGGTTTCATTGGTCTGGCTCTATTAATAAAAACGATACACTCCATAATACATTAAGAAACAAACATTTTTGCACATCAAATGCATATTCTTTGTTTTGACTGCTGTAAAACTGTTTTTGTATGAATGTTATGTTAAACACATTATGAACACTGGGTTACTATGAATTAAAACGTTAAATTATTTAAAAAATGAATGGTATTAAAAGGAGAAGAGAGGTGTGGCTGCTGTGACATAACGTTTTTCACTTTTAGGCCCAAAGGAGAAAAACTAATGCGTGTCAATGTTTTTAACAGAAAAAAAATCTGCCTCTTTGGGGTTACATTTATTATTTCAAACTTTTAAGCTCAATTTCATAGTCAGTCTATCTTTATTTTGGCTCAATCTGTGTCGCTTTCCATCTGCCAAATGCAGTTTGTTATTTTGCTGAGATACGTGTGAGTGTTGCCTTGACAGTCGCTGCAAATTCCCACCGCATCAGCACCACCATGGATCGTTTATCTAACGTAAACACGCCATATAACCATAAAACAAGCATTTTGGAGGCTAAGTAGCCCTGAAACAACCTAGACAGAAACGAGCCTGTTATTGTTCGTCATAACCCCATTGAATCACACAGATTCTCACACAGGGGCCTTTCGTGCATGTGGCCCCGTGACTTTAAAAAGGGGTCAATGGAAAAACAGCAGGAACCACAGGCTCTCCTTGGACGGTGGCCCAGCTGGGGAAAACTGGGATTTTTGAATAATAATAATCCCTAATATGTCATTCTGAAAGTGTGTGAGTGCAGAACAACACTAAGCGAGTGGGCGTAAACATCTGATCTAGATTCCATGCTCAGAGGCTAAAATGAATATCAAATCAGTCCTCCCCAAAAAATAAAAGTCAAATCAAAACCAAAAATGCTTAAATCATTATATAACCCACAACAATAATATGTAGTTTAAATGTAGAACATTTGGAGGAAAAAAAAAAATAAATACTGGTAATAAAAAATATTTTATATCTTCCAATAAGTAATTTCTTCACACATAAGTAATTTCTTCTATATATATATATATATTATACACACACGTGTGTGTGTGTGTGTTTGATTACAGGGTGGGTATTAATTCTGAAAGCAGTTGTTTAATTTATTTTTGAATAATTAATTATTGTTGAATTATATTTTAGGTATTATATATATATATATATATATATATAAAATATTATATTATATTATATATATATATATATATATATATATATATATATATATATATATATATATAAAAATATTGTGCTAATAGTTTATATTATTTAGAGAAAAACTATTATTTATAATATATTAATAAAAATAATTTATATTTCAGTAATTTCTTCACTAATATATATATATATATATATATATATAATGTATATTGTATAATATATGTTTTTGATTACAGGGTGGGTACTAATTCTGAAAGCAGTCGTTTAATTTACTTGTGAATAATGCATTATTGTTGAATTATATTTTAGGTCTATAAAAAAATAATAATAAAAAATTATATATATATATATATATATATATATAAAGATTGTGCTCATAGTAAACAATGTAGTACCGTGTTATGTCATCACAAAAATCTCTATAAAAGACACTACGAACTGCACCTGCATTTTGACAAGCTTCTGGCTGTCGCTGCACAGCTGAAGACGCCTCGGTACGTCCTTTAGACAAAAGGTTTCTGCGCGAAGGACGGTCACCAAATAAAGCTTTGTGCAAACCACACACACACACACACACACACCAGAGATGCATGCATGGATACAATATTTCATGCACGTCGCAGCTGCAACCGCGCTCAATATAACAAACGCCAAGAAATGCTTATACAAATATATTTACATACATTCCATTCATTTATGTCAGTCATTTAGAAAGAGAAAAAACAGGTGGTGGAAAATAATGCAAATTACAAAAAATGCAATGCGTTCTGGCTGACTGTCTGACATTAGGATGCCAGCTAAATTGGTTTATTATGAAAACTACAGCATACAGTGGTAGGTTGCGGTCTGCGCCACCCCTCTCACGCACAGACAATGAGCCCGCAGTGGGTTTATGAGACATGCGGGCCCCTCCAGCTCTTCACACCCGCGTATAACGCACACCGCACGCGCCTGTCACTGACGCACGCGCGGCACACTAGCAACGCTCCAGAACACAAACATGCTAATACTAATACTCATTCAAAAAGCCTCGAAAATCCCACATACACTGCGTTATTGTTGTTTTAGCACTCAGACTGGCTGCTTAAGCTCTCCGTAGCAAAACTAAATGCGTTTTCCTCCTTCTATAGTCGGAACCCGCGACAAAAAAAACAACCGAAACTTTCTGCTTACCGTGTTTGGCTTCCTCTTCGTCATTCACCTACGAGCAGAAGACACAATCTCGACGGTTTTAAGAAAAAGAAATGTGTGTGTCGGAGGGTAAAAACTGAACATTAACCCTACGGCTGTGTGACGTCTCTCAGTGCTGCTTTTGAAAACATCGCCGTCAGCCCGTCTCTAAGAAAAGCCCCAGCGAAAAAACACGTAAAGCTCGGGAGCTCATTGGCGGACTGGGGGTCACGTGATCCGAGGCGCTCAAAAACGTTTTGCGCGTGCTCGTACTCGCTGTCCTGCTGGGCTGTGACTTACATACACTGATATTTTTGCTGTTGAATATCTATCCTCTATGTTTTGTATGCTTATTTTAATATTATATTATATTATATTATTATTCAATTATACAATACTTTATTATCTTTTTAATTTAATTTAATCGCTTATGTGTTCTTTTGATTTGTATTAGTTATTTTATTTATTATATTATTTAATTTTTTGCAATATACAAATACATAATGCATTGGGGGGGCGGATAATGTAAATATCAGAATATAGAAATTGTGGGCGGGGCTGGAATGCAAAGAATAAGTCCTGTGATGTTTTTTTATTTGATCTAATTTATTTGTTTATTACCTTCTGTGTATTGTTTCCTATTTTCTTTTATTTTATGGTTTTATAGTTTGGATTATGTTAGATTGTTTTGCGTCTATAATAAAATAATAATTTTTGTTATTATTATTAGTTTTTTATTTAAATCAAATTTATTTATTAACTTTATGTAACTTTGGATTGTGTTAGATTGTTTTGTGTTTATAATAATAGTTATAATAATAATATTTAAAAATATTTAGAAGATGATAAATAATTTAGAAAATGATAAATAATAGTTAGAAAATGTCCTTTTAATTTTACAAGTGAAAGGCATCCACTTTCTGTTTATCTCATGGAGTAAATATGTTTTTGTAAGAGAGTTTAACGTTTTATTATTATTTTTTTTCTTCTTCTTTGGGATGGGGGGGGGGCTGACGCTGCGCACCGTGACGTCACCCTTTCCGTCCGACGCTGCAGCGAGCGCTCGCGAATGTTCTGGAACGTTGATGTCGGAGAGGCTCGAGGAGGAGAAGGAGGAGAAGGTATTTGTCGAGCGCGATCCATTGGGGCGTCATTTATTGTTTTTGTTGTTACGAGAGCATAAAATGTGTTCGGTTTAGAACGCCGTTTGTGTTATTGTTGTGGCGCAGTTGGTTATTTATATACGATGTAGGAAAAAGGGAGTTCGCGCATGCGCAGGGGATGGGCTGATATTATGTTGCAGAACGAGCTCGAATCACAAGGGAGAACATTGGTCTGTGTGTCTCTCTGTGTGTGTGTGTGTGTGTGTGTGTGTGTTAGGGGGATGGGCGCTGGCTACACACACACACACACGTGCATGCATATGCACAGACCAGCTAGAGTCAGTTGCATGAAATGCGACTATGTTGTGGTCTCAAGAAGTGATCATAACATGAAGAAATATGCGTGGTTGACATATGAAACTGTCTTGTGTAGAACTGGGTTATAGTTTGAATCGTGACTATAAAGTGTTATGATAGTACCATTTGTGCTATTGCATAAGCATAATAGTTAACAGCTGGAAGAAAAGGAAAAAAAGCTAAAATCTGCCTAAGCTGGTCTTCCAGCCTGGTCATATCTGACTGGTTTTAGAGGAGTTTTGACCACGTCTTTAGAGACCAGCTTAAACCAGCAAAGACCAGCCAACCAGTTTTATGATGTAATATTATATTTATTCAAGACAGTATTCTCTTCTGGTTGTAAGGAATCTAGTGACTTTCCTAGTTAAAGGAAAAAATAAAATACCATACTTGGAATACTGATAGACCTATTAAGCAATCATACATTAAAGGCACAATATGTAAGATTTTTGGATTTAAATATCTAAAAACCACTAGAACATTGTTAATATATTTTGTTGACTTGTGTACTTACATTATCCCAAATGTTTCCAAGAATGTTTAAATCCAGAGAAATAAGCGGGACATTTTAACCAGGACACGGACCGTGTCCGTGCGCCGCCTATCAATGACATCATTACCCTTGATTTCCGGTTTTATATTGTAGAAACCATGGTAACACCAAAGACGCTTTAATATATTATGTGTTTTATTAGACGGATGAGCAAATGTTTGGATACATTTATCAACAGAAAACTAATCATTGTTATATAGCTCAACACAGTTTTATTATTTAAGTCGATGGCAGTCATGTACTATGGTATATTTCACACTACCATAGTATTGCCATTGTATAGTCACAGTTTAAGGTTTTGTAAATAAAGACTGGTGAGGTTCTGTATGGAAAACCACATGTGGAACAGCCTCAGAAATGCTTGCTCTTTTGATGTGGCTTGTTTATACATGTTGTACTGTACATATCTGCCACTGTCAGTGAGGTTATGTTTTATGGATGGGTTCTGCCAAGCATTGTTTGTATCAAATAAATACAAAGTAATGGAATATCAACATCTATGTGCTTGCTTTTGTCGTTAAAGAATATTAGGGATGGAGGCCCTCGTACTGACCATGTTTACATGCACAATAATATTCCTATATTAATATTCCATAACCCCATTTAATAAATAAAAAATCTGTATATGCATATGCCTCTTTTAATCAGGATTATTAATTATCTTAACACCTTATTTGGAAAAGAAAATGATACCATAATGGAATAATCGTTAATATCTACACATGTAAACAAAAGTAATTATTGATTCGGCATGATATCGGCCATTGTAAAAAGGTCAAGCAACACTAGAGATATTTATGGCGCGAAAAAGATTTTTTCAAAAACATGAAAAGAAATTACAGATTGGTGGAAGAATTGTAATGATATCACTGCCTATGGTTTACTACGGTATTTATTGCTTGTGTGTTGAGGTCACTGACATGAAGTGTGATTTGAGGTGAAATTACTGTACATAATTACTAAAAATGTGCCATGAAAAATGGCAAAAGCCATCTCCAGTATTTTCGGCACAATTGCAGTAAACATGTACGTCTTTGTTTGAAATATGCTAATAATTGTGTATTCAGGAATATCCTTTCAGCTGTGGAGCATTCGGGAATAAAGGTTTAACCCAATGCAAGTAAATAAATAAATTGGAAAATATTGTGCATGTAAACATGGACTTGTTTGTATGTCAAAATATTTTAATGTGCATGCTTCTGAATTCTCCTATAATGCACAAACACCATTTTAAAACAGGGTTGCTGCACATTTTTTAAAGTAGCATTTAAGGCTTTTTAAAATCTGAAGAAATAAAAATTAATACTGTACTTTAGGGGTGTGCAATATTGACAAATTATATATTGATATTTTCAAATATTTTGTTGATGATAATAATTAGAGGATATTTTGCTGAGTGTGTGTTTTTGTGTTGGTACCATGGCTGGTTTAGGCCTGTTGTGGACATCTGACGCACAAAGACATTCATATTATTCATATTCTATGCGGTGGTCAGTTCACAGCCGTGACAGAAATGAACTTTTTTATTAAAGCGATAGTTCACCCAAAAATGAAAATTAGCCCATGATTTACTCGCATCTGACATTCTTCTTTCAGACGAATACAGTCGGAGTTATTAATAAATGTCCTGGCTCTTCCCAGTTTTATAATGGCAGTGAAAGGGTAGTTCTGTTTTGAAGTCCATAAAAGTGCATCTATACATCATAAAAGTGCTCCACACAGCTCCGGAAGGCCTTCTGAAGCGAAGCGATGTGTTTGTGTGAGAAAAATATCAATTTTTAAAACTTTATAAACTAAAATAACTAGCTTCCGGCAGACTAATTTTCATTTTTGGGTGAACTAACCCTTTAAAGGGGCAATATTTGCCACCATAAATTGATTTCATTTTTACCTATATGTTTTTTTTTTCTAAACGCATGCATTACCTTTTGTGTGAAATTCTAACATTCAAATTTAATTAGAAAAATAAAGGGCTGTTACCAATCAAATGAAATCATTATCAACAAAACCCATCTTTGATATGCAGAAGTGACAGAAGTGGCATCATTAATATATTTACTCTGCTTTTACATTTACATAAATAATGCTGAGATTGTTTTCAATTCAATATTTAAATATGAATTGATTTCTGATTTTAACTCTTTAATTAAAGGGTACAATAACATGCAGTTTCTGCCAATCTCATGTTAATCTTGAGTAGTATTGCGTCCTTCATATCTACGACGAGTCTTTAGTTTTATCATATTTATAAAAGACAGATACGCTGTACCGATTCTTTCCGAAAACAGCCGAACTCGTGGAGACGTGCAGTGGGCGGAGCTAAAGAGTCACGAGCACACACACACACACACACACACGAAATACATCATGGCATTATCCCTGGAGAACTTTCGATTCACTATACGTTCGTGTTGTTGACATTATATGCACTTACGTGCCGATTGCCAACAAAACACAGACATTTGATGCAGTTTCACTCACTGCCTGCGGTTTCCACTCATGACCGGGAACAAACAAAAACAAACTGTATCCACTGATTCCTTAACGCTGGGTTATTTGGGGAAGCTGAACAAGGTTGTCTTTCCCTCACAACCAGAAACACACTTCTTTAGTGACATTGTTGATTTTGTGGTCCAAATGACAGCGCTGCCGACGTCTACCATAACCCGAACGAAGCTCGTTGATGGACATGCTCTTGCTCTCGCTCTGGTTGATGTGCACACGCGCTCTTCCAGAAGTGCCCATATAAGCAATTCCGCCCTTTATGACGTCATACAGGGCCATACTCGGAAAAACTTTCAGAGACTTGTACGAATCTTGAAGGAGTGTATTTGGCACAGAAATACTCTGTCATACGTCCGACTCATTTTTTGAAATTTTCCGTTAGCGAAATAAAGGAAAAACAAACAATATTGTGTCTTAAGTGTAACTCACAATGTTAACTTACTGTTTAACTGTTTTATAAAATAAATATCACATTTGCAATCATCGTGCTGACATTTGGGGAAAAACGGCACTCTTGCTTCTGTGATATTGTAATATAACTACATCATATGACAAATATAAGACAAATCTCATCAGGGCAAAAATGCCTGTGTATTCTTGATTTTGGAGGGCATATAACTGCATACATCACGCGCATCATTAGAACAATAATTATGATGTCATCATAGACAATGCATATCGCACACCCTTACAGTTGAACGTACAATTGGATTTACATTTACCCATTTTCGCTGTCGTAAATGCCGCTAATTGTCACATGAACAAGCAAATCCAAAAAGAAAGAATAATAAAAATCATATAACGCTAATTAGATAAGTTTTAATTTGGTAAAGTATTTAGATATGTCTAAGTCAAAGTGTCATCAAAAATTTAAGACCTTAAATTAAAAAATAAATCTAATTTACGACTTAATGATCCACGGTAAGCCTGTAAAAGAACCACACTGGTCTATTGAGTATAATTAATGATAATATTTTATTTACATACACAACATCTCTGAGGTTTAACAAGGGCTCAAGACCATGGATGTCCGGTTACAGGTCAGCTCTCACACCAAAGCCCGGTCCAGGAGGAGGTTCTGTCAGTGAGGTTAAACCTCCGGCAGGTTCACATGAAAAACGCCCATTCCTGATGGAAGAGAGATCATTACAATCATTTAAAACACTCTTAGCGTGCCAACTGATTCATTAACCACATATCACATAATTAGTCTTTTAAACCTGTAGTTGCCGCATGTTATCTTAGGAAGTGAAATAAATAATAGGGACTGTGCAAGCTAAGGCCATCAACCTTATAACTAACAACTGACTGTCAATCCTTTTAATACGCTTGCGTCTGTGAAAGTCCCAAACACCCCCATGACATCACAACCAAACTATACTTGACTCTGAGCCAGATAATTAAATCAAATAGCTTGGCCCAATTTCTGTAAAAGATCTAAATCTTTAAACAAATGAGATGAGTTGCTTTCACATTCAATTTCACTGCTGTTCTATACAGACAAGAGTCTTTAAAGATGTCTGACCGGACAGGACACAGCATTACTAAGTAATCGGGCTAAAAGATAAAAGCTACCTTGATATTTTTTAAACTTTTGATGATGACTAACGGTAAAAAGTTTGGAATAATTCAGGGGGGTTTTTATTGTTTCTGAAAGAATGGTTTCTGAAGGATCATGTGACTGAAAATTCAGCTTTGCATCACAGGAATAAATTACATTTTAAAACATTCAAATTGAAAACAGTTATTTTAAAATTTATATTTATTAATAAATATATAAATAAATTTATATTATTATAAATTATTAGTGCTGAGCAATCGATTAATCGCATCCAAAATAAAAGTCTGTGTTTACATAATGTGTGTGTGTACTGTGTACTGTTATTATGTATATATAAATACACACACATGCATGTATACATTTAAGAAAAACGTGTTATATTTATATATGAAATATTCATTTTATATACAAGATAAATTATATAAATATATATACAGTATATACATGCAAATATTTCTTAAATATTTACACGAAGGAGTGTGTTTATATATACATAATTATACACAGTACACACACACACACATTATGTAAACACAAACTTTTATTTTGGATGCGATTAATCGATTGCCCAGCACTATAAGTTATATTATAATAAATACATTTATAATATTATTATTATTATTATTATTATATTTCACAATATTACAGTTTTACTGTATTTTTATCAAATAAATGCAGCCTTGGTGATTTTTTTCTAAAACATTCATAACAATCATAAAACAAATCATAATTATTCCAAACTTTTGGTGGGTTGTGTATATAGCTTAATATTTTTGTATTTGCTCTGAAATTATTATTTGTTTAAATGGGGGGGGGGGCATTAGATAGATTCAAGATGTTTAATGCAAGAAATAATCTAGCGTATAATATTAAAGGCATGTTTTCTACGCTGTTTTTCTCACTATGAAAAATTTTACAATGCATATATGGTAAACAGCAATTTATTACATAATAAATATATTAAAACCATCGGTTACACTTTATTTTAAGGTGTCATTGTTACAGTGTAATTATATATTTAAGCACTGAGTAATATTAATTAACAACATCTAGGGTTAGGGTAGGGTTTAGGGTTAGTTGCATGTAATTATGCATAATTTACTGTTATTACTATGGTAAGTAACATGTGTAACAAGGTCACTGTAAAATAAAGTGGTACCAAAACATCTTTATACATGAAAACACCATGACACCAACAAATCAAATGTTTAATAACTTAACTGATGAATTTCCATGAACTTGAAGTTTAAATCAGAGATGCAATTAAACTATGCTATTAAAGGAAAGAATCTAAATGACAGTCTTTAGTAAATGTAATGGCCAGATAGAAATCACTTCAAAACCATTGTTATGTTGATGAATTTATATCAGGAAATATTTTAGTAATGTTAAAAGTAGAAAGAAAAAGAGCTGCACGATTCTGGATAAATGAGGGGCTTTCGCACCGGAGGAACATTTTCATAGTTCCTAGAACTTTTGGCCGGATTTTGGCGTATTCGGAACGATTTTAGCTCTAGGAACTCCTTTTGGGGGAACTAATTTAGCTCCTTCTTCAGAGTAGGGTCCAACCCAGCACAATAGGTACTACCAGTGACGCAAGTGTACTAGGGATGCAACAACTAGTCAATAAAATCGATAATAATCGATAATGAAAATCATCGACAACGATTCTCATTATCGATTAGTCGGGTCTGCTCTCTTTGTACGCAAAGCTTCCACCAGTCGCGTCAAATTACAGCACTGAATAACGCATTTCTATGGACAAAATGCATCTAGAAATAGTGGAGTGGAAACAGAGTGAGCTGCTGCAGGAACGGTACGTGATCCAAGCGCCCAAAACATGAGAACTCTTTATTTTAAGCTTCAAGCTAATGCATTAGCGTTTAACATCATGCGCTTTGACATATGCGTGCGCGTCCTCAGCGCAAAACGTTCATTTTACAGGTTATATCCACATCTGTAAATGTTATTAATTCACGTGAGTATTTCCATTTTGTATGAAAGCGCGTCCTGACAGCTTCAAACTTCACTGAACGAGCCCCGGTGCGGTGGGCGCGCACACGCGCGTCAAACTTCACTGAACGAGCCCCGGTGCGGTGGGCGCGCACACGCGAGTCAAACTTCACTGAACGAGCTCCGGTGCGGTGGGCGCGCACACGCGCGTCAAACAGACAGAACGCAGTCGAGAGGGAGACAATTATAATAATATCAAGCAAAAACATTCAATTAGCTGAAATATCTGCTGTTGGACGCTAAATTTAGTTTTAAAAGTCAACATGTAATTCAAGTATTTTGTGAGAGTAGTAACTGTAAAGGAATAACAGCTGTAATTGAATATAAATGTAAGACGTTTCTACAGGATAAAGAAATGAGAATAACAGTCACTGTGTCCAAAGCGAATGTGTGTGTGTGTTCCTGCAGAACATTCCTCTTATCTGGTAACACTGACTTTGTGTTTTTGTTTTTCTTTAATATCATTTTAATGTAGGGATTTAAACTGTCCTTTTGCTTAGTAACTTATGCACATAATGTAGCTATAGCACAGACATACCCTTATGAAAATATCCATGGTTTTATTATAGTAAAACCATGTTTTTTTGGTGTATTGATTACCATTTGTATAACCACACAAATACCATACTTAAACTATGATTTTGAAGGAAAACCGTGGTTAATTTGTGGTTACCATGGAATAACTACAATGACCCTGTTATTTATTCATTATTATTATTTTTTGTTTGTTTGTTTTATTCGTTGTAAAACTATGGTTGATTTTTGGATATATTCACTGTGTGTTTTCATAGGTTTGAAGGACAGCATTGGGCAGGATGTGGAATAGTGTGTTTTGTCAATAAAATAAAAAAAGGGCTTTTTATCCGAATAATCGAAAAAATAATCGACCAACTAATCGATTATCAAAATAATCGTTAGTTGCAGCCCTAAAGTGTACAATGATTGGCCGAACGCACGCAAAACACCAGCACCTGCCATTTTTAAAAAAGCAGCATACACACACAGATTATAGTCTATATATTTACTCCAGAAACTAACCCTACAAACATAGAAAACAGTGATAGATGGACCTCTCAACCTTTACGCTAAAGAGAAAATCCAACGTGACTTTGAGGGGACCAAGCAAAACATGATTATGTATTTCTGCAAACGCTAATACTTTTTCATATACTGTCTACTTTCTTTGTATAACAGTTCTATCTAATAACGTATTAGACAGGACAGATCGTAAACTAATGAAGACGGAGAATGTGAGCACTGTGTGCTCAGGCTCTGGCGTTCTCAGCGCAGTCAAAATAAAAGTCACAACAACAAGTCCGGCTTACGTCTCTTCAGAGTTCCTATCACAATTTTTTGTTTCAAACAGAGATGATGATTCTATATAGACAACTATACAAAATAACATGTAATTTACTGGAGTAATTTACTTTCATTGCTGCAGTCCATTTAAATTTTTTTTTTTTATTTAATATGATTTTTTTTTTTAATTGGTTTGAATGATTCAATGACTGACTCAAAGACTTCACTTGTTTCATTACTGGATGAATCAGCGTTTTTGAAGGAATCTCTTGAGTGAATGATTCAATGACTCACTTATAAAGACTTCACTTGTTTCATTACTGGATGAATCAGTGTTTTTGAAGGAATCTCTTGAGTGAATGATTCAATGACTCACTCATAAAGACTTCACTTGTTTCATTACTGGATGAATCAGCGTTTTTGAAGGAACCTCTTGAGTGAATGATTCAATGACTGACTCAAAGACTTCACTTGTTTCATTACTGGATGAATCAGCGTTTTTGAAGGAATCTCTTGAGTGAATGATTCAATGACTCACTCATAAAGACTTCACTTGTTTCATTACTGGATGAATCAGCGTTTTTGAAGGAATCTCTTGAGTGAATGATTCAATGACTGACTCAAAGACTTCACTTGTTTCATTACTGGATGAACCAGTGTTTCTGAACAAATCGCTTGAATGAATGATTCAATGACATCCATTTTTAACAGGCACTTGTCGCCACCTACTGGCGTAACAATGTAATGATACAATCTTTATTTGAACCACCAAGTTACTTTCAAAAGGTGATTTACTCTATTTTTATCATAACCATAGACATCAGAACTATACATTTTATATACTTCTGTGATCATTTGAATTATTGTAACAGAAATAATGATACTGTGTGCTTGAAAAGACTGTTTCATATCAATACATGATAACTGCTCTCTCTGGCTCAGCGGCAGCAGCAATGTAGATCTGTGATCGTGCTTGTCAAAGGTTTAATAGACATTGCCAAATTGTTGTCATTTAGGAATAAGATCGCGGTCTATTAAGGATTAATCGTGCAGCTCTAGAAAGAAGACAGATTTCTGTACCTGGGCCCAGGAGGAGGAACTCTCCCTGCCTTCAGCTCATCAAGGATCTGCTCCATGTCTGATGGTTTAAGATCCTCCTACAGGCCAAAACAAAGAGAAGGAAGAGCACAGGAAACACCCATTAATGGAGAATACATTCATTATAGCCCATTCTCCGATCTCTGCCTCAACAAAGAGATAAATAAGCTTGAGCATCAACTCTACAAAGGAGGATTTAGTGAAAACATGGCCATTTTCCACCAAATCAATAAAACTAAACTTTGCATAAAAAAAAAATAAGGCCCGTTTTTATAACAACTGAGATGCAATAATTGTACTGTTCTTAAAATAGGCTTCAATTTCTTTAAACAAAACAATTAGTTGTGAATTATGACTCAAACATGTTCTTGACATGTTTTGTGAGATTGAGCCACTACAGATGTTTTCTGATGACTTTGTTTAACCGAGTAATTGCATCATTACCTCGGCAGGTCATTCAGAGCGCCGCTTAAAGGTGCAGTGTGTGAATTTAGCAGCATCTAGCGGTGAGGTTGTGAATTGCAATAACACACCGCTCACCCCTCCCTTTCGAAGCACATAGAGAAGCTACAGGGGCCGACACAGGACAAAAATGTCATCATCGGAGAGAGTGACTAGCGCTCTGTAGAGCAGTTTGTCCAATTAGGGTTACTGTAGAAACATGACGGTGCAATTTCACTGTAAGGGGACCCGTGGTGTATGTAGATAGAAATGGCTCATTCTAAGGTAATAAAAAGATAACGGTACATTAAGTAAGGTCTTTATACACCATTGAAAACATAGTTCTGTCAATACACCCTCATAAATACTACACACTGCACCTTTAACAAAAACAAGATTCAACTGAGACTCTGCAAACCACGTAATATTCACCACTGATACAATCTGAGATCTAATTGGTAAATCCAACTATATAAACCGAACATGAGGCAGATTATATAGTCAATCTGTCCTCTAAAGATGGAAATCGACTGATAGTGGGGTTTTTTTTTCTTTTTGACAAAGTAAATAAGAATAGTACAAAAATATGCACTATCAATGATCATTAGAATTGTATTATAATAATTAGTAGTATTACTATTTGTACAATTATATTTAGTTCTTTTGTTGTATTTTTTGACAATTTACAATTATAATAAATTATAATTAAAGTGACCCTATTATGGTTTTTTGAATATTCCCTTTCTATTTGTGAATGTAGACGTTCTGCAGCTGTAAAGTCAAAAGTGCACGATAGATAAAGTTATTGTCTCTAAAAGAAAGAATCGACTCTGAACCGCCTGTACGAGTCTGTAATTCGAATCCCACTACGTCACTAGAAAATACATTTGCATAATGCCCGCCCATGTTGTACGTTGTCTGCCTGCAAACAACTTGACCCGCCCACAAACACGTCATTTTACTGACGACTTGCTCTTGAAAGATGGGTCAGTACACCAGCTTGCTCCACGGAATTACAACCTTAAGTATGAAAAATAATTGATGTATATATTTTCTACCGAGTGTTCAAAATACCTAGTTTTGTGTTTTATATTGTGTACGTTTCCGGCTAACTCGTGTTATTACTGTCTTACTGGTGACTGTATACCACTTACTTAGTGGGCCACTATTACCTAAAACTGTGTCTATTAATGCAGATTGTCTGTCGTTCTAACTACTTTGAGTAAAGATAAAGGAAGGAGCAAAATTTGTTTTGCAAACTTTAATGTTACATCAATCATTCACGTTAGCGCTCGGCTAACGTATGCGCTGTTATTGATATAGTTCCCGCATGTGCACCGCAATAAATGAGAAATACACACAAGGGTTTGTTGATGGATGTACTCTTGTTAATGCTGATGGTGAGGAATTACAGCTGCAACATCTCATAATGTACCTCAAAATGAGTAGTGTATCACTGAGAAACGTCCTGCTCAAGTCGTCCTTGCGATGGAGGTTCGGGTTGAATAACTAATTCTTCCAATGTTTCATCATCGGACTCGCGCTCGGATCAATATGGTAAAATCGACATCATCGTTACTGTCTTTACAGTGTGTGGGCTCACTGAGCTTTAGGAAGCCTCCACATGGAGCTGAAGTTCCGTTATGGCAATCGGTGTGTTTAGCATGCGACACGCAATGTAAGCGGTAGACCAATCACAACAGACTGGGCCGTCTGGCCAATCAGAGCAGAGCAGCTCGTGGAAAGGAGGGATTTAGAGAGACTGATTCATCCATTGAGTCGTTTGAGAATCATTGAACATTGTGGTGATGTGCAATGTATAATATGAGAAAATGAAAGTGTTTTTTGACCTTTGATGCATGTAAACCTGTTGTAGGAAACCTTCAAAACAAAATTAGGAAACTTTGAAATAGCATAACAGGAGCACTTTAACAAAAAACAAGCACCATCAATATTATTATTATTCTCTGATGATGTATAATATAATAATAGTAATTAGTCGAGTAGTAGTAAAATTATAGCATGTAAAGTTCATTTGTTTGTACTTTCTACATTCATCTAAACTGTCTGGTTGTTTATCAGCCAATCAGAAGATAATTATTATTCTTTATAACACGTGTAATGTGATCGCATCCTGCATTCTACCCAACAGTTACCACTGTCAAGACTCTATCAATAAGATGCTACTCTCACCACAGGAACAAACGTTGTTCATCTTGACTTCATTAACAGAGAAACTGCCTCCCCTAGAGGTGACATTAAAACTAGCCTCTCACCAACACACAACAAGACTCAAATGAGCTTTGTAATCATACTCACATAATAGTTATCGTTGATTTGGACCATTGGTGCATTCACACAAGCTCCGAGACATTCAACTTCTGTTAGCGTGAATAACTTATCCGCTGTGGTCTCCCCGACTTTGATACCTGACAGGAGAGATCATTTTCAGTTCAGGATATTTAGGTTAAAACATTAAATGCATAGTTATTATTTACTCGCCCTCGTGTCATTCCAAGTCAATTTGATTTTCTGTCTTCCATGCCACAAGATATTTTCTCTTTCCTAGCAGCGTGGCTTTAGCTTGTTTATGTGGCGAGTGTGTTTATTGGTGGCGTGCGAGTGGAGACGTCTCTGTGGAGTCCCAGTTTTTGCTCACCCAGTTTGTTCTGGATGGCCTCCAGGATGCTGTCGGAGTCGCAGAGCATGCAGGGCGTAGTGGTGCAGATCTGGATGTGGTACTTTCCCACTGGCTGACGGAGGAACATGGTGTAGAAAGTTGCTACTTCATAAACCCTCATTGGAGCAATGCCTAGGACCTCTGCCACCTGCAGGAGAAATTGAAAATCACATCAGACATTGGTTGGGGAATTACGAAAATCTGAAAACCACAATATTTTAATAAAAGAAAATAGGACATTCACTGTCTTTATATTGTGTATTTGGTAACACTTTACTTAAAACCTTTGTGTATAAAAGGTATTCATAAGGTACATTATAACGAATTGTATATTTTCATAAATAATTGCAGATTTGTTTGTCATGTGTTTTAATGCATTATACTTTCTAAAGGTGTACTCAATGAATAAGTATTATAATGTATTATAACTGTGGTTACAATTATTCATGAGACCATACGACGCATTATAAGGTGCATTACAAGGAATAATCAATGCATTAAAAACACTTTTATAATGCATTATACATAGAGGCTTTAACTTCAGTAAAGTAAGTTTTTTTAGCACTTCTGGAAGAATTGCAAACATTTTGTAGAAGCTTCTATACAAATAAAAATGTAAAGAATAAACAAATTAAAGTACAGGGTCTGTTACATACTTTACATCCACAGACAATTTACATTTTGGATGATGTTGCTTAATGATCTATAGCTGGTTTGATACTTTACAGTATGAACATGAAAATGCATGTACTGTATTATGTGTTTCATGAAGGCTGGGTGATTTAAATAAATACACTGAGGTGCACAAAATAAGATGCAGTTAAACTACATATGTAACTGTGATGCATTTAGACTTATCACATATCAATAAATAAATAATACTTTATGATGTCACAAAAATACTTTATGGAATGAAAGAAACAGATCAAATAAATTAAAGGGGACCTACACTGCCCGGCCAAAAAAAAAAAAAAAATTGCTGATAGGCAAATGCTTATTGCAATAATTATTATGTTTCTAGCATGTTATATGTTTGGCAACAGTTCTTAACCCTAACTGATGGAGTGTGTAGCTTTTCATTTCTTAAACAACCATGTAGGAAGATGCATCACGGCCATATTCCAGGATGACACTAGCCGGGTGTCCATTACAGATTTGAACAAAACTTCTGCGATATTTTCTAAATGTCGATAAAAACTAAATTGCGAAATGAACCGATGTTATTGCGATAAGTCATTCAAAAAAATCATGGCAACGGATGTTAGTAAGTATATCACAGCCACTGCACTAGCCATTATTTTTTAATCGAAGGAGACGTAGGCGTGTTATCCAAGCATTAATGGCAAGGAAAGCCCCTTATACTTGGGAGCGGCCACGTATGAGGTGTTTCTGGGAGGTTATAATACGCGATTCTCCCTCATATCTGCTTCGAGGTCTTGATAAATTGTGGCATTTCTTTGTTGTTTAGAATCCAGTATTCCCATAATTCTTTTGTCTTTTATGAGTTTAATAAAGAACTCTGTCTCGTCTTCTGTCCAAACATACCACGCTATCTTTAAAAAAAATGATCATGTGACTTTTACGTATGCCAGGTGACCTGTAAATGCGGAAAAACAGTTTTCATCGCAGTTTTCATTTTGCCTGAAAATCCACCTCATGCGAGCGTAAAAACTTTTTTGCGATATATGGGAGTTTTTGCGAAATTGACATGTTTCCATTGGCATATTTTCAATTCGCTATTGCAATTTGTGCAATGGAAACGCAGCTACTGTCAAGATTCATCAGGCTCAACTTGTGAAAGAATGGTTGGGAGGGAACATGAAGAATCATTTTCACACATGAATTGGCACCTCTGAGTCCAGACCTTAAATTCATTGAAAGTCTTTGGGATGTGCTGGAGGAGACTTTACAGAGTGCTGGACTCTTGCATTGGCAATACAGGATCTTGACCAAAAACTGATGCACCTCTTGATGGACATAAATGTTGTGATGTCCCATTGGAGGGAATCTGCTCTGCTTTGGGACTTTGTAGACCTTTTTCATGCTCAAACATTATACACTAAACAAAGTTGAAGATGTAAAAAAGCATAAGACTTTAAAACTATAATTGCAAGTATTATTATTATTACATTTGACATTTTAACAGTATGATTATTAACAGGGTTCCACAATTATTGACCAATACATTTCCATGACTTTATCCATGATTTTCCAGTCATTTGTGATTACTGGATAAAAAATAATTTAACAAAGGCTGCACTCCGAGAGCAATTTATAGCCAATGGAAGAACTCATGAAATGTATACTCACATTTAAAGTTTTTTGGCTTTTAGTATGAATATGTTAGCCTTACTCTTATATATAAGCTGGTGTGCACCAAAACAATGACAAAATTCATATTTAGAAGATATAAGCATTCAAAACTTACAGTCTCTCACTTCCGCCAATAAGGATCAATGATTTTGATGACATCACTCTGCACTTCCGCTTCTCATCAGATTTTTTGTCCAATCAAATGCTCTCTAGAATCTGAAGCCCCGCCCCCTACATTATAAACAGACGATGAAGCTGCGGCTGAAATCGCTCACTTGTTCACACGTTTACTATTTTCTACATGGTGAATGGCACATAGTGCACTATATAGGGGATAGGGAACGATCAGACGTCATAAATATGCTTTCCATTGGGCCAATGAAGTCTGGTTTCACGTTAGAATCACGTGAACCGCCACAGCTCCGGTGCAGAGACACGACAGCACAGAGTGGATCATGTGATCGAGTCGACGCAGACCAGAAAATGTACCAGATCTGTTTGAATTCTGTATTTTAAAGCAATATGGAGGAGATTAGAAGGAGAAACGGTTAGAGATTAGGAGGAAACTGCGGCTTTACCAAGCTCAACAGCTCTGGACAAGCTGTGATATAAACTAAACACTATTGGCTATTTTAAAAAAGGGGAGGAGCTGCTTGATATGTCCCGCCCTGTCTTCCTGTTTCAGTGGAAATTACCGCAACACACTGAATAATGCTGCACGTTTCATGGCACTTCAGTGGGGCTTTAAACAAATTTAAATTGATATTTCCAGGTCTTTAGTAACTGTGGGAACTGTTTATTATCTATTAAACAAAGAAGCTTAGGCTCTCACCTTGTTCATTGCTGAAATAGGAAGCCATCCGTGTTGCCTCTGAGCCAAATCCAGCACAGGAATAGTGGCGGCCGCCTTGTGTCCCTCTGGGTAATTATTAATGATGGCCTCAACTCTCTGACACATACCAAAAACAACAAACACACAGCTATAATCTTTATACAACATATCTGACAACAGCAAGACATATCTGATCTTGGCTGTGAAATACAACAGCAAATTGTGCAGTTTTGAAGGGGGAAAAAAGTTATACATGACATGCATTAAATATGATCATGTTATGCTATCAAAAACACAAATGAGTTCCTTTACCTTCATGTTTTCAGGGGAGAATTCAAATGGAGTCTCTGGATTGTTGTCCGGTGTGTCTCTGTGCTGAAATAATGAAAACGGATTAACTCTTTAACAACAAAAATATAAAATATAAGCCCTAAAACTGTATGTCCTCCTGATTTAGGGTGCATACGTGCTCTATAAAAATAAGCAAATTATTGATTCTCATGTCAAGCCACATTTATTTATATAGCACTTTATACGATACAGATTGATTAAAAGCAGCTTCACAGTAACAAACAAGAAAATAACATTGCAATAAATGTGGCAAAGTTCTTCGATTAGGAAACAAATACAAATTCTGCTGTAAAGCAGCTCTAAGAAGGTAACAGTGCAATTATTCAGCTCAGTGTTGATTCAGTTCAGTTCAATAATAGTGCAAATTATGAAACAAGCTTAATTCTTGAGCTATTAGCAGCTCTACAGAAGGCAATAGTGTCGTTATTCAGCTCAAGTCAGTTCAATGTTGATTCAGCTCAATTCTACAACAGTGCCAATGTCGCAAAATTCATCAATTATGAAACAAATTTGATTCAGCTATAATGCAACTCAAAAAAAAAAAAAAAAAAAAGACAACAACGTCATTATCCAGCTTAAGTTCTGATCTCATCCAAAAGCGTCAAACTGATAATATTACTGAATATTAAAGGGATAGATCAAACCAAAATTACAATAATTGACTCACCCTCAAGCCATCCTAGGTTTATAAGACTTTCTTCTTTCAGCCGAACACAATCAGAGTTATATAAAAAAAATATCCTGGCTCTTCCAAGCTTTATATTGGGAGTGAATAAAGCCTGAGTTTTTGAAGCCCAAAAAGCACATCCCTCCATCATAAAAGTAATCCAAACGGCTCCAGGTTAATAAAGGCCTTCTGAAGCAAAGTCGTGCGTTTTTGTAAGAAAAATATCCATATTTATAACTTTATAAACTATAATCACTGGCTTCCAGTGACAGCCGTACGGGAGTTGAGTTCCGGCGGAAGAGTGACCTCTGACCCGATGCATGACGTATTGATGAACACAGAAGCGCAGAGGATAGAGCAAAACAAAACACGGTCACTAATTAGAAGTCTAAAACGTGGATTTTTAAAGAGAAATGTCGGAGGATTTCGATATTAGAGAAGAGGGACTTGAGTTTGTTGCCCAGCCCTATTTGTTTGAACCGAGGCGTCAAAGCTTATGCTACTCTACGCCGGGTCAGAGGTCACTCTTTGGCCAGAACTCGACTCCCGTACGGCTGTTACCGGAAGCCAATGATCATAGTTCATTAAGTTATAAATATGGATATTTTTCTTACAAAAACGCATCGCTTTATTCATCAAGCAAAACGGCTTATTTTTGGAAAAGTATTTGTGTACCAAGTATAGGACGTTGGCTAAAAGAAATGGCTACAAATATGTCAATGGAAAAGATAACTTATATTTTAAGGGATAAATATACTGTTTTTGATGGCGTTTGGGGACCTTTCAGATCGTTCTTAAAACGTTGGAAAGGTGTTAACAGAAGACTAAGAGAAAGAGGTGGTATTGAATATCAATTTTGATATTATCAAAGCTTTCTTGTTGTTGTGATTTTTGTTTGTTTGTTCTTGTTTTCTGTTACATGGAAATGTATACGTACATGCGTATAGTTAAAATGTAAAAATAGTTAAAAATAATTAAAAACATTTTTTTAAAAGCATGACTTTGCTTCAGAAGACCTTTATTAACCCCCTGGAGCCGTATGGAGGCCTTTATTAACCCCTGGAGCCGTATGCACTTTTTTGGGCTTCAAAATCTAAGGTACCATTTACTCCCATTATAAAGCTTGGAAGAGCCAAGATATTTTTTAATATAACTCCAAATGTGTTTGGCTGAAAGAAGAAAGTCATATACAACTAGGATGGCTTGAGGGTGAGTAAATTATGAGATAACTTTCATTTTTGGGTGAACTATACCTTTAAGTGTCTAATGTGCAAATAATTACAAAGACAAGTACAGTCTCACCACAAAGATTCCTCCTGCTCCAGCACGAGCCGATGTCTGGTGCAAACTGCGCACTTGCCTCGCCTGCAGAAGAAATGCAATCATGACACATGGGCTTTACTTAGAAACAAGTGCTCAGTAGAAAACATTATTTCTAATAAAAATACTATCGAGTAACTATACGTATATATGGCCAGAGTAGATACACAATTAAAAAACGCATGTTCTTGGCAGACTGCTGAATGTGTGCAGTTCATAACTTTGTGTATATTGTGTGTACTGATCAAATATGCTGAGTATACAGTGCTTATGCTCTTTATTGCTTTCTGTTCAGTGTATACAGTGTTGACTGGATCTCTCTGCATTAGTCATTGCAATAGTAATGCATATATATGTGTGTGTGTGTGTGTGTGTGTAATATATATATATATATATATATATATATATATATATATATATATATATATATATATATATATATATATATATACACTCACCTAAAGGATTATTAGGAACACCTGTTCAATTTCTCATTAATGCAATTATCTAATCAAGCAATCACATGGCAGTTGCTTCAATGCATTTAGGGGTGTGGTCCTGGTCAAGACAATCTCCTGAACTCCAAACTGAATGTCAGAATGGGAAAGAAAGGTGATTTAAGCAATTTTGAGCGTGGCATGGTTGTTGGTGCCAGATGGGCCGGTCTGAGTATTTCACAATCTGCTCAGTTACTGGGATTTTCACGCACAACCATTTCTAGAGTTTACAAAGAATGGTGTGAAAAGGGAAAAACATCCAGTATGCGGCAGTCCTGTGGGCGAAAATGCCTTGTTGATGCTAGAGGTCAGAGGAGAATGGGCCGACTGATTCAAGCTGATAGAAGAGCAACTTTGACTGAAATAACCACTCGTTACAACCGAGGTATGCAGCAAAGCATTTGTGAAGCCACAACACGCACAACCTTGAGGCGGATGGGCTACAATAGCAGAAGACCCCACCGGGTACCACTCATCTCCACTACAAATAGGAAAAAGAGGCTACAATTTGCACAAGCTCACCAAAATTGGACAGTTGAAGACTGGAAAAATGTTGCCTGGTCTGATGAGTCTCGATTTCTGTTGAGACATTCAGATGGTAGAGTCAGAATTTGGCGTAAACAGAATGAGAACATGGATCCATCATGCCTTGTTACCACTGTGCAGGCTGGTGGTGGTGGTGTAATGGTGTGGGGGATGTTTTCTTGGCACACTTTAGGCCCCTTAGTGCCAATTGGGCATCGTTTAAATGCCACGGCCTACCTGAGCATTGTTTCTGACCATGTCCATCCCTTTATGACCACCATGTACCCATCCTCTGATGGCTACTTCCAGCAGGATAATGCACCATGTCACAAAGCTCGAATCATTTCAAATTGGTTTCTTGAACATGACAATGAGTTCACTGTACTAAAATGGCCCCCACAGTCACCAGATCTCAACCCAATAGAGCATCTTTGGGATGTGGTGGAACGGGAGCTTCGTGCCCTGGATGTGCATCCCACAAATCTCCATCAACTGCAAGATGCTATCCTATCAATATGGGCCAACATTTCTAAAGAATGCTTTCAGCACCTTGTTGAATCAATGCCACGTAGAATTAAGGCAGTTCTGAAGGCGAAAGGGGGTCAAACACAGTATTAGTATGGTGTTCCTAATAATCCTTTAGGTGAGTGTATATATATATATATATATAGACACACACACACACACACACACACAAATAACTTCTAATAAAACAAAAATTTTCCTAGGCAAATTCTTAAAATCCATCACTGTTTTTAACGAGTTTCTAATCAACACAAAAGGTTTCATTCTTATTTTAATTACATATATACACAATCAGGCCCCATTATTAGCTGTTAGCGTATTAGCTTCATGTCCTTGCACAGATGTCAACGCTGCTTTTAAAGCATAATTCATATGCAACTTTTCTAACCACCTCATTTATAATCCGATTAAAACATATATAATGTAAACCTACCGCATAAGACACGGCAGAACGCAGCGTTGAAGATAAAAACATATTTTCAATGCACTCGGTCACACTCAACACAAGCAACGGCGGACATCAAGTAACGCGAGTTCGATTGAGCGGGTCTGGTCACGCAAGGAACGTTCTAAGCGTTGAGTCTGTATAATGGAACACCGAGCGGCAGACAAAAATACAGAGGCACATTGTGTTCTTCACTTGCCATGATAAAAATAACAGACTGTCAGCGTGCACACTTGTTGAACTTGATTTTACATGCTAAAACGGTTTATAATGCAATGCTGTAACTGTAAAATGTGAGCCAAAATGTTTTGTTTATTGTTCTTTTTAACAAATGGGGTTTATTCCAAATTAATATTAATAATATTTATTGAGCCACTAGACTAGTAGATTCAAATATTCAGTTATTTTGTGCATATGTTCTGGCTTTTGGTCTCAAAGAAATTCCCTTGTTTTGTAAGTTCAGCAAACAATATTGCTTGGTCAAAGAAGCTCTGGCTACTTTTCCAGGAAATCACACCGTAGGCATCAATTCCAATTCCATGAGTGGGCAGGAGAATCCAGAGTTACGATAGAGGGTGGATGAGTCATGAAAATCATCCTGTCCGCACACAAAGACTTTTTTATTATTTTATTTTATTTTATTTAGTTTTATTACTTTAATTTTTTTATTTAATTTTTCTATTTTATTATTTTATTTATTTTATTATTTTATTTTTTATTTATTCATTTTTATTTAAAAAATATTCATAAGTAAATAACATTTTTATTCTAAAAAAGTCTTCCTTTAGAATTAGGGTGTGGTAGGATGTATTATTATTATTATTATTATTATTTCCTATCAATTATAATTTATTTTTTATTTTATTTTTATTTTTTAAATATTCATAAGTAAATAACATATATTTATTTTTAAAAAGTCTTCCTTTAGAATCAGTGCGTTACATTGTTGTCACTATTATTATTATTATTATTATTATTATTTCCTATCATTTAATCAATTATAATTGTAAAAATCATTCATAAGTAAATACATTTTTTATTCTAAAACAAAATGCAAAAAGTCTTTTTGGGGGTTAGTGTGACTTAGGTTGTTGTCATTATTATTTATTTTCTTTAATTTCTTAAATTATAATTGTAAAACTTATTCATAAACTGAATAAATGCATAAACTGTTTAGACTTAAAAGTCTTAAAAGTTAGTCATCTAATTTTTTTCTTCAAAACTGGTCATAACTTTTTAAAGCCAGTTACATAAAAAGGTAGATCGGTCTGGAAAATTAAGACTGATTACCTTTTATCTAACTGTTAGATGCTTAAACTAGTTCTTAAGACAGTATTAACATAGCGGCTAGGTTCATGCAACTGGTAGCTCTATATGAAGAAGTCAATGGTATGTCCTCATTTAGACAGCCAAGTAAAAGTTATGTGTGTGCGTGTCTTCTTCTTTCAGAAAACATGCAGCCCACTCGTGCTGCGCCTCCCTCTGCAGTGGGATCAGCAGCAGAGCAGACGCTCACCGAATCAAAAAATAGGAGTGCTGAATGGAGCGCTCTGATTGGTGGAGGAGGAGCTGAGCAGACTGAGCATGATTAAAGGGTGGGTACCACATGCACAGGCACAATAAACTTCTTCATCTACAGACTGACATCTATCCTAACACAGATCAGAGGGATTGTGAAATGTCTCCTGTTTCAGATTCAACCAACATGGTTGTTCCAGGGAGCCAGGAGCCAGAGGAGAAGATATACCATCCATCTGACGGCCTGTTCACAGATGCACATGTGCCAGACTTTGATGCATATCTTGCTCTATACAAGAAGTCTACAGAAGAGCCTGAAGGTAGGTCAGCTAATGCGCAATGCATGCGTGAGAGTGAGAGGGGAATTTAATGCATTAAAACTGTTTGTTTGATATGCATCACAGAGTTCTGGGGAGATGTTGCTCAAGAGTTTTACTGGAAGAAGCCACCGTCAGGGCAGATGTTGCAGTATAACTTTGATGTCACCAAAGGGAACGTTTATATCAAGTTCATGGAGGGAGCAAAAACCAACATTTGCTACAACGTCCTTGACCGGAATGTGCATGAGAGGAACCTGGGAGAGAAAGTGGCTTACTACTGGTAATCTAACACGATATGGTGCACAATTATGTACTTGTGTTATATAATCCAAACTTTAATAGCTGATGCATTTCAAGAGCTGTACTTGTTGGCATGTGTTTTCACTATAGAAAGTGTATTTTTGTATCACAATAAATTATGTAGAGACTAAGTAGCAGATATAAAGAATTATTTAAAATTTATATCAACATGGTTTAGCAACATTGTTTAGAGTTAATGCATTTGTGCAAGGTTCAATCCAGACTTTTAGGCCCAGTTTCACAGACTGGTTTTAGATTAAGCCAGGATTAGGCCTTAGTTAAATTAGGGTGTTTAAGTAGCTTTTATAAACATACCTTAGAAAAAAGCATTACTGGTGTGCATCTTGAGACAAAACAATGGCACTGACATATTTTAAGATATATCAGTGCAAGTGACTTTCAGTTAAAACAGCTCAAACATGCATTTTAGCTTAAGCCTTGTCTGTGAAACCAAGGGATGATGTCTTATAAGTATTAAATATTTAGCTCCTGTTCTTCTATCTAGACAGACAAGGCAGGGCACACTGATCAATCTGAGTGTTATTGAATCATCATGTCATCTGGATATGACGTCAGCCTGATGCTATCACATAACTATTTGATTACATACTGTAAAAACTGTGATAGGAAGGTTCCTGTAAGAACTGCATCAAGTCATCCAACTGTTAATTCCAGATGACTTCTCTCAGGAACATTCCTATGACTGTTTCCAGTATATAATAAACTTTTTATGGGTTGATGGCATACTGTATTTAGGTGATACTGGTTCCGAACAATCTTTGTTGTCATGTTATCTTTGCTCTGAAGTATTAATAGTCTTGTAGAACAAGGGGTGTCAGATGACTGCTGTTATATACAGCACCACTCTAGTCATATATCACACATCTGCCGCCATTCAGGTCAATCTCACAAACGCATGTCCAGGTTAGGCTTGCTGTGATAGTCGGTGTTGACGGTGTTACTGGTGTTCAGGCACAACCCCGGTTACATCACTTTCCTATCGTGGCACCGCCCCCACCGTCGTTTTTTTAAAGCTAGTAATAAAATAATTTAGTTCAGTTAGAGAACAGACAATTAAAAACTGAACGTGTCTGCTTAATACAGCGTGAGCCAAACGAGAGTCGCAGCACATTAGCAGCAGGAGTCAGATTTCATTTATCACCAGAGACTGACAAGATGACGGCGGAAGATTTGGGTTTCAAAGCGAAATGAAAAAGCGCCTATTTAAGTGAGTTTGTCATTGTACTGTTTTGTTGTTGTGTTTTTCATTAAGAATAATAGTCTAATGAACCCACCATTCAAGCAACCCGCCCAAAAATTGGCGCTTATTCTAAACCGAAAGTACGAGCACGGCCTCACTGTGATTCATTCACAGCTGCACTGTCGTTCATTCACGGCCGCCACACTGTCATTCATTCACGGCCGCACTGTCGTTCATTCACAGCCGCACTTTCATGGCCGCACTGTCGTTTTTTCTTTAACGGCCGCACTGTCGTTCATTCACGGTGCGTGTCTACTGGCGCGTTTTCAGTTCATTCCTATGAAAGATTTTCATTGAAAACACTCGCTTTGCTCCGCACCGTTATGAATGCCCGAGCGGCCGTCCGCATTTTACTTTCGGTTTAGAATTAGCGATTTAAAAGCCCCCGCCGGTGATACCGGTATTACCGGTGTTGTCACGTGTCGATTAACCGGTGGGAAAATTTCCTCACCGTCACATCCCTAGTCCAGGTCATATTTCACCCCACATTTGTAATTAAATAAGAAATTGTATTGTGCATGAACTAAAATTGCACATATTTTTAGGAACATTGGCATTGATACCATTATTTTCATGGAAATTAAGCACATTTTCCCCTTTAAAATTGTATTAAAATGTTTGATTTGTTTTTGTAATTCATATTATTCTAAATGTATTCACATTACTGTAATATAGTAACAACATAATGGGTAAAACTAAAAGTGGTATATTAGTGCTGTCAAATCGATTAATCACATCTAACATAAAAGTTTGTAAATGTGTGTGTGTGTGTGTGCAGGTATGTATGTATGTACAGACACACACACACACACATATATATATTATATATTTACAGACCTTTATGTTAGATGCGATTAATCGATTTGACAGCACTCATATATTAAATATAATATTTACACACACACATATATATTTCACATACATAATTTTATGTATATAATATAATATTTACATATATTTTTAAAGCAAAATATAATTTAGTTTTTATGTTGGACGCGATTAATCACGATTAATCAGTTTGACAGCACTCATACATGGCTTTAAATATATTATATAATATAATATTTTAACAAAAACACACACACACACACTATATATAAAGCTAAATATAATTTAGTTTTATTTTAGATGCAAATAATCACAATTAATCGATTTGACAGGACTCATTCATGATTTTTGCATAAATCATTTTACATTAATATAATATAATATAATTTACGTATATATATATATATATATATATATATATATATATATTTTTTTATTTTTATTTTTTTTTTAAAGCAAAATATAATTTAGTTTTTATTTAGATTTTGATGTGAAATTTACCTTGACAGGTTTTGTGTTTCATCCTAAAAGTCAATAGGAAAATCTTTAACTGTGACCATCTAACTACAAACATCTCAATAATAGCAGGTTAACTGGTTTGCATGGGTGAACAGAAGCGTGTTAAGAGATCAGAGTCCTGTGGCTGTAGACTGTCTCTCTCCGGCACGTTACATGAGGTGGTTTTGGCAGATAGTCTCCTAACTGATGCCAAGAACCAAAGCATGCGAACCATGCTGAGGCGACACTTCAGTTAGACATTAACCATTGAGTGCTAATGGAGGACACAGGGACACTCCACAGAAAGGCTTTTAAAAGCAACTCGGACACTATATATACTTAAACACGTCATACTTATGGGGCCCTTTGTTATATAATACAAAATATGATGCAATGTACAACCTCACAGGTCAGCAGCCCTTCTTTACGGTGCCATCCATTCATACCTAAGTTAAAAACTGTTCATCTTGTCAGCGGTCAATCACAGTCTTTCTTTTTTTGGATGGCCAGGTGCTTTTGCCCAGTAAACCAAGGCTGGGCGCTTTATGATTTGCATTGAATGTGTGGCATTAATTTGCACACAGCCACATGCTTTCTTTGCAATGAAATAAAGGAGAGACACAAATAGCATTAGTGATGCTTCCTAAAACAAGCATCACTATCACCTAAAAGTAGCAACTTTTGCACAAACAAGCACTACTAATATTGCCTTTAGAAAATGTAAAAATCTAGGTCTGTTGTTCTGGCTTGTGCTCACTGGCCAAAGGCCCAGCTGATGGACATCCAAATCTAATACAGGCAGCAGAGCCAAAGTACAAGCCTATTCCTGTAAAAAGGAGACGCGTACAGTGGGGTCCAAAAGTCGGAGACCACAGTGACAATCAAAGTCTAATTTGAGTCTGGGAATAAACAGAAAGTTTTAGTATTGAGAAGAATAAAATCTTATGGCATAAAATGAAGAATTATTATTATGACGATTCATATGTGAATAAATCAATTCGAACACATACACTATATTGCCAAAAGTTTTGGGACGCCTGCCTTTACATGCACATGAACTTTAATGACATCCCATTCTTAATCCATAGGGTTTAATATGGAGCTGGCCCACCCTTTGCAGCTATAACAGCTTCAACTCTTCTGGGAAGGCTTTCCACAAGGTTTAGGAGTGTGTTTATGGGAATTTTTGACCATTCTTCTAGAAGCGCATTTGTGAGGTCAGGCACTGATGTTGGACGAGAAGGCCTGGCTCACAGTCTCCGCTCTAATTCATCCCAAAGGTGTTCTATCGGGTTGAGGTCATTTCCTCCACACCAAACTCGCTCATCCATGTCTTTATGGACCTTGCTTTGTGCACTGGTGCGCAGTCATGTTGGAACAGGAAGGGGCCATCCCCAAACTGTTCCCACAAAGTTGGAAGCATGAAATTGTCCAAAATGTCTTGGTATGCTGAAGCATTAAGAGTTCCTTTCACTGGAACTAAGGGGCCAAGCCCAACCCCTGAAAAACAACCCCACACTATAATCCCCTCCACCAAACTTTACACTTGGCACAATGCAGTCAGGCAAGTAACGTTCTCCATGCGCTGACCCCGCTCTGTGATTTTACGTGGCCTAACACTTCGTGGCTGAGTTGCTGTTGTTCCCAATTGCTTCCACTTTGTTATAATACCACTAACAGTTGACCGTGGAATATTTAGTAGTGAGGAAATTTCACGAATGGACTTATTGCACAGGTGGCAACCTATCACGGTACCACGCTTGAATTCACTGAGCTCCTGAGAGCGACCCATTCTTTCACAAATGTTTGTAGAAGCGTCTGCATGCCTAGTGCTTGATTTTATACACCTGTGGCCATGGAAGTGATTGGAACACCTGAATTCAGTGATTTGGAGGGGTGTCCCAATACTTTTGGCAATATAGGCTAGTGTATTTTTGTGCTTCCATTGAAGTGCTTTTTGGAACAAATAATGCTTTTGTTAAAGAAAAAGGCTGGCAAATGACACAATCATGTATTTGTTAAAATATAAAAGATTTTTATTTCAACCAGTGTTATTTTACTATCATTTATATACTTTTATAGTATTGATTAAGTATTTTGTATAGGCTTTTATTTTTCCATTTTCTATTATTTATATACTTTTATAGTATTTTGAATTAGCTTTTATTTTTATATTTTCAGCTTTTTCAGATTTTCATTTTAGTTTAAGTTAAGCAATTTTGTTATGCGCTTTTGTAATTTTTTTATATACTTAAACCTAATCTTATTTATTTCAGTTATTTAACATTTCTAATTTTCATTGAAGTTTTTAAAGTTGATGTTTTTCATCTAATATTTATGTTTTATTTTATTTCAGCTTTATTTCAATGAACAAAAACTAGTTCTGATAGTTCTGAAACTAACAACACTGCAGGATTCAACTCTTCACTTAAATTGTTATGCTGATAATATAATATTCATCGTATTAAATACAGAATAGAAGCATTTTTATTATCGGTCTCAGACTTGCAAATTGCAAAATCATTTGAAACACAGATGGAAAAACTCATTAGGCCAGCATACTTTATATTGCTTCATGAAGTGCTTGAATGGGTTTAATTACTATTGATTGATGCTTTCTGCAGGGAAGGAAACTCACCTGATCATCGCCTGATCATCACCTACAACCAGCTGTTGAGAAACGTGTGCCGATGTGCCAATGCATTAAAGCTGTTGGGTAAGAGCATCGTCCTCCTCTGGCTTTGAGTTTGCTCAGCTTTTCTAGAATGCAAATGCAATATTAGTGCATTCAGTCTGAACCTCTGACGTGTGAGTATTTTCACTAATGGTTTCATTTACATTAATGTTTGTTTCTGTGATCCAGGTGTGAAGAAGGGGGACAGAGTCGCCATCTACCTTCCCATGATTCCAGAGCTGGTGTACACGATGCTGGCCTGCGCTAGAATCGGGGCTGTTCACTCAATAGTGGTGAGCAGGTTTACAGATTTTAAAGTCAGCATGAAATGGAAGTTGTGATAATATTTTCTTCCTTATTATGACATATTTCCGAGTTAAACGCTTCTGGAACAAGAACAAATGCAGAGCGGGGTTTGATTTTGTCCATCAGGAATTGATTGGATGGTTGTGATTTGCTATTGGTCGATCTCATGTGAGTGACAGGTTGTCCCGCCCATGCGCCAGTAAACACATCATCAACAAGAGGGAAGGGAATGATGTGCACAGATTAATCATTTATAATAAATAATGCAATATTCCATAGAAAAACAAGACTTGCACATTTGACTTTAAAGGAATATTCTGGGTTTTGTCGAGAATGGTTTGGAGGAGAGTTTAAACTCGGGTCAGTATTTAGCATGGTATCGTTAATATGCATGAAATGAGTACAGCCTCATTTACCCTGCCAGGACTATTTCTGCCTGCCAAGCCTCTTTATCCATGTAAAGGTTATATCTGGAGCTAAAAATAACACATGATTACTTTTTATCAGATATCAAAGCCTATTTTTTAAGCTTGGATGATGACCCCATTCCAGCCAGACTATTTGTTTTGGAACCTCAGATATCCAAATTATTATCCACATTTTATAACTGACTAATTTTGCAACGTTGAACTGAATCAAGCTGAATAACGACACTTTTGTCTTCTGTATTGAACTCATTTCATAATTGATGAACTTTACACAGTTATTGAACTGAATCAAAAATGACTTGAGCTGAGTAATGACCTTTTTTAGAGCTGCTTTACAGTCTCATATTTTCCTGTTTAAAGCTGCTTTGAAACAAGCTGGATTGTATAACGCGCTATATAAATACAGGCGACTTGACTATTTATCTTGAGAAATTAAGTTAAATGCAGATGCAGAAGCGTCTAACTCTCTCCTGTGTTCCTCATTCAGTTTGCCGGTTTCTCATCCGAGTCTCTGTGTGAAAGGATCATGGATGCTCAGTGCAACATCCTGGTAACAGCAGGTAAATATGACACACATATAGGCTGAAATTCATCTAGCATCATCTCTCCACGTTTAGGTCTGTGTTAATGGACATGTGTTTGAGCTGACTGTATGTTTATTAGGATTGTTCAGTAAATGAGGTTTTATAGATAAGATGGACAGTAACTGATAACCAGAGATAATGTGAAGAGAGATGTGATGTAATGTTTACAACACCGGAAATCCTGTGTAGTCACACTTTTGACTATCAGCAAAGTCTGATTCACATTTCGTTACTTATTCAGGTCAATTAGACAGGAAAAGAATTGACCAGCCAAAGTTAGTTTTGGTGCCGGTAAATAAATACCTACAGTTCATATTTCACCCCAAAAACAAATTTTTCATCAACATTTATAATGTTACAAAAGATTTCTATTTCAAGTAAATGCTGTTCTTTTCAACTTTCTATTCATCAAAGAATCCTGAAAAAAATGTATTACGGTTTCAAAAATATGAAGCAGCACGACTGTTTTCAACATTGATAATAACCAGAAATGTTTCTTGAGCAGAAAGTCAGCATATTAGAAAGATTTCTGAAAGTTTTAAAATATATTCAAATAGAAAAGTTATTTTAAATTGTACAAATATTTCAAAATGTTACTATTTTTACAGTATTTTTGATCAAATAAATGTAGCCACTTCAAAAACATTGCAAATCTTATTTTCTTATAATAATAAAACATTAACATTTTATTGACCCCAAACTGTTTTGTGTGTATATATATGATTATGTAAATAAAAATATTGTATTGGAGTAGTTTTAGATGTTATACAAAAACAAAATTACAGTAATGAAAATAATCAAGAAATATAGCTGCAATTATAAAATCTAGCATTTTAGGACAAAATTCAAAATGGCTGATATGGGAAAATTGGGTGTTGTTTGACTCAGCATGCTGTACCGAATCTAAAGAGACCAGTTTTGTGTTATTTTTGGCCAAATTGTTCAGAATTTATTAGCGAAAATAGCCATTTTCATATCTCCTGACCACTAGGTGGCACTGCACCGAAACTGTACAGGTAGCCTCAGGTCATGGTTGTCATAACACACACTAAGTTTGGTCAGAATATGCTAAAGCGTTGCCGAAATATAGCCATGCGTTCATTTTTGGGGGCACTTCGTCGAATTCGTTCACGCGTTATTCAAGAACAGTTTGACGAATCAACTTGAATCCCATACATTTTTGTCGGCATGGTCTGAAGATGATCTGGTCCAATTTTCGTGAAAATTGGAGCAACGGTCTAGGAAGAGTTCGAAAAAGTATTTTTTTCAGAAAATCCAAAATGGCGGAAAAATGTTCCGTTATTAGCATAAACGTGAGTGTAAATTTGGACAGTTGGTGGCACTAGAGGGATTGAGCTAGAGACTCCAAATTTGCTATAGTGACAGTTTAGACTGTCCTCTATCTGTGTGCCAAATTTCATAACTTTCCTGCAAGCGGTTCTATGGGCTGCCTCAAGAGCGGAAGAAGAAGAAGAAGTAAAAGAATAATAAGAATGCCAACGATTACAATAAGTGCCTACACACCTTCAGTGTTTGGCCCCTAATAATGGGAGTTATTTAGAAGAAAATTAGAGAATAGAAAATAATATTCAAAATATAATTTCTTATTTAATCATCAGAACGATTCACTCATATATGTTTGTTTCCTAAAGGACTGATAAAATCCTGCGCACACTGACAGTTTGCATAAAACCAGTCAGCCAATCATTTTTATATCCACAATGCATCATCTCACTGTCTATCTTTCTGCCTCTCTTTCTCTTCCTATCTCACGTGTTTGCTCTCTCTCTTTGTGTCCTACAGATGGTGTTTACAGAGGTGACAAGCTGATCAATCTGAAGAAGATTGCGTCTGAAGCTCTGCAGCGCTGTAAGGAGAGGTGCGTCCCTGTCTCCTGCTCTGTTTACATGAACATCTCACCCATCCATTAGAGCCAGAGCCTAATCAGAAACTGTCAGGGGTTGCCGGGCAACAGTATGTGAAATGAGACGCATCATAGTGCAAACAGAATTCTGTAATGTGTGACTGAATGATGTCATTGATTTGGAACAATAATCATTTATGATCATCAGATGGTATTAGTCAATAAATGACATAATGCAATGATAAGAACATCTATGCAATGTGTTAAAACACCTCAAATCACCTTAGAAACTGCATAGTAACGCCCTGGCAACCATTCACAGCAGCCTAGCATCGTCACAACATTTTTTTGACTTTAATCTTCTAATGATCTCTCTCTCCCTCAGCATGGCCATGTCTGTTCAGAAGTGTGTGGTGGTCAGACATCATGCCTTCATAACAAACAGTGATGCCTCCAACAAACTACAGGTTGGTCAAAAGGTTGATTTTGTATGGACTTTACTAGCAGGAAAAATTACCATGCATTTTTGTTGTATGGAAAGCAGCAGCTCGAATATTCTGTCTTAGAGCTGCACGATTCTGGATAAATTGAGAATCACAGTTGTTTTAAAGATCATGATTCTGAACAGACAACTAAACAAAATATCATGCAATATATCAGAGGTTCTGACAAAATGTTAATGGCGGCAGTCTATTTAGAATGTTTAATCAATTTGAATGAATTATTTTTTAAAAATCAGTTTGAATGAATGATTCAATGACTCACTCATAAAGACTTCACTTGTTTCATTACTGGATGAATCAGCGTTTTTTAACGAATCTCTTGAATGAATGATTCAATGACTCACTCATAAAGACTTCACTTGTTTCATTACTGGATGAATCAGTGTTTTTGAAGGAATCTCTTGAGTGAATGATTCAATGACTCACTCATAAAGACTTCACTTATTTCATTACTGGATGAATCAGCGTTTTTTAACGAATCTCTTGAATGAATGATTCAATGACTCACTCATAAAGACTTCACTTGTTTCATTACTGGATGAATCAGTGTTTTTTAACGAATCTCTTGAATGAATGATTCAATGACTCACTCATAAAGACTTCACTTGTTTCATTACTGGATGAATCAGCGTTTTTGAAGGAATCTCTTGAGTGAATGATTCAATGACTCACTCATAAAGACTTCACTTGTTTCATTACTGGATGAATCAGCGTTTTTGAAGGAATCTCTTGAATGAATGATTCAATGACTCACTCATAAAGACTTCACTTGTTTCATTACTGGATGAATCAGTGTTTTTGAAGGAATCTCTTGAGTGAATGATTCAATGACTCACTCATAAAGACTTCACTTATTTCATTACTGGATGAATCAGCGTTTTTTAACGAATCTCTTGAATGAATGATTCAATGACTCACTCATAAAGACTTCACTTGTTTCATTACTGGATGAATCAGTGTTTTTTAACGAATCTCTTGAATGAATGATTCAATGACTCACTCATAAAGACTTCACTTGTTTCATTACTGGATGAATCAGCGTTTTTGAAGGAATCTCTTGAGTGAATGATTCAATGACTCATAAAGACTTCACTTGTTTCATTACTGGATGAATCAGTGTTTTTGAACACATTATTCAATGACATACGTTTTTAAGTCACTAGTCACCACATAATGGTGTAATGATGTAATCGATACAATCTTAGTTTGAAGCGCCAAGTTACAGTACTTTCAAAAGGATAATTTTAATATTTGTAACAGAAATAATGAAAAGACTGTTTGTGACGCTGTTTCATACATGATAATTGCTCTCTCTGGGTCAGTGGCAAAGGTTTAATAGACATAGACAAATCGTAGTCATTTAGGAATGAGAATGCGTGTGTGTTTGAATCGAGATCATGGCCATATTCCAGGATGACAATGTTAAGATTCGTCAGGCTCAGATTGTGAAAGAATGGTTGGGAGGGAGCATGAAGAATCATTTTCACACATGAATTGGCACCTCTGAGTCCAGACCTTAAATTCATTGAAAGTCTTTGGGATGTGCTGGAGGAGACTTTACAGAGTGCTGGACTCTTGCATTGGCAATACAAGATCTTGACCAAAAACTGATGCACCTCTTGATGGAAATAACATCATAATTATCTCCATCAAGAGGCGCATCAATTTTTGAAAATCCAATCCGCGGGGAGTGTATATACACTACCGTTCAGAAGTTTGGGGTCACAAAGTTTTTTTTTTAAACAATTTTCCTATTTCTTTTGTGCTTGTATATGCTCCAGACCCCATGGGATGAATCATGTGACACTTGGTGGGATGATCTGATGGACGGTGTGTCAGACGAGTGTGAACCAGAATGGATGGACTCAGAAGATCCTTTCTTCATACTTTACACCAGCGGCTCGACCGGAAAACCCAAGGCAAGTGATCTCTCACCTACATATTTATATACATACATGCACTATAGTTCAAAAGTTTGGGGTCTCTTAAGATTTTAGATAAAGACGTTTATAATGTTACAAAAGATTTCTGTTTCAATTAAATGCTGTTCTTTTGAACTTTCGATTCATCAAAGAATCCTTAAAAAATGTATCACGGTTTCCACAAAAATATGAAGCAGCACAACCTTTTTCAACATTGATAATAATCATAAA
Source organism: Coreius guichenoti (assembly GCA_039654105.1). Classification (NCBI taxonomy): domain Eukaryota; kingdom Metazoa; phylum Chordata; class Actinopteri; order Cypriniformes; family Gobionidae; genus Coreius; species Coreius guichenoti. Next base: position 3,596,913 of record CM077175.1, on the reverse strand, counting down.
TGTTTCTTGAGCAGCAAATCATCATATTAGAATGATTTCTGAAGGATCATGTGACACTGAAGACTGGAGTAATGATGCTGAAAATTCAGCTTTGATCACAGGAATAAATTACATTTTAACATATATTACAATAGAAAACAGTTATTTAAAATTATAATAATATTTCACATTATTGTTTTTACTGTATTTTCGATCAAATAAATGCAGCCTTGGTGAGCAGAAGAGACTAATAAAAAAATCTTACTAACCCCAAATGGTAGTGTACATACACAAACACACAAAATTCAGAATAAAAAATAAATGCAAATTAATAAATGCAATGTGCATTAAGATCATATATGTTGTTCAGAACGGCATACTAATTGTGGCATTATACTGTTAATATGTTCAGCAGCTTGTACTGCTTCACATACTTTATAAAAAATGTTAGGCAGCATACAGTATATACTGCACGGTGTGCACTAAGTAGTATGTTAGTGTTCCATCACAAGTGTTTGTTCCATTGATTGGTTCCTGTACAGGGGGTCGTCCACACCGTCACTGGCTATATGCTCTACACGTCACTGACCTTCAAATATGTGTTCGATTATCACCATGATGACGTTTACTGGTGCACTGCAGACATTGGCTGGATAACAGGCCACTCCTACATCACGTACGGCCCGTTAGCCAATGGCGCGACCAGCGTGCTAGTAAGTTCTGCAGCTGAAATATAATGCAGAATATCCACTTGTATAAACTGGTCAATTCCAAATTGTTTCAGCATTTTTTTTAGCATAGCTTTTCCTGTCATTTAAAAATATTTGCAATCAGTTTGTTTTAATATTTATAATTTAATAACAAACCAAGTGTGAAGTGATTTGGTGTGTGTGTGTGTGTGTGTGTGTAGTTTGAAGGTGTGCCGGTTTACCCTCATGTGGGCAGACTGTGGGAGATCATTGAGAAGTACGGAGTCTCCAAGTTCTACACTGCACCCACTGCTATAAGACTACTGATGAAATACGGGAGAGAACCACTGCAGCGGTGAGCACACACACACACACACACACACACACACACACACACACACACACACACACACACACACACACACACACACACACATGTACTTAGCTAGTTTGGAACAACTATTGATTTCATATACAGCTAATTATAAATTCTATATCCTAACCCTAACAGAAAACTTAATGCTTTTTTAGATTTTTAGTAAAAATATATAATAATAATAATATACACACACACATATATATATATAATGTATTATTTATAAACACACACACAAAGACACAGACACAGACACACACACCCACACACACACACAGACAAAGACACAGACACACACACACACACACACACACAGACAGAGAAACACACAAACACACACACACACACACACACAGACAGAGACACACGCACAAACACACACACACACACACACACAAACAGACACACACAGAGACACACAAACACAAACACACACACACACACACACACACACACACACACACACACACACACAATGGTGTTTTTACTGGTCAGCAGCTGCTGTTATCTCATAACTGTCCTCCAGGGGGCGCTGGAGGCCTCAGAAAGCCAAATCCTCCATTAAGCCTCATTCAAATCTCTGATTGTTTATTTGGCTTATTGAAGATATTCCAAGTAATTGTTGTTTAAAACTACTTTATGTGAAATAAGTATTTTTATAACAACTGTTGCTGGTCTTATGGTATATGATCCATTAGTGCATGTTATCTGAAAGAAACATTTGATTATGTCTTTATAATATTTCATTAAAAATTCCCGATAAATAAAATCAAGTACCACTCTACATTTATCTTGTGAATATTCCAATTTACTTATGGAAGTATAATGGGTTGAGAGCATCACAATGTCTACAACAGGTCTAGTCCTGCTTCGATCAGGTACAGATGTTGTTAAATGGCTCAGTGGTGTTGAACTCACACACTCATGTTGTGTGAAGAGTCTCTCACACGTTTCTCAGTGTTGTGACTGTTCATAGGGAGCGTTTACAAAGGTAATATCAAAGGTTGTTAGCGCCACCTACTGGACAAAAAATGTTTTTTAAATTATCTATATAATGCACAGTTTGTGCTACAGACAAGTGTATATATAACATTTTCTTTGCTTTGCTGTATGTATTTAAATATATGGGGGATATTTCTTTTTAATGACCCTACAAATTCGATTAAACCATCAAAATATGAGGAAAATATTTTATATATTTTTAAAAATATTTTAGATATGAAGGAAGAACAAAACACTAAACTTGGTATTCATCTGACAAAATTATCTGGCAAAAAAGCCGAACTACAGCTAAAGGTTTTATTTTACTATACAAAAAAAAAGCAGAAGAAAAAAACTCTCAGGAAAAAGCATGCACTGACTACAACTTACACAGTTATTAATATTTTGTTGGTTCTCTCTTGTTTTTGCATGTGTTCATAATTTCTTTGTATGACAGCCTGGCCAAAAATTATTTTGCTTACAAAACTTTTTTTAATAATATCCATTTTTAAAAATAACCATTTTTAATAATATTTGAATTTGAAGGGTGATGTTAATTTATATATATATATATATATATATATATATATATATTATTATTATTATTATTATTATTATATTATTTACATATTTTATTTTGATTAAATGGATTATAACTACTGCATAAATACAAATTAGTACCAGAAAATCCCATAAAGAATATTAAATATTAAAAATATTAAATATAAAATGTTATCAAACTGAAATATTGTATATTCATTGAAATAAAAAAATCAGTCATTATTAACCGCCATACAATGAGTACCAGAAAGTGCATTTATATATACATAATTTTGAATCAATACTTATTATAAATTAAATTAATATAAATTACATTACATTTTATATATATATATATATGGTAAAATAGGTAAATAAAATATTATTTATTTAAAGTATTTATCAGGGTTTCCGCGGGTCTTAAAAAGTCTTAATTTGACCATCTACAATTTAAGGCCTTAAAATGTCTTAAATTGGAGCAGAAAGTCTTAAATTCAATATCATGGCATTAAAATTAGGGCCCTATGATTTCCGCGATGGAGAAAACATGTACAGAATAGCAGAATCCATTCATAAAAATGGAATTTACTGTATAATGTGGAATGTCATGGAATTTGTCAGTGGACTTAAAGGGACAGTTCACCCAAAAATTTAAATTCTGGCATAATTTACTCACCCTCATGTGAGTAAATAGTTCACCTAAAAATGGAAAACACAGAGATTGGTAAAAAATAAAACGGAATTTGAGAAAAAATAAAAGCGTATTTCATAGGGCCCTAAAATTTACTTTTTTGTTGTAAACACTACCGTTTTTAATAAATTGCTGTTAAATTGTATATGTTTCATGATTTCAATTATTTAGACATGCTTATTGACTAATAAAATTTAATTTAACCATTAAAACGGAAAACCAAAAAATAAATAAAATTGATTTCATAGGGCTCTAAATTAAATTCCAAAATTAAATTGCATGCACAGCAACAACAAAAAAAAAGAATATCTTCCTCAGGATTTCTGTTTTTCAGTACAAATACCTAAACATCCTTAAATCAAGATACATTTACTTGAGATGCAAAATGAATAAATTAAGTCTTGTTTTGTGAGAAATTGAACTAGATTGAGTGAGTTTATGCTAAAAACAAGTATCTGTCAATGGATATGAAAATGACTTTTTAATCTAAATTAAGTTGATTTTTCTGAACCCATTGGCAGATATTTGTTCTTGTTTTAATCATAAAATCACTTTCACAAGATCACAAGATTTCTTCTTATGTCATTTTGCTTAAATGTAAATGTATCTTGATTTAACAATCTTTTAGATATTTGCACTGGAAAACAGACAAAACTACTGAAAAACAACATCACTTTTTTTGCAGTGTGATCAGAAGGTATAGTAAAATCTATTCTAGTGTTTTAGAGCAGAGCTATATAATTATATATTAATTATAAAATTAATTAAAAAATAATGGCGATCTGTTGGAAATTGTATTTTCAAACTTTGAAGTGTTGCTAATACAACTCATTCTGTGCTTCCTAGACCATTTAGAGAACACATTGACGTGTTATGTTCCCTTCCATTTCCTTAAATTAAAAAGGTCTTAAATTTACCTTTATAAAACCTGCAGAAACCCTGTTTATATATTGTTTTTTCCAATTATATTAGTATTGTACATATATTGTTTTTGTAGAAAACTAGTTCTGTTATGTAAGTTGTTTCTGTCTCTCTCAGGTATGACCTGTCCAGTTTGCGTGTGTTGGGTACGGTTGGTGAACCCATAAACCCGGAGGCTTGGCTTTGGTATTATGATGTTGTGGGTCAGCAGCGCTGTCCGGTTATCGACACCTTCTGGCAAACAGAGACGGTAAAACATTTACAACAATCAAAACCAGCCAAGACATATACTGATCAAGTTTGCTGATCCAAAGTTGCATTAAAAAAAATCTGCATCAAGTGACTTATTGCTTGTATAAAATGTCTGCATAAAAGACACCAATGCTCAGTTAATAATTGATAAGTTAAACTCAGTTTGTTCCGGCAGGGCGGCCATGTTTTGACCCCTCTTCCAGCTGCCACACCACTGAAGCCTGGATCTGCCGTGAGTCTCCTTAAATTCACCTTCAGTTCTTACACCTTACATCCGTCTTGATGACAGTTAAAAACAGGAACGGATGTCTGATATCAGTGTCATCTCTATGCAGACATGCCCTTTTTTTGGAGTCCAGCCTGCCATTCTCAATGAACACGGAGAGGAATTAGAAGGGGAGGCGGAGGGATACCTGGTGAGACTTACATCCTAGTTTTAGATTGATTAAGACAGGTTATGTAGAGAATCAGATGGTGTTCCCAACCCATTCTATTCACAATAATGGAAGAAGAAGTGGTGCATCAGATGTTTTTTCTTCCTATAAACGGATGATTTGTGTCTCAGGTTTTCCGGAAGCCCTGGCCGGGAATCATGAGGGGTGTGTATGGGAATCAGGAGCGCTTCGAGAGCACCTACTTTCGAAAATTCCCAGGATTCTATGTGACAGGAGATGGTAATGCAACAACACATCCACTGCATAAGCAGTGTTGCTGAATGTTACCTTTAAATCTGACTAATTACATTGTTACTTTCTGTAGAATTTTTATAGTTTTAGAATTATAGAATACTTTTTTAGAACTTTTCCTCACATCATTAAAATGAGGTGCTTTTTCTTCCAGAACAAAAGCATTATCCTTTGCAGTCACATGTTACTAATTTAAAAAAAATAACTTGGGTATTATCATGTAAATTCAAACGGTAAGGTTACTTTATACATTTATTCCAAAAAGCAAAGAGATTAAAAGTGACAAATTATGATACATATGGAGTTTTGTGGTACTATTTCTTATCTCAATTAAAGAAACGGAAGTTGCGATAGTCTTTTCTTCTTTATTGTGACGTATATCTGAGTGAAACGCTTCTGGAACAAGAACAAATGCAGGGCGGGGCTTGATTTTGTCCATAAGGAATTGATTGGATGGTTGTAGTTTGCTATTGGTCGATCTTATGTGAGTGACAGGCTGCCCCGCCCTCCTCATTAGAGAAGAGAAGTTATTTTGATTCAAGATTATGAGGCACATGAATAAAAAAAATTATTTAAAAAAAGATGTGCATGGATAAGTCATTTATAATTCTGCAATATTCCATTTAAAAAAAAAAAACATGGTGACTTTAAATGAGGAGCATTATGCTTTGCTTGCATGTCTTTAAAATTCGAATTGTACTCATCAGTAGATAAAAAAATAAATAAATTTAAAAGCAAGTTATTTGAAAAGGTTGCTTATTTAAAAGTATTATGTATTATGATGTAAATTCAAAAGGTAATGCATTACTTTACATGTTACATACAAATATCAGCCTGATTGAGTAACATGCAGTTGCTTCATATGTTTTAATACATTACCGGTGTAGTGCCGAATTATGTGACCCTAGTAGGCACTGTAGTGACGGTAGGGTTAGGATTAGGATTAGGATTGGGTTTAGGAGTGGGTTGGATTAGCGCAATACAGCGCCTACTAGAGTCACAGAATTCTGCACAACACCGGCCACCATGTGGCTTTTTCAGCAGCGTCACCAAGCTCCAGCAGAGATTGACCTGTTGCTGCACGCGGACAGTACTGTTACTCAGTGTCCTTGTGTCCTCAGGCTGCAGACGGGACAAGGACGGATATTACTGGATCACCGGTCGGATCGACGACATGCTGAATGTCTCCGGTGAGACCTTGAGTGATGCTGTTTCAGTGCTGCCACCTGCTGCTTAGAAATGCCATATTATATTCCTTTCTCTTAATGACAACATTGAAATGGCATTCAAGATGAGTTTAACTTCCATAATACACTCACAAAAAAAGGTACATCACTGTCACTGGGGCAGTAACCTAAGCTACAAAAGTGAAAAGGTACATCTTTGTACCTTACTTACCCCTAAATGGTACATATTAGTACCTTAAAGCTACATATCAGTACTTTAAAAGTATATATTAGTACCTTTTCGCTTTTGTACCATAGAGTACTGCCCCAGTGACAGCGCTGTACCTTTTTTTCTGACAGTATATGACATTTTATGACATATTATTTCATGAAATAATACGTATACAAAATATGTGCAAAAATAAAAACAGGACATTTATTTAAGTAAAAAAAATAGGGTACTCGATGACATATTTTTGTATTATTAATTCTTTTCAATCCAGCATAGTACAAAATAAATACATAAAAATAAATATTTTGTACTATGCAGGACTGAAAAGATTTGATATAAATTTTATTATATATATATATATATATATATATATATATATATATATATATATATATATATATATATATATATAAGAGGAAACTATTAAATGCAAAAAAGAGAGAAATTCAGGATCTGTAAAACATCACAAACAAAGAAAAATATTTACAAAATGTATCACCTATATATATATATATATATATATAAGATGTCTCTTATGCTTACCAAGACTGCATTTTATTTGATAAAAATTACAATAAAAACAGCGATATTGTGAAATATTATTACAATTTAAAATAAGTGTTTTCTATGTGAATATATTTTAAAATGTAATTTATTTCTGTGATCAAAGCTGAATTTTCAGCATCATTACTCCAGTCTTCAGTGTCACATGATCCTTCAGAAATCATTCTAATATAATGATTTGATGCTCAAGAAACATTTATGATTATTATCAGTTGTGCTGCTTTATATAATTATGTAAACCCTCATACATTTTTTAAGATTCTTTGATAAATAGAAAGTTTAAAAGAACAGCATTTATTTAAAATAGAATCTATAAATGTCACTTTTGATCATTTTAATGCATCCTTAATGCAGAATAAAAGTGAATTCACTGACTCCAAACTTTTGAACGGTAGTGTTTACAGCCGTCCCGTCTCTCTCTCAGGTCATTTGTTGAGCACAGCTGAAGTAGAGGCGGCTCTGTCCGAACACCCATCAGTCGCTGAAGCTGCAGTCGTCAGTCGGCCTCATGTGGTGAAGGGAGAGTGTCTGTACTGCTTCATCACGCTGAAAGAGCACAAAGAGTTCAACCGCACGCTGACGGACGAACTGAAGAGAAAAGGTCAGAGGATCACATTAAACACGGTTATTCTATGGGGCAGTTGAATACTTGAATCTGATTGGTTGACGAACGTTCTAAGGTGTGCAATTATTTTCAGGGAAAGGCACGGCTAAAGTAGTTCCAGCAGTTGTTGACCGCATTACAGTTCCATATCACTCCGCCAAATGATTTCAGTTATTTCAAAAGGTCCTTACAGCCGACAACAGCAAAAGAACCAAAACACACAGCGACACTAACCAAGCAAATAAATATAGTAAACAATAGGATAAAAACCACAAATTATTTCCATGTTTTTTTGCAGAAAAATGACATTTTATTTTGTACGGAAAGCACATACTCTCTTTCTCCCAGTACAGGACACACACTCACACAGAAACGTGTTGTCAGCGCTACTCTGATGAGTTTATCAGTAAAATAGTTTAACAACTTAAAAGCTACATGACATTTCTCACTAGCGAGGTAATAACGGCATTGTTCTTGAAGCAGATAAACGTACAGTTTCACTATTAGTAGAGACGCTGCTGCCAAACACTGAGAGACGCACAGACTCAGGTCATTCACATCTCTCTCTCTCTCTCTCTCTCTCTCTCTCTCTCTAATAATGCATTAATAACTGCATTAATCTGCTATCTGTAAGGACCTTTGAAATGACTGAAATCATTTGGCGGAGTGATATGGAACTGTAATGCGGTCAAAACCTGCCTGGAACTACTTTAGCCGTGCCTTTCCCTGAAAATAATTGGGAGGCTTGGGATGAGATGCGTAAGAAATTAGTCCTACACACAAGAGTGTTTTAAGGACAAAAACCTGATAAATGTTTTGAAATACAACACCTGAACAATGTCTTGAGGTGTGGTAACAGTAGTATAAGCGGAATAATTGACGGCAGGCCATTATTAGAAAATAATGCACACCCAAGGTGTATCGACCGCACTACCACCTCGGGTGTGCATTATTTTCTAATAATTCAACGGCCCGGAGTCATTTATTCCTTACGTAGAAATTACAATCTGAATCTATTTCACACTTATTCACTTTCTTCTGTGTGGATGGTTTTGTCGTTCAGTGAGGGAGAAGATCGGACCAATAGCCACCCCAGATTTCATCCAGAATGCTCCAGGGCTTCCCAAAACACGTTCAGGTACTGGGATCATTCTCAATTCCTCCTTGCATTTGCTTTCGCTCCTGAAACTCAAGGCTTTCTTCCGTCCGGCAGGTAAGATCATGCGGCGAGTTCTGCGACAGATCGCACGTAACGAGAAAGACCTGGGCGACCTCTCAACCCTGGCTGACCCCAAGGTCGTGGAGGTGCTGTTCAGCCAAAGATGTGAGGCGGCGACGTGAGCGATTGACACCGCTGTCACCCTGTGTGCATTAAAGACTTTGGATTGGGCTCAGAACCGGCGCTGGTTCTCCTAGATCAGATCTGAAGGGTGTAACTCTGCCCATAATTCAGGTCAAACAAACAAAAATGAAGAAAAAAAAAAAAAAAAAAATGTTGCCACGAAAAAGCTCACCTCAGGACACTAAAGTTCCCAATGTTTTTATATTCTTTTGTAATGTTTTACAGTGCCATAAGTATTTGCCCGATCATGATTTTCTTTTTTGGGTTTAATTCATTAATAATTGCAGTTTCTCCACTGAATTAAAAATGCTAATGACATTTTAAATCATGCTAGCAACATGCTAATCATGCTAGCAACATACTAACAATGTGTTAAATAATTTTAATATGTTAAATCATGCTAGCATCATAACTCGTTAACGTGTTAAAACATGTTAGCAAAATGCTAACAACATGTTAATCATGCTAGCAAATTTGCTAAAACATGTTAGCAATATGGTAATAATGCTAACATGTTAAATCATGGTAGCAACATGCTAACATGTTAAATCATGCTAATAGCATGCTAATCATGTTAACAATGTGTTATCAAAATGTTAGCAAAACATGCTAAAACATGCAAATCATGCTAACAAAATATTAAAACATGCTAGCAATATGGTAAATCATGTTAGCACCACACTAACGTGTTAAATAATGCTAACAGCATGTTAAGCATGTTAACAATGTGTTATTAACATGATAGCAACATGCTAATCATGTTAAAACATGTTAGCAATGTGCTAAATAAAGCTAGCATGTTAAATCATGCTAGCAAAATGGTAACAACATGTGAATCATGCTAGCAACATGCTAAAGCATGCTAGCAATGTGGTAAATCATGTTAGCAAAAAGATGATAACGTGTTAAATCATGCTAGCAAAATGCTAATCAAGTTCGCAACATGTTATCAACATGCTAAAACATGTTAGTGATGTGCTAAATAGAGCTAACATGTTAAATCGACATACTAACATGTTAAATCATGTTAGCAACATGTTAAAAATGCTAGAATATGATAAATCATGTTGGCAACAATGTTAACAACATGTTAAATCATGCTAGCAGCATGCTAATCATGTTAGCAATGTGTTATCAAAATGCTAGCAAAATGCTAAAACATGCAAATCATGCTAGCAACATGTTTAAACATGCTAGCAATATGGTAAATCATGTTAGCAAAACACACTAACGTGTTAATGCTAACAGCATGCTAATCATGTTAGCAATGTGTTATTAACATGACAGCAACATGCTAATCATGCTAAAACATGTTAGCAATTTGCTAAATAAAGCTAGCATTTTAAATCATGCTAGCAAAATGTTAACATGTTAATCATGCTAGCAACATGCTAAAACATGCTAGCAATGTGGTAAATCATGTTAACAAAGTGATAACGTGTTAAATCATGCTAGCAAAATGTTAATCATGTTCGCAACATGTTAACAACATGCTAAAACATGTTAGCGATGTGCTAAATAAAGCTAACATGTTAAATCGACATACTAACATGTTAAATCATGTTAGCAACATGTTAAAAATGCTAGCAATATGCTAAATCATGATAGCAACATGCTAATCATTTTCACAGTGTATTAGCAACATGCTAACCATGCTAACAACATTTCATATCACTAAAACCAATTGTATTATAGACAAGGGGAATGTAAAAACACTTCATTATTTTATTTCACAAAGGAGATCAGCGATTAGTTTAGCTTTAGTTACTTTGCAG